>OZ020184.1:22854922-23454922 GCA_963971135.1 Stenus bimaculatus
CGGGTTTTTAAAATCATACCAATTAACTTTTACACATTGTTAATAAAAACCTACGACACGAGATGTTACTTATTAATTTTGATTACGTTTGTATATTATAAAAATATTCTGTTTCAATTTTTGGAAAATGGTTCCATTTCCGCTTTCATACGTTGTAAGTCTAGTGATATTTTTAGATTTTTAGACCATGTGCGCTAGTAGATAGGTGAAGATCACCTTTTAATTAATTTGTTTTTAAAGTTATCAATGCAAGTTATGCGGATGTAAAATCGTTGTTGGGACTCGTTGTTTGACTTGACCATGTGCTTCACAAGATTGTTTACGACTGTAATGTTCCTAGTAAGTTTTTTATTGAGTAACGATGAATTGTTTTCTAAAATTAAATATTTTAGGATTTTAAGTCAAGAGCTTTACTTTGATACCTCATTTGTGTTCCTTGTCCCAATGTTTCCTATTTAAAAAAGTTCCTTAACATGAGTCTGCTAGTGTCGAAGGTGTTTGGGCGGCCGCACAAGAGGAAACAGGCTTCAACCAAATTTTAGCGAAGATCGCCAGCTACGACATTATTATGATGTGTGCCCATCCACATGTACCATGTGTGTTATCATAAACAATATGTTTATTAACATTTTTAATATTAATTTAGTATTTTGTATGTAATTTAGTTCTAAGTAATTTGTATATTTATTGCTATCATTTCCTTAATCCTTCTATGAAATGTCTTCCTTCCACTTCCTTTACAACGACCTTGTTCCTGGAAGATTATCTTAAATCCCTAAATTAGGTATTTCTAGTATTAAGCAGAATTTTGTAATTGAACATATTTAATTTAAGTACCTGTGAGTTTAACCAATCAGAGAGATACTACGAACTACGAGACCATCGACTACGATCACCCTTAAAAGGGCTGCACACGAAGAACTCACCCTCTTTCACTCATTATCAAGACACAGAGACACATTTCTACTCTTTCACTCTTTCACTCTTTCATCAAACACTCTTTCAAGTTACCAAGTTCTAGTGAACAACATCGTCGGTTAAACCTAGTAACTGTATATTTGTAAAACCAACTGTTAGTATTTTTCTCCAAATAAACTTGTTGTATAGTAGTTAAAGTTGTTTCTTGCAAATTTAATTATTTGTCACCTTAACTACGACGCCTATCGTCCTGACCGAGTAGGTACACAACAATTATTTCAAAAACCTGCTACTTGCAAAGTAAAGTAATCGAAAAAAAGAGCTCTTAAAAATTTTATTTCTTTAACTTTCGAGCTAAATACGACTTTACAGACCGAACATTTTGTACATACATTTCATACTGCTTTTTAATGGTAAATATTTGCGTCGTGGGCTCTTAGACATCTTAAGCAGGAAAATCGGATTGCCACGGCGAACTAAATTTCGGATTATGATTTTAAAAACCCGCTACTTGCAAACTAAAGCAAGTAATCGAAAAGATGCGCTCTTAAATAATAGCTATGTTTGATGTAAGTGCAAAAAATGCACGCGTAAATTTGTAGAACGAGCGCAGCGTAGCGGAGCCAGTTTTACAATTCAAACAAGTGCCATATTGCATTTTTAGCATGCACATCATACAATATTTTTTCTACAAACGGAATTTTTACGAATAATATTATTTAAATTTGCGAAAATATTAGAAGTTGTTTAAATAGTAACCATGGTTTTGTTACAATAATGACAAAAGGTGACAAAATGTAACTCTTTTAACGTCTGTCATGACTGTCAGAATACACGTTTTTAAAAACATTATTTTGTTTAACTTTCGGCTAAAAGCGACGTGACAGACCGAGCGTTTTGTACATTGTTTTAGGGCTATTTGATAATATATACATTTCATACTGCTTTTTTAATAGTAAGGGCTCTTATGCCCGTTTTCATTACCGATTCCTAAAATTTAGGAATTGCCTAAAGCGTTAGTTGCTAGGTATTCTTAATTATTTAATAAAAAAATATCTAGCCACTAGCGCTATAAACAATGCCTGGAATCGTTGATGAAAACGGGCATTAGACTATTACCGTAATATTTATATAGCATGTAAAGTTGTTCCCAGCTGGAAGTTGGACAAAGAATACGCGATCGTGATTACTATTGTCCTACTTCCAGATGGGACCAACTGTACATAAGTAGTATCCCAGTAAACATTTCCGTAATATTTATATAGCATGTATGTAGAATACAAAGAATTTGCTTATGTCAAATAAAAATATATTAAGTACATCAATTTTATTTAAAACACATAAGCAATTATGATGTCCACCTATTAATAAACATTTTATATAAACACGACGTAATCTAATTTTATATATTTTTATTTATAAAGAAAGTACATCATCTTTATATCTTGTAAGAAAATGTAGGCCAACTTATGTAAAAATGAAGTAAATCTGATATCTAGACAGTAGGGGAGTGTCTCCAGTTGTGGACACACTTGCATTTTTCGCTCATAACTTTTTTTCAAGTTAATATTATGCTGTGGTATGCACACCAGTGTAAAGCTAGAGACCTTAGCTAACTTTTTTATGAAGTAACTATATAGATTCAGTCGATCAGGAAAATTTTATCATCAATTTTGTGAAGGGGTCATTTTTGGCCAAAAAAAATTTTGTATCCGGTTGTGGACACCCTTGTAAAATCCCTTAAAATCTTAAAAATATGAAGTAAAATGCATATAAATTTAAAAAAAGAGGAAGGCCATATGTCTTGGCAATCAATTTGATGGACTGCTTGTCCTTTAAACAGCGTTTAATGGCATCGACTAGCGCATTAAAAATGATTCCTGTTGAATCGCCCGATTTTTTCTGTGTCGACATGGCTAAAAATATAGGTACAAAAATACATAAAAACACTGTTAAAATTTGTTACGTTACATACACAACGATATTTGACAGTTTTTGGGCCAAACACGCTTTAAACGCAAAAAACAAGGGTGTCCACAACCGGGTACATGAGGGTGACCACAACTGGAAATGGTAGCCATTTTTCTTTTGTTCAGCAAATTAGCACAAAACAAACATTTTAGTAGAACATGATATCACATCACAAAGTACACTAAATATACTGCACCACAAAGTGTAACGCTGACCTCTTTGCGATGTTTTGCTTCGATTTATCGCACTTGGGAAATGAAAAATATTATAAACGCTTCAAAATTTTAGCGATTATTTTTTTTGTTTGCTCGCAAAAAGAAACTATATGCGTGTTTACGCTTTGGTATTTGCTCAAATTATGTGCGGTGTCAAACTACAAGTTTGACATTAATCAGTTTCGCCGCATCTATCAACTATCAAAAAATAGCTTAGGGTGTCCACAACCGGAGACATTCCCTTACATTAATATAAGATACCTTGCGCACTTTTGTTTGTTAAGAGGTTAGCAATGGCCAAAGTGTCAAGGCAAGTCAAGCGCCAGGCGTCATTTCTAAAAAGTTGTGTATTTCTATACATATGGAAATCGAGTCATATCGTCCTATTATTTAAAAATGGTCGAAAATTATAGGGGTATATGTAAAGTATCAATCATTGCTCATTGCTAAGATTTTTGAGTCAATTATGTGTGACAAGTTAAAACCTTACTTTAAAAGTGAATTAAGTATGAACCAACATGGATTTGTCAAAGGACGATCAACAACATCAAATCTTTTATGCTATGAATCTTTTTTGTTGGATGCTTTTGAGAGGGGGGTGGGGGGTTATCAGGTAGATTCTATCTATACCGATTTTTCGAAAGCATTCGACAGAGTAAATCATGGTATTTTATTGGAAAAACTAAATAAAATAGGTATTTTTGGAAGTTTACTTAGTTGGTTTGAAAGTTATCTAACAGATAGAGTCAAAACTGTTAAAATAAAAAACATAACATCATGTGAAATCAGAGTAACATCGGAGGCCCCCAGGGGAGTCATTTGGCACCGTTGCTTTTTAATTGCTTTATCAATGACATTGAATTATATATAATTTACTGCTAAATCCTATTGTATGCAGACGAACTAAAAATATATAAATTAGTAAAAAATAAATATGACTGCTTAGAAATTCAAAATGATCTTGACCACTTACATACCTGGTGCAAAAATAACGACATGGGATTAAATGTAAACAAATGTAAAACTTTACGGTTTGGTACTAAGCATGATATCATTGTTTGATTACAATATTAATTTATCCACACTAGAGACTGTCTCTAACTTTATAGATTTGGGAGTTATTATTCACTGTTTTAAAAGCTTGTATTGCTAACTTGTTAGGCCTATTTTAGAAGATGGCAGTTCTGTTTGGAGTCATTTTTACATTAAATACATTCAACAAATTGAGAAAGTACAAAACAAATTCTTAAGATTTATAAATAGCTACAGCATACAAACTAAATACTAAATATCTCCTTTGAGGAAATAGATTATAAGAGAATATTAGAACATTTAAAACTACCCACTCTAGAAAACAGAAGGCTATATTTAATATATGCCTTCTTTATAATTTAATATCAAATATTATTGATTGCCCTAATTTATTATCACTTATCAATTTCAATGTTCCAGCTAAAAGTTTGAGAAAGGTCAATACTTTTAAAACTGATTATCACAGAACAAATTATGGTTACAATTCACCGATATATAGAGCATGTAGATTAGGTAATACCATGTGCAATAATATAGATTTTTTTAATATTAGTCAGAGTACTTACAAAGAAAACTTGAAAATATTAATTACTTTATAATTACCTATATAAGAATTATAATATTTTTGTATATACTTCCTATATTTTGTATTTTGTAAAATGGCAATGCCGTAAATAAAGTATTATTATTATTATTATTCTTGTAATGCTCAAACAAGTTTCAATAAGCAGCAAGTGAAGAGTTGTATTTTCTTGTGATTAGCGACTATCAGTATTGTCAAATCGGTATGTATGAATATTTTTAACACATTATTTGCGTGAGTATTTTCACCAACTCATCTCAAAATAAAATTCTGCACTAACGTGGTGCCTAATATTATCAAAAAAATAAGCTGAGGACGCGCGCCTCGTTCGCAATTTAAAGAGGGAGATAAGTTCATCGTCTATTATTGTTAATATACAGGTTGAGTTTAAAGTAACGCATAAAAATCATAACTATCTTATTTTTTGGAATTTTTGAGAACGGTAAAAGACGTGTCGCATTGTTTTTAAAAAAACCTTATTTTAAACTCAACACAAAATTTTTTTCGGTTGGCATGTGTTCACAATGACGTCATCAATATTTTTTTAATGGATTGATATGGTTTTCATATCATAAAACAATACCTTATTAAGAGTGTTTTGCCACGGTATCAAAAAGTTTATACTAATGCCATCTAGATGTCATTAAGAAATTATTAAATTTAATGGTCTCTATTCGTAGAAAAGATAAAAAGGGATGATGATTTCTGGAAGAATCATATGGAATGAAAACTTTGCAACTTTTATATAGTTTGCGTATGTCCAGAAATCATTAGAGGTAATTTGAAAAAAGGTCTCCTTTGTGTAGATCCTCCTTACATAAAGGCAGCACAGAAACGAAAAAGAAAACTTATGGAGGAAAAAGAAAAATTCACAGTTAGCAAGAAAAAAGTTACCAAAAAATAATTTAAATATATGAAGTAAGTTCATGTTTTTTTAATTTGATATACATGCCACATGGTATAGTAAACAATAATGAGGGCGTTTCAAGTTAATAAATATTATACAATGTAATCATGATCATTTTATTATTTTAGTAAAAAATATTTTTCTTTTTAGACATATTATTATATCTACTGTAAATAAATGATCCTCTCTCTATTATTCATGTATTATTTCTTTTCCTACTATAAAACTACAGCAAGGATTTTTATAAAATTACACTATTTTTTATAAAACTCGCAAATTTATTTATGATAAAACGCGTATAAAAGTTTGTAGAACAAGAGCAGCGTAGCGTGGATCCGAACAAAATCTGAAATGGTGACACCTTTTTGATAATGCCTGAACTGTTGCGGTTTGTAAAATGGCTAGCACCATCTAGCACGTAAGCCACCAAGTTTAAATTTACATTGGTCTTATGGCGAGTAAACGCGAACATTGTTTTAGATTTGAAAAATCAAATATAGTTTTTCTTTTTTGATTGAATCTTTACCTAGACTTAATAAAGAATGCACTAACATACTTAATGTTGCAAAAAAAGTTTTATTTTACTAGGAAATAAAAATGTTAGTTGTTTTTAATTTTTTTAAATTTTTTAAAATAATTTATTGCATTCCTCTAATAATATTCTATACGAAATGAGTTTTATTTTTTTTAATATTTTTAAATTGACGTTTCCAAAAAAATGTTCGCGCAACAAGTGATCAAAAACGCCAGCGTTAAAGGATAGTTTTAAGTAACGCATAAAAATCATAATTACCTTACTTTTTGGAATTTTAAAAAATGGTAAAAGAAGTTTCGCAGTGTTTTTGATGAACTTTATTTTGAACGCAACAAAAAAAATTCTCGGTTGACCTGACGTCACTACGATGTGATCAAATTTTTATTTAAATAGATTGATATGCTTTTTATACCATAAAACAATACCTTATTAAAATTGTTTTATAATGGTACCAAAAAGTTTATACTAGCGCCATCTAGTATAAACTTTTTGGTACCGTTGTAAAACACTATTAATAAGGTATGGTCATGTGATATAATAACCATATCATTCGATTTAAAAAAAATGATGACGACGTAGTGACGTCATGTCGACCGAGAAATTTCCTTTAAAATAAAGTTTTTCAAAAACAGAGCGATAAGTCTTTTGCTGTTATTAAAATTCCAAAAAGTTTAATAATTTTTTAATGACATCTAGAAGGCACTAGTATAAAGTTTTTGGTACCGTTGTAAAACAGTCTTAAGAGCAATTTCCTAAATGGCAAATATAGTGGTTCAGTTCTGCAGTTATAAAAGCTAGTACGAACAACATTTTTGTATAATTTTTTTTGTAGATGATTTAGAAGTCATTTCTTCTTCCTGCCAGAAGGAAAAAAAAATTGAAGAATGTACAAAAAAAAATATAATGATCTAAAAGTACCTTAACTTTGGAACCCTCTAATTAATTTTGTGCTAGGTTGCATAAAGTAACTCTCTGGCAGGATGTAGCCTAATCGATTTAGATTATAAATCTGAAAAAAAAATTGAAAATCTAAAAAGGGAAACTTGAGTTATGGCTGCAGAACCAATGCTCGATTTCATGATTTTTCACAATTTTTCCTCTCAAACTCGCGCGTCCTCCAGGGATTCGCATTAATTATCAGTTATTTGGTCTTAATTTGCAAAGAAGCTCCAGAAAAGTAGGATGGATTTTCTATTCCATGTTATTATCTCCAACGAAAAATTTATCGCAGGTGTCTAGGAAGATGCTCTTAATAAGGTAATATTTTATGATATAAAAACCATATCAATCAATTAAAACAAAATTGATGACGTCATAGTGACGTCAAACCAACCGAAAAAATTTCTTTCTTGAGTTCAAAATAAAGTTTAAAAAAAAATGCGACACATCTTTTACCGTTTTTGAAAATTCCAAAAAATAAGGTAGTTATGATTTTTATACGTTACTTTAAACTCAGGCGATTTGAAAAACATTGGTTCACAAACATCACGAAAAATGGAGAAAGAATTTTTAGAAATTGGCTTATTTATTGCAAAGATCTAGACACACTATTTTGTTTTCCATGTAAACTTTTTAAGGATACAAATAACATTTGGACTACTGGTTTCAATGATTGGAAACATTTAAATCCTATGTTACCTCGTCACGAAAATTCCATCGGTCATAGAAAAAATTACATAAAGTTGAACTCTTTTGAAAAGAGATAAAAATTTGGTGGTTTTATTGATGATGAGCTGCTGAAAACAATAGAAAAAGAGAAAAATAAGTGGAGAGATATATTAAAAGTGATCATTGATGCAATTTTAAATTTTACATTATATAAAAAAATAACGATGCCCTGAGAGGAACATCTGAAATAATCGGACATCCAAATTGTGGTAGATTTCTTAACACAATTGAACTAGTAAGTCACTATGATAATGTTATCAAGAATCAAGACCCACAACAAAGGCCAACTCTCCTATTTTTCTTCTGGAATACAAAATGAGCTAATTGGTTTAGCAGCTACTCAAGTACGAAGACATATTATTCAAGATATAAAGGACGCGAAATATTTTTCAATATTGTTTGATTGTACCACAGATGTAGCCTCGGATGTAGCTCATCAAGAGCAGATGGCTCAGATAATACGTTACGTGCATATTGATGGCAATAGAAACTGCAGTATTAAGGAAAGTTTTATTGACTTTATAAATACTCGTGAAAAAACAGGCGAAGGGCTTGCAAAGGAAATCTTTCTTTATAATAGAGTTACAGCCATATGAAGATGCTGCCAAAAAGTGTGTTTTTACGATACTATTTCTAAACGGTTTACATTACACTTTTCATATTTGGTACAGATCTTTATAAACTTCAGATCTATTATTATCATTTTGTTGAGATTTTTTGGTAGCATCTAAAGGGTAATTTTCAATAGGGATGAAGATAAACATTGTCTAAACTTTGCAAGGGTGAAATATCAAAGCCTTATACTTTTAAAATAATTTTCTTTACTGTTTTTTATACAAAAAAGATTCTCTTATTCTAACTCGCTAGGATGCACCGTTTACCCAAAAAAACGCATTTAAAATACATTTGCTAGCAACATTCGCGGACGACGCCGACGGAAACGCCGAGCTTAGCAACGCTGCTAGTTTGCTGCATGTTGCTAATTCCGATTAGCGTTTTGGTCGTCCGCGAGGGAAAATTCTAATGCGTGTTTTTTGGGCAAACTGTGCATCCTAGCGAGTTACAATAGGAGGACCTTTTTTGTCTATAATAAAGTAAAGAATATTATTTTGTAAGAATAAAGCTTTGATATTTAACCCCTGCAAAGTTTAGAGAATGTTTATCTTCAACCCTACTCAAAATAACCCTTTATAGGCTACCAAAAAATCTCAAAAAAATGATAATAATAGATCTAAACTTTATAAAGATCTGTACCAAATTTTAATAGTGTAATGTAAACCGTTTGGAAATAGTAGCGTAAAAATATACTTTTTGACAGCATCTTCAAAAAGCTGTAACTCTCTCTTGTAAAGAAAGTTTTACTAAGATGATTTTTTGTCATTCTACTTATATTCACCTCTAGTAGTAGTAGTAGATTAACGGGTGAACCGTAAACACCCTGTATATAATTTTTTTGTTGGATCTTCTTCAAGGTGGGAATTACTCAAAACAGAAGTCAACCTCACTTTAAAGGGGTTTTGCGATACTCGCTGGTCCTCAAAAGCGAACGCTGTGCATTCCTTGAAGTCACAATTAGGTAAAATTATTAAAATTCTTCGCCAGCTCAAAGAATCGTCCCTGGTAAATGACCTTATCGGATTTTGGGTAGATTTCCTCCAGCGACGAAACTTATACTAATATGTAAATACCACTCAAATATACCATTTTGAGGACATTTTATGCTTGATAGTGGCTGTTCACGGCCAAATAACGGATTTGAAATTAATTAATTTTTGCACAATTAGACAACGATGTCATTGTTTTCTAACAAATGGTTGCCTATTTCATATTTTTACTTTGAATTATCTACAATAATACAATAACAATTATACAATTTAGTACATATTTATAAAGATTTCATTGTATATTTATTTTTAAGTATATATTATTGTCAAATATACGCATATTTTTTAAAATTAAACAATTATTCCATTGTTGCCGTTTTTTAGCAATTTTTAAATTTTTTAATAATTAAAGACTTTTCCAGTTTTTTGGAGCTCTAATATTTTTACTTCAAATTAAGTAGTAACGGTGCTAATAGTTGTAATAAGATTTGTAATAATACAGGGGCAAATAAAAATAAAATAATTTTTACAGCAAATCTCAAGACTTTTTTGCACAATCAGGCAACATTGAACTTTTTACGTGCTGAAATTAAACGTAAAAATTAAAATTTAAAATCGCATTTATAAATAGAATTTAAAACCGATATTTTAAAATTATTACCTTTCTTTTAGTTTAAACGTAAGTTAAAAATAAATATTATTTATCTGGCAGTAGTTTTGTCAAACTTGTCAAAATTTGAATTTTAACGTCCACTGTTGCAGAGATAAAAATATTTTTTTAAATTAATGTAAAATCTAATAAAACTGTTTATAAGGTATATTTTTATTACCTATATGAAAACAATAACGTCCTTTGATAACAACTTATGAATTTATCATATATTTAACTTCTGGGATATTCTGTTAGGTAAAACAAATAGAATTAATCTATCTTTGCAAGAAAAGCAACTAGATATTTCTAAAGGCTCACGAATGATACTTGGATTATTAAACGAATTAAAAGCGTATAGACAAAACCTTTTTACACCATTGATGGAACTTTCAAAAACTGAAGCAGATAAAATTGGAATAGAAGCTAAATTACATGAGTCAAGAAAACGAAAGAAACCCAAAATGCCAGGAGAACTAGCCAGTGATGTTACAAGTGCTTGATAAAATAATAATACAAATTGAAAAAAGATTTGTTGCTTTGAACGAAGTGGCAGACGACTTCAGTTTTTTTAATCGAAGTGTTATTCAAACTATGATTATTGACGATTTAAAGAAAAGTGAATAACACATGAATTTTCAATGGAAATTGAAAGATTTAAATTTCAAAGTAACTTAATTTTAGACATCTTTATTGAAATGGGACCACTACAAATATTGAAAGGTATATATGATCTGACTCTTGAAAATATTTATCCAAATCTAGAAACGGCGTTGAGAATATTTCTGAGTTTGCCAGTGACAACAGCTACTTTGAACGTTCCTTTAGCAAACTGAAACTTATAAAGTCGTATCTTCGTTCCTCCTTGGGACAAGAGCGATTATCAAATATGTCAATCCTCGCCATCGAAAAAGAAATGACACGTGCCTTAGATTACTCTGAATTGGTTGATATGTTTGCCGAAGTAAAATCAAGAAAAGTGAGATTCTGAACATATTACGTACCTACATGATTGTAATCATCAATTATTATTTTCTGGTCAACTAACCAAAACAAATTTTTAGTTAAAAAATATATATTTTTTTAGATATACGTATTTACTACATAAATATGAAAATTTTGTTTTGTTTTATTTTTATGCTTTTTTTTTGAAATGTTTATTTCAATGTTTTCAATAAAAATAAGTAAAAATCCATAATATTGTGTATTATTTTAAAACTATAATGAAAATATATGACCAAAATTATGAAAAAAAAAATACTATAAGAAAATATAATGGATGACAAAAAATCTACGCAAATGGGGGGCGCTGTCTAATATATTGCCACAGGCGCAATAGTACCTAGATACGGCTCTGAAACTCACCCTGTATGTTCTCACAAATGTACTACTAAAGTTAGCAGCAGGCCTAAGAATTTTTTTATATCTTTTTAATTTATCAATTTGTCAACAGCTGGTAATAAATAAATATCAGCACGTATCTCTATAATCGGAGAAAATCCTCTATCTAAATAGGGGGTGGCCCCACTATCATGCCATTTGAAAAAATAAAGATATTTACAAAAAACGTATTTTAAAAATTATAAAAATAAAGTTCTCAAAAACAACCGAATGAATTTCAGAATTTATAATTTATTTTAGGTATTTAAATTATTCAAGAGTGGTTTTACCAGATTTTATTAAAAAAATACAAAAAAAAAATAAGTTTTAAATCTCAGGTTTTTTATAGTCTTCACGTTTTTGATTAGAAATCATTTTTAATCCGATTTCACGAAAACACACTTTCGAGAATATTCCTCGTTTTTTAAATTTAATTCTTGTCCGTCATTATTTGATTTTTTTAATTTTTACATTCTGATAAAAATATTATAAATAAAAAATCCTAATAAAAATAAAAAGTCAGATACATGTTTGCAAAAGCAGGTGGTGTTTATTTATATGCTCAGTCAACTGGAAATTCTTAAAAGTCGTCCGTCAATGATCAAGGTCAAATGACGCTATCTTTCTCTAGCTCATGCAAATGCCGGTTATAAAATAAAGTGATTCTTTTGTGTGCCATCTGCACCATGTTTTGAAATATATCCGTCTCTTTCTTACTCATTAAATTTATTCGCTGAGGAAGTAAAACATGGGGTTAAGTTTACCTTTTTCGAAATTTTACGAAAAGGTTGACATAGAGAATTTCATAAGGAAAATTACTGCGTAATTAGTTTTTCGATATTTCACCCGGAAATGTCCGATAATTGTTGAAAACTTCCACGGCGCAAAGAAAAACAAATTAGTGGCTGTGCTAAAGTGGGTGTAAATTTCAAAATTTTCGAAAAATTAAAAAAAGACTGTCATAGAGAATTTCATAAGGAATATGATTGCGTAATTAGTTTTTGAGATTTCACCCAGAAATTCTTGAAAACTTCCACGGCGCAAAGAAAAACAAATTAGTGGCTGGGCTAAAGTGGGTGTAAATTTCAAAATTTTCGTAAAATTAAAAAAAGACTGTCATAGAGAATTTCATAAGGAATATGATGAGGTAATTAGTTTTTTGAAATTTCACCCGGAAATGTCCGATAATTCTTGAATACTCCCACGGCGCAAAGAAAACCAAATTAGTGGCTGAGCTAAAGTGGGTGTAAATTTCAAAATTTTCGTAATATTGAAAAAAGACTATCATAGAGAATTTCATAAGGAATATGATTAGTTTTTGGATATTTCACCTGGAAATGTCCGATAATTCTTGAAAACTCCTACGGCGCAAAGAAAAACAAATTTGTGGCTGGGCTAAAGTGGGTGTAAATTTCAAAATTTTCGAAAAATTAAAAAAAGTCGGTCTTAGAGAATTTCAAAGGAAACATAATGGCGTAATTAATTTTTTTATATTTCACCCGGAAATGTCCGAACATTCTTGAAAACTCTATTTTTGCAGGTTATGTTTTGTACTCTTATAAAAAGTATTATAGGTACATATAATATGTGGAAATCCCTACTATTTATAAATATATGTATATTAATTAATTCCTAAATACCACTTTAGAATATTTGATCCATCCCCCATCCCAATAAACACAAAAGTGGTAGTTACGTATTTGTTGGTGTTAGGTAGGTATTATTACAACGTATAAAATGCTAGGTACATATATGCATAAACTTACGTTATAAGTGCAACGTACTTTTACTACGTTTTAATTGGTGTGGACCAAGTATCATTTGACACGTATGATGGGCAACGGATATAAATACACGTAGTGAGCACCACGTAGTTTTAAGTTGTTTATAATACGTAGTATTGCAGCAAAAATGTAACGTATGCATAACGTACGATATTAACGTATATTTAAGTATAAAGAAAGGTTATCGACACTACGTAGTTTTTAATACGTAACATTTCGAGGAAAAATCTTACGTATCAACAACGGAAGGTTGAGGGCGTTAAGTAGTTTTTAAAACGTAGTATTTTAGAAGAACTAACACTATATACTACACGTACGAAATTACTTTAAGTATAACTTGTTAGGGTTTTGGGTGCGGTCACAGCGTGTGAGTTTCAAGTGTAATTTTTGTTATTAGTGTTGATTAAAATTGTGTCTGCATTGACTTTATTTATAATAATAAGTTAAGATTCAAAGAAGCATGTCGGTATGTAAATATTATTATGATTTATATTAGAATTTAATTTTTTTAAATACTTTTAGGTTAGGCTAAAAAATATTCTAAGCGACATTTGCGTCGAATAGTAAATAAAATTATAAATGCTAAAAGTAATTATTTAAACAACGCAGAAGAAACATCATCTTCTGCAAGTGCTGGTGATTTCAATCTAGAAAATAATAAAAAAAAGTCACGTTATTAGGTGAAGTCCAAAGCGAAGCTGACCGGGAAGCTGTAATAATAGATAATAGTGCTACACTTCTAAACCTTCTAACATTTTTTTGATAATATATAAAATATAAAAAAATATTAATTGATCCTTAATCCTTATCAATTATTATTGTTGATGAATTCCTATGACATATTATAGGTATATTAATTTATTTTTATAAGAATAATGTTGATTTTTACAAAGTTAAAATATGTTAAAATATTATGTAATATGTACATAAATTTTGGTAGTTTTATTTATAATCAAATACCTAACTTTTATTATTTAGTCTTCTGGTATTTATATATAAAAGCATATATTACCTACATAACAACGTACTGTGGAAGTTCAAATAACGTTTCTGAAACTATTTAGGTGTATTTGTATTAAGCAAAAATACCTCGTAATAACGTAGGGTATAAGTTCCAAGAACGTTTTTACGAGGTTTTCGAAACGTATGTATAACGTTGGCAAACTGTTAATATACGTCTAAAAAACGTTTTCATACGTCGCGGATACGTAGTACTACGTATACCTGTTACGTTATAATACGTGAGCACCACTATTTGTTACGTTTTTTTAGTACGTATATACTACCCCAAAGGCGGACATTATACGTATACCAACACCAACCATCACGTAGATAAAACTTTGCTTGTAACGTTACAAGTAAAATGAAAACGTAACTAGGACGTTTATACAACGTAAATGTGTTTACTGGGATCATTCTCAAAATTTTAAAATAATTAATTATTTTTTGGGATTTGTTTTTGGGAGGTGAATGACAATAAACTTAATTATTAAATTTATTATAAAACGAGGTAAACTTTTAAATTAACCGGTGCGGCAATTAATTGCATTTTATATTTGACTATTAGTCTATTTGGACCAATTTGGAGTTAGTCAATATTACGAAATGTGGGGTATTTTGTCTACGTCTACGTGGCTAACTTTCGGTGGCTAACAACAATATCATAAAAATTATATCGTTCTAAAATTTTCTTTCTTACGTTTAATTTTAATAAACTTTTCTTCCTGTTCTATTTCAATACCCGAAAAATAATCTGCTTTTTTCGAGATAACCTTGAACTCAGACTTCAACTCTCCAATGAGAATGACGTTACACTTACTAAACCCTTGATGACCAGAATACCAATTCTTGAACCTCTCGAGATGATGTCGCATGCGAGATATCGGCAAATCTCGGTCACTTTTCGTGAAATGCTATGCTTGAGCCATCGAGATCATCTCGCATGCGAGAATTTTCGATCGAGATATCTCGAGTGCCTAAAAGTAATCGAGATGGATTTGTCGCATGAGTTTCTTACCTATTCAATGGAATATTACTTTTATTATTTTATTTTTTTTTATTTGAAAAACTTATTAATTAAAGGTTTTTATTATACATATACAAACATTAAAAGAATTGCTTTGTTTTTAAAATTAAAATTAAAGTAATTAGAATAAGAATAGTTGTATTTAACAAGACAGGACCAAGCATATTTCATTAAACATTTGTTCATCCGAGCTAAAGTGACACAAGGAAAACTTGGGGTTCAACAAATTTCTATTAATTTAACAAATAGGAGTTAAACATCTTCATTTAAACTCTTCTCGTTACTAAAAAAAAATTGTTCCATCAATCGATCTACTCTCTGAGCAGAACTTGGTTCAGAAAGTTTATTCCAAATTGACCTTGCATTATTACATGTGTCACTTCATAGTAAAAAGTGTATATCATTATACACTTTTTGGTACCGTTGTAAAACACTCTTAATGAGGTATTGTTTTATGATATAAAAAATAAAAGCCATACCAATCCATTTATAAAAAAAATAATTGGAGATTGATAAATCCAAAATAAAATTAATCCTTGTGTATGAAAAAAATGATGAATGCAATTCAATACCTTTTCAGGCATATTTTAAATTATTGAAAAAAATACTACGCCTACTATACCTAATTATCTAGTTTGCGTTGGGAGTACTCTACGTTATGATACCGTTTCTAAATATATGAAGAAGCTGAAAATGTACTTAATTTTTGGATAAAAAACGATTATTATCGACAAGAACATATTTACCTTTTTAGGGAAAAGTGGATTTATAATAACATCCTGGTCAAATCATTTAAATCCTCTAAATTTTAATTTGTTATATGGGTTGTAATGGACAATTTCCATGGATACCTTAAATATTTTTAATCAAAGGCCCATAATTTTGACTAGAATCTCCATATAAATATCTATTTAGAAATTAAAAGACTTTTCGCAATTTTATTGTTGAGTAACTATGATATTTTTTTATAAAATAAATTTCTTTCATATTCAATCCTGCCAAACAATGTCTTCTTCTCTATTTCTGGTGTTACCATCAAACTTAAGTATATTTTTGGCTTTTGCTAACTAATAAGCCAAGTAAGTTAAATGACGTTATCGGAAAAAGTTCCTATATAATGTATAAAGCCAAAAAAAAATTAGTATGGCCCAAAATAAAGAAGTTTAGGCAAAATTTAAAAATCGTATTTTCTCGTTTTTCGAAGGCACACGGTGGCCATATTTATTTTTATTTTTTAATTTAAACTGTTACCCGCGTAGAGTAGGATCTTCTGTGTTGGTTTCAGATGCCAGATGGAGCTTATCGCACAATAATCACTTATAAATTTACAATAATTTTGTGGAAAACTTTGTAAAAAAGTTCACTTAATTGGGTGAACATATGACAAAAGTTAAATATTCTGCAGTATTTTCCCTAATAAAAATCTGCATGGTATTCGAAATATATTTTTCTATTAGAATTTTTGTATATGATGTCATAAATAAATAAATCTAATTATTATATAAAAAATATGAAAAATGTCTAAATAATTATTTGTAGAACTAGTGCGCAAAATGTCATTTTGGTGAGAATTAGAGCACCAAAGTCATTTTGCGCACGAGTTGCACGCAACATTTTTGCTACAACTCCCTTGCATTCAAATAATTATTTAAAAATTGTTCGATTCTGCATTTAGTTTCGTACTCAGAGACCTCAAAAACTCCTATATACCGAGTTTCAAAAAGATGAAATGACTTTTTCTAAATTTGTCCGCCATTCGAATTTTGAAAATATGAATTTAGTATCGTAATCTAAACTATTATATTTTGCTTTTCTTTATTACTGATATTAGCACAATATGGGCACCAACTTATTAAATACAAGATAACCATAATAATAAAATGCCTAGCCAATTTATGTTTGTATATTTTACAACAAGCTTCACACAAAAGAAATGCTAGCGCCAATAAGAAGCTTTCGTGCGGCTTGAGTATACCTTAGTCTCGCCCACCGCTATTCAGTAGTTAAGTGGGTATTGGCGCTAGCATTTCTTTTGTGTACCAGTTTTCGGTGAAGCATGTTGTACATACCTAAATGAAGTTAATAATAGTTATTTATGTAACGAGAGTGTAAAATGAAGTTTTATGGTATGAGGTCGGAAGTACCGAGATAAGCCGAAGAACTTTCGCAACTTTAAACAAAAACAAATTTCATAATTTAGCGTGAAAGTAATCTTAAATCTAAAATAATTAACAATATTTGCAGTTTGTTTATTGTTTATTTGGAGCAGGATATTGATGAAAATGAAGAGGGTAACAGTGTTGCCAGGTTGGGATGATTTAAGTGCAGTAGCGAGTAGCTAAAAATTAATGAATGAACGAAAGCACAATTTTTTTGTGTTGGTTATTTACGCATGGCATATAACCAACATGAACAGTCATGATGATTATATACATGCATATATTACCAACATAGCACAATGACAGTTCTATGACAGGTAAACACTATAAAAATCAATTTTTCGCATTGATTAGAATTTGTAAAGTGACAACTTTAGGAGTGGTCGTGCAAAAAAATATTTGTTTTAATATTATTTATTTATAATAAAAGTAATACAATTAGTTCATAATGCTGTTTTCTTTTTCTAAAATCTTTCCTAGATGCGATCCCTCGTATGTTTTAATAGATGACGTTCAAAATTACCCTTGGTCATAAGCTTTTTCTCGCAATGTTCGCATTTAAACCTGCTGTCATCCTCATGATACAATACATGGTTTTCAAAATGGTCCGTCCTTTGAAATTTTCTATCACAGTATTTACACTTTAAAGGACATTTATCACTGTGAATCAACAAATGTTTTTCAAAATAATTCTGCGTGTGAAATTTTCTATCACATAACTTACATTTGTATGGACATTTATCACTGTGAATCAACACATGATTTTCTAAATTGTATTTTCTTTTAAATTTCTTACTGCAATGTTTACATTTTAAAACTACTGCTGCGTTCCTTTAAATTAAGGAAAGGTCCAAAATGAAAAGTTGTTTTAGGGTTCTTGCGTTTATTCCGATAAAAGAGTTTAACATAAACAATTTTTAGCTGGATACGGATTAACTGTGCAGATGTGTTTCCAAAGTGGAAAACTCACGTAGAACTAACTTATCTTAGCTATGGCTACCAGGAGCCGCGACAAGGAAAGAAGTTTAGCTTTTTAAAATGATCACAAAACTAGAAATTAACAAAGACATAAAGCTAAACTTATTTCCTTTCCAAACAACAAAATCAGCAAAAAATTATTAAATTCACAATTCGCAGTTTCAAGAACAATCTTAAAATATATAATTTCTAAGCACGTTTCATTTAAAATATAAGCTTTCAAAAGTAAAAAATATTTTGTTACAATGATAACTGAAAATATGATAATATACAATAAAATACAATAATATACCCGAAATCAGGGTGGGCACACAACACCCCCTCCCTTAAAAGAAAGATTCGTCTAACTCAGTTCGACGAATCTTTTCGAATAGCTCGTCTACCTACAATGGACGACAATGATTTAGATTGTTTTACAACCTGATGTTGTCTGCTAGAACCACATTCTGACTCTCTCACAGATAGCTCCCTCACAGGTAACTCTATCACTGAGTTTTCAGGACTATTATCCTTATAATATCTAACACATCTATTTGGAGATACTCTGTTAGAGTCAAAATGTTGTTCCATCGTTATACAAATTCCGGAGTTATCACAACATCTTTTTCCTAAACATTTTCTTAAACATTTTCTAAAACAAAAGTATATTAATACACAAGCAATTAAAATCAAAATACAATAAGTCAATACAGAGTACGTATGAAAAATATCATCCTTTTTTATATTTTTCCTCAAATCTTCCGCAATATTATTAATTTCTTCAAGTTTATGACTTGCAAGATTTAAATCTTCTAAATGAATCGTTATCGTTTTGAAATGATTACTCAGAGGTATATATATTTGTTAAGGTTATCGATTTTTCATTTTCACAACAATCAATTTCCAACTTTAAATCTGGTAAAAAATTAAATAACTGATTTACTGTACTAGAAAATTCTCTTTTTGGACTTAAAATTACACTACTCGAAAATGCTTTACATTGTTCGGAAATAAATATTTTTCCAACTCCATTTATTTTTAGATTTCTAGGTAATTTATCATTACAATTTAAAGTTAAAATTTCTGAATTAGGTACAACAAAAATCCACGAATTAGATTTAGTTAACTGGGTCCAAATAGAGTTTTTCATCTCTACAATTCTTTTATCACAATTGCTAGGCATCATTGACGCAGCATGAAACATTTGAACTTCGCAAATTTCATCATTAAACGATAAATTAATAGGACTTTCTTGTTCACACAAAATTTTTGACATTTCCAATTTTTTACATTTATCTAATTGATTTTCGGAAAATATAACATATCTTTGTAAATTACTACTTATGGCAAGAAAATTCATTTTAGGTTGCACAAACAAATACTTATTATCTACTTCAGTTTTTACGGGTAGAGGTAACACATGGTACAAATTAAAAAGTTTATCATCACTCACTGGAATATTTAACACATACACAATAAAATTGTCTTTAAAATAAGCATTTAAATCAATTATATTCATCAAAACCTGAGAACTTTCTTCACTTATTTTTACAGGAAATTCTAATCCACTTGGCAATAAATTATTTATCGAATTTAATTCCTTAAGAATTTTAGATGGTGTCAAAATGGTTGGGTGAATTTTACCTAGTTGAGCAAACAAAATCGCATCTATCAAACTTATAGTTTCTAACTGATACTGGGAAAATATTAATGTAAAAATACTAATATGTTCATCAAACAAAAATTCATTATTTAACAAATTCACAACTTCGGTTTCATTACTTAGCATTTTTTCCAACTTTCTGAAATTATCTATTAAAATATTTTCATTATAGTTTAAAGATCCTATAGTCTCATTAAAATTCGAAATAGTTGATTTTACAATTACCACTTGATCTTGAACCAACTTTAATACAGATTCTTCGTTTTCACTAAAACTTTTAATTTTAGAATTATAAATTTTTTCGTCTTCTTCGTCTAAAGTTCCAAAAAGATATTTAGCAACTGAACCAACTGCGTTAATTAATCCACGTTTAAAAATTTTCTGAAATCCTAACAACTGTTTTATAACATTTCGTTCATTTTCAATTTTTTCAATAACTTTTTCTGTCAATGCCAAAAACTTATCACATCCTCTTATTTTATTATCGAATTTTAAATTTACTTTCGCATTATTACAAAGAGCTATAGTTCTCAAATAGTATTTTTCTAATTGTATAAATTTATTATCATAATCTGTTAAGCTAACATACGTTACCAACGACCAATGGTTATTATAAATGCTAATTTCTCCCAGATGCTCAAAAAATATCCCAGATGATTTTGTAAAATGTGCTATCTTATAATCAGCCAACCCTCCATTTTCACTTATTACTAAGTCCATCAAAAATAGGACAATTACAAATCTAAAAGAAATAAAAGTTAATACTGAATCACCTTTTGACCGAGGTCAGGGACACTTATTAGGTGCCCCGGTGAATTATAGCATTCACCAGCTAAAACTGAAACCCAGTAATTCCCCTCCATCCAGGAATTCTGTTTTCAGAGATAATAACAAATGGCATGATCTAGTAAAAAAAACAGGTAGAGTCTCATTTATTATTATCGGCGCTTCATATTCGACACTATTTATAAGTGTAAGAAAAAAAAATATTATTATATGTATACATCTTAGGTATACATCCTTTAAATTCCTATTTCGGAATTAATCAAAATATCGCTTCAAACGGTTATTATGAACCACGATGGGTTTATTCCCTTTCAAAATGGTACTATTGACGTTTGAATTCCTATCAACAATCCTATAAGGACCTATCCACATTGAATCTAACTTTTTATTACGTCCACGTCTAGTAGACTCATCGTATAATAATACTAAATCTCCAATTTGAAAATCTACAGTGTTAATATTTTTATCATATTTAGCCTTAGACAAATCTTTTTGGTGTACTATATTTTCTCTAGCTATTTGCCTCGCTTCTTGAAGTGACTGCTTTAAATTTAGAACATAATCATCGAAAGTGTATAAATTTTCATTAGGTTTTCCTAAAATCGAACTTGGTAATCTAGCTTTATGACCATAAATTAATTCATATGGTGTAAATTTAGTAGCAGTATGCGGAGTAGTATTATAGCAAAAAGTTGCATATGGCATTAACTTATCCCAATTTGTTTGATCTTTATTTATATAATGTCTCAAATATTCTTTCAATGTTCTGTGGGATCTCTCTAATGTCCCATTAGTTTGAGGCCTAAATGCGCACGCCTGAATTTTCTGAATATCTAACAATTTACATGTGTTTTTGAAAACTTGACTTAAAAAATTTGTTCCTTGATCACTTAACACTGTTTCAGGAATACCGTACCGACAGATTATTTCATTTACAAAACTTTCAGCAATTGTTGTTGCTTCTTGATCGGGTATTGGAATGCACTCTATAAATTTAGTTAAATCATCCTCAAACGTTAACAAATATTTGTTTCCAGATTCAGTAAGTGTTAAGGGGCCAACGATATCTAAAAAACATTTTTCAAAAGACTTACTCGCGGTTGTTGTGATTTCAAGAGGCATTTTTGTTTTATTATTTGGATAAATTTTATTCTTTTGACATAATTCACAACGTTTAATATATTCTTTAATTTTTCCCTTCATATTATCCCATCTATAAAAATCTTTAATTCTGTTATAAGTACGATTTACTCCCTGATGTCCACCCAATAAATTGTCGTGAAATTCCTTTAAAATATTATTCTGTTCATCTTCCGAATTAAGTATTTTAAATTCACTTTTTATAACGTGAATTTTTGTACTAGTACCCTTAAATAAAAATCTCAAAATTAATCGCAATTTTTCCCACTTTAAATTATCAATTTTTCCGAATCTGTACATAAAAATTTCTTTATTATTAATGCGAACATCTCGTTTCAAAATCTTAAAAATGTCGAAATATTGCCTGTAATTTAATTTATCCCAATAATTTTCTCTATCAACAAAATAAAATCTTTCATCTATGTAATAAAGTTCATTTAAATTTAAAGTCTCTTTGATTACTGGACGCAATGATTCTGGCATCGAATCTAAATTCTTTGAAACAAAATAAAAATTAATTTTCTTTTTATCAAAAACATCTTCAACAACATTATTTGTCATTATCACCTTATTCTCTACTTCTTTCAAATAATCTTCAAAATTAACCTCATCTAACTCGATACTATTGATTTTACATTGAAATTTATTATAATTATACATGTAAATTGAAATATCGGTATCTTGAAATATGTACTTTATAATTCTGACCACAAGGCGGTATTCCAATTTATCTAAGCCGCATCCTAACCTAGGCATTGCTAACTTATTCACTTTATTTTCAATTAAACTTTTCTTTAAATTTACTAACGTTTTAAATATATCTTCATAATTTGGTTTTTCCCAGAATTTCATTTTTGTAACCAAATAATAAATGAAACGATTGCTATCCTTTATATACAAACACGAATGAAGTTTAGGATTTTGTGACCGCAAAAATTCGATATTTCCATATCTAATTTTGAACTGTAGGGCTATTCCATCCCCCATAACTAGATCTGAACTAACACAATGACATAAGGCAAAATCTTGTGGTGCTTCGAACAAATCTCCTTGAGTTTCTATAAATTTTTCATTTATTATTTCTTCTCTAGAATCAATTTCTTCAAATTTTTCAAAATCGTTGTACTCGTCTGAATTAATTACAACACGGCTTAACGCATCAGCAGCTAAATTAGTCTTTCCTGATTTGTATACGATATCTTGTAAATTATATTCAGATAGTTTTAATTTCCATCGAAATAAACGAGATCCAGGGTCTTTCGTGGTAAAAATCCATTTTAAGGCTTGATGATCAGTTACTAAATCAAAATTATTCCCATATAAATATGGTCTGAAATGGTTCGTAGACCATACAACGGCTAGCAACTCTTTCTCTGTAGTTGTATATCTTCTTTCTGCAGCATTCAATGTCCTACTACAATATGCTATTGGTCTATCATTATTTATCTCTCCTTGAGATAATATTCCACCTATTGCAAAATCCGACGCGTCAGTTGTTAGTATGAATTTCTGTTCAAAATTTGGATAAATCAATAATGGTGCCGAAGTAAGTTTTTCCTTAAGTATCTTAAACGAATTTTCACAATTTTCTTCCCAAATAAATTGTTCATCCTTTTTCAATAATTTCGTCAGAGGTAAGGATAATTTTGAAAAATCTTTAATAAATCTGCGATAATATCCGCATAAACCTAAGAATCCTTTTATATCTCTCACACAATTTGGTCGAGGATAATTTACAACACAGTCGATCTTCTTTGGGTCAGGTTGTATACCGTTCGAGGTTATCACGTGTCCCAAATATTGTACTTCTTTGCGCAGAAACTCGCACTTATCCGGTTGCAACAATAATTTATGATTTTTAAAACGCTCAAATATTTCCACCAATTTTTTGTTATGTTCTGACAAATTATTCCCATAGACTACAACGTCATCTAGATATACAAAACACTTTACTCCTTGTAATCCCATTAACACCGAGTTCATTAACCTCTGGAAGGTCGCTGGACCACCCTTGACTCCAAATGGCATACGTTTATAATGAAAATGACCAAAATCTGTGGAAAATGCTGTTTTTTCAGCATCCCTGTCGTCAATTTTTATCTGATGAAAACCATTAGCTAAATCCAAAGTACTAAAATATTTTGAGTTACCCAATTGATCTAAAATATCTACAATGTTCGGTAAGGGGTACGAATCACCGATCGTGCACTCGTTTAATTTTCTATAATCAACTACAATCCTAAATTTTTGTTTTCCACTTGCATCAACCTTTTTTGGTATGACTATCACAGGAGAACTCCACGGGCTCTGACTATTTACAATTATTCCTTCTTCTAGCATTTTCTGCGTTTGCGTTTTGACTTCCTCTTTATATTTAAACGGTAACCTATAAGGTTTCAAATGTATAGGTACCACATCTCCTTTCGTAGGAATTCGATGTGTTATGGTGTCAGTACAACTCAAAAAATCATTTTCCAGATAAAAAATTTCATTATATTCCAAACAAATATTTTCTATAGATTTCCTTTCTTCATCATTTAAATGGTCTAATCTCAATGCTCGCAGTAAGGTATCTGTCCTTGACGTATTATATTCATTTTTACAAACTTTAGCATTTTTTTCTGGAATTCTCTGCCTGGAATTCCCTAAAACATTTACGTGGGCGTCATTATCTTCACTTAAACACACAGGACTGGCCTTTATCTTAGGCATATTAACTTACTTAGCTTCTTCATTTAAATTAATTACGGAAACTAAACAAGCGTTCTTTGATACAATACTAACACAATTACTCAAAAATACGCCACTTTCTAATTCACTTTTTTCTATTATCACTTCAGTATTATCATTCACATTTTCTAATAACTTTGCACTAATAATCATTTCAATCCTTGGAGGTAATACAATTATTTTATCAACACAAAACATATTCAAAATCAAATCATTATTTATTTCTAGAACCATTTTCTTATAATCAATCTTGGAATCGTTCATTCGCAAAAAATCACTTCCAATTATTCCATCAAATTTTAAAGGAAACATATCATCAACAATATGATAGTTTACTTTTACAATACCCAATGTACAAAATGATTCATCCGATAATCTTCGGATAGTTATTGTTTCATCAATTATTTTCATTTCAGATTTAATTTTACTACTTTTTATTAAACTGATATCCGATCCAGTATCTAACAATAATTTAACATAATTAGAATTACATACCGAAGTAGGAAAATTTACAAAAAGTTGATTTTTATAAACATTTTCATTTAAATTTAGAGTTCTAGTTACATTTAAACAAATTTGTACCCTTTCATTCTGTTCACTTACAGAATTTTCAATACTTTTCTTATTTTGATTTTCAAAACCTATTTTTTCATCATGATTATTCTCATTTTGTTTTACCCTTTTATTATCAAAATTTACCTTATCGCTATTATTTCTCTCAATTATCTGAATATTTACATTTTTATTATTGTGATCATTTAATTCCGTCCGTCTGACCGACCACTCGTCGACGGCCCTTGGGAGTTTAAAGAATTTTGCTGATTTGATACATTTTTATTGTCGTTATTAAATAACCTCTTGCGACAATCTGCTAATTTATGACCTTGTTTTTTACAGTAAAAACATGTTATGGTCTTATTAGTATTGGAAACATCTACTGTATTTACTCGAGTATTCGAATTTGATGTATAATCCCGCTTATAATTACTATTATTAGGAGGAACATTTTTTTGATTAAAATTTTGGAAATTAGAATTACTATTAAACCTGAAACGACAATTATTAGCCAAATGTCCTTCTTTGTTACATACAAAACATTTCTTTATATTTTGTCTACCTTGATTCATATTATATCCGAAAAATTTCTGCGAATCTTTTGAACTTAATAATTCGCGCTCCTCTGACCTAGCTAATTCCATAGCATTTTCTAAACTATCAGGATTACGCGATTTAACATGCAATTTAATAGGTTCCTGTAACCCTTGAATAAATACATTCTTAGCTTGCGAGTTTAAAACATCTGAAATTACTGCAGCCTCTTCTAAAGTTTTATTTGCAGTAGACGCATCAATCAGATTAGATAAAAACTTTTCTATTTTACCGGAATATATTTCAATATTTTCATTTTTTAATTGTCGACAAGAATTAAGTTCTAGTTGCCAATGTGCAACAGAACGTTTTTCTGAAAATATTTCCTCAAGATAATCTCTAAGACTATGCCAATCATTAAAATCTCTATATTTTATAGAATTATTCGCTTTACCCGTAATTTTAGTTTTAATTATTCTGAAAAGTAATAATCTATTATCTTCCTTAACTGATTCATACGCCATATCACACGAATCTAAAAATTCTGATATTAATTCCTTTTTAGTGCCATCAAATTCTTTAATTAATTTTACAGCAGTATCCAATGAAATATAAACAACTACATTTCCGTCAGCAGCATTTCCGTCAGCAGCATTTCCGTCTGCATTTCCTTGTACATTTGCCATTTTTGATAATTATTATAGTTCTCAGATTTTAATAAAAATATCTAAATGCTTACTTACATGCGCATCGTTCGTCAGTTAACACAATATGTCCAAAAATCAGCAACTCCAAATTCGATTCCAACACAGCTCCCAAAATTCAGCTCCAACAGCTCCAAAGTTCAGCAACTCAGCAACAACAGCTCCAAATCCAGCTCCAACGGCTCCAAAATCTGCTCCAAAATCAGCAACTCAGCTCCAAATTCAGCAACACCCAAAAACAAACAGCTTCAACAGCTTCAAAAATTCCAGCTTCAACAGCCCCAAAACAATCAGCTTCAACAGCTCCGAGCTTCAACAGCTCCAATCCAAAAAATAGCTTCAACAGCCCAAAAACACTAACCAGATTTTACGACAAGAAATCACTTTCACATTCACAAGCTGTGATTCCGTCGGGTTCCACGCACAGTAATCACGTAACACACGCAAAAAAATATCCCTTCACCGCTGCCACCAAATTTTTTGTTGCGTTCCTTTAAATTAAGGAAAGGTCCAAAATGAAAAGTTATTTTAGGGTTCTTGCGTTTATTCCGATAAAAGAGTTTAACATAAACAATTTTTAGCTGGATACGGATTAACTGTGCAGATGTGTTTCCAAAGTGGAAAACTCACGTAGAACTAACTTATCTTAGCTATGGCTACCAGGAGCCGCGACAAGGAAAGAAGTTTAGCTTTTTAAAATGATCACAAAACTAGAAATTAACAAAGACATAAAGCTAAACTTATTTCCTTTCCAAACAACAAAATCAGCAAAAAATTATTAAATTCACAATTCGCAGTTTCAAGAACAATCTTAAAATATATAATTTCTAAGCACGTTTCATTTAAAATATAAGCTTTCAAAAGTAAAAAATATTTTGTTACAATGATAACTGAAAATATGATAATATACAATAAAATACAATAATATACCCGAAATCAGGGTGGGCACACAACACTACTTTATCTTTGTGCATCACACTGTGCTTGTTAAAACAGGATAAACTTTGAAACTGTTTATCGCATAATTCGCAGTTATATAAACCACATTTATTAGTGTGGTTTTTATAATTCCTTTGTGTTTTAAATCTTTTTTTGTAGTGTTCGCACTTAATATAGCTCGAATCGCTACTTTTTTCTAAATAACCATTTTCGGGAAATACTATGGCCGCTTGATGATAGTTTTTATTTTCCTTTTCCAAATCTTGAGCTAAAAAATGTAAATGCAAATGCAAAATAATAGTATATTAAAAAACGAGTTTCGTAAGTCACATATTATAAGTGCTATACTCTATTCCATTCAAGGATGTGAGTAACCACCTCGCTCTTATCAATATCACATCTAGGCGCTACCTATAAGTGGGAGCGAGGCAAAAATCACATCCGTAGAAGAAACAGACATTATCATTGACTTATGAACGAATATTTTATACTACTTTTTATACTTTGCGCCAAATTAAATAAATAGCAATATTCACATTTAAAATGGCAATTGTGAATCAATAAATGTTGCTTAAATGGTCCTTTTTCTTAAATTTTATATTGCAATATTTACATATGAATGGAGCATCATCAGCAGCGCATGCATTAATAAACGATTATTAAAGTGGTGTAATATTTGCAGAGGTGGGCAAAATACTTTTTTTAAGTATTTTAAATACAAAATACTTTATTTTTTAGGTTTGTTTGAAATATTTTTTCCAAAATATTTACTTATATTTTGTAATTAAATTATTTGAAATACTTTTCTATTTGAAATAAACAGGATGGTTTAAGGTATTAGCAATAACAGAAATATGTTTTAAATATTTTTTATGTTAGATAATATTATTTTATTATAAAACTAAAGAACATTCAATACAATTCAAAAAATATTTTTAATCAACAAAAATTAAAAAAAAAACAATATTTTAAAAACAAAAACTGAGTAGGTATCACCATGTATCACATAAAAATAAAATATGGAATATATTTATAGATATAATAAAAGTAAAGTTATTTCCTTTAAATCAAAGTAATAATTTTCTATATTATTTATTTCAACTACTCTTGTTTGCCTTTAAAAGCGTACAATTACGCGCAAAGATATTGAAGATACAGAAGAAATATACTCACCCAATAGCAAGCCTTCGAAAATACGAAATCACACGAAATTTGAAAGAACCCCTGCCGCATCTTAAGTCATATTCATATCTTTAAAATTTTGTGTGAGTTCGTGTCTGCTAATGCTTTGTGTTGGGTCAAATTATTTCTTTTGTGTCCTCGATATCTTTGCGCGTGGTTGTACATTGCTCAAAAGCTGTGCTAAAACGTAAAAATACGTTTTTAATTACGGGATAATTTTCTACAATTATTAAATTAGTGGATTTAACACAAATATATTTTGCTATTACCAACTCAATATAGTCAATATATACTTCACTTGTTTCTTGATTCGTGTCTTTTGTAATTATTATTAAAAATATCAAAAAACTCATTTGGGTTTTTATTTTCATCTGGTTTATCTTTTTCATTATATTATAATATAAAACAAAAACGCCGAAACACCTATCAAATATTTTCGAGGGGGGAACTAATTGGCGTTATTGATTTGTCACTGCATGGACGATGTTGAAGGTCAACTTCTTTTTTTAATCTGTATTTTTTAACAGATTCATAGTATACGTATAAAAAGAAATATCTTTTATCTGAAAGGTTTTTTTTTAAACGTCAATTTTTTAAAATATTAAAAAAACCTTTATTTTTTTTTAAATTTAAAATCTAGAATTTTTAGAAAAAAAACTGAAAAAAGCAAAACATGTTTGTTTTTAGGCAAAAAAATTAAAACTTGTTTTTAATGTTCTTTTAAATTAAATATTTTTTATCTGCATTCTGCATTTTTGTTTAAAAATAATTCTTATAAAACTTAAATGAAAAGTTGTTAAAATAAATTTTTAAAGTTTTATAAGCAATAATACTTTAATACATGAAGGAATCAAAATACAAATAACAAAAGCTTTCTTAGCTGTATTGTTGGAATATTTTACGATAAATTTTGGATCAGATACATGTTATAAGAAAAAATAAATAAACTAATAAAAAAATTTTTGGCAATGTTTTGAGCAGTCCAGTTTCAATTAGATTTCCTAAGCGATTTGAAGTTTCAAATTATTAAAGTTCTTTTTGCAATACTATCATGGATCGTTTATAAGTGGCCATAAAAAGTGAAATAATCTTACTGTGTGGTCAATCAGGTCGAAATGTTATAGTAACAATGAATTTATTTGCTGAAAGATCCCTGATAATAGTTTACCATCCCGTGCATCAATTTACCGAGTTGTAAAACAGTTTATAGAAACTGGAAGTGTAACTCCTAAAAAAGACTACGTAAAAAATTGTGATCCAAGAGAATAACATGATTGCTGTTGCACCTTCAGTTCACCATAATCCCCTTATTAGTTCTTGTGAAATTTGTCGCAATTCGGTATTATCGAAAACAAGCATTCTAAGAATTCTTAAGACTTAAATTTCATTCATATCATGTATCTTACCATCAAGATATTTGTGGTACTGATATTGAAAATAGAGTTACATTTTGTAATTGGGATAAGAGTAAATGGGGATTTTTTTCATAGAGTGCTTTTTTCTGACGAAGCAACTTTTACTAACCACTAACTAAATAAATCGGCATAATATGCATTATTGGTCGGTTGAAAATCCACGATGGATTAGAGAAGTTGATAAACAACATCCCTGGAGGGTAAACGTTTGGTGTGGAATTTTCGGTAATAGTTTAATAGGACAGTATTGCGTAGATGGAAACTTGAATGGTGAAAAATACCGTAACTTTTTAAATGAAGAGCTGCCTGAACTTGTAAATGAGTTAAGTGATGAAGAAAAAATAATAATGTGGTTTCAACATGATGGTTGCCCTGCACATTGGTCTGTTCTTGCCCGAGAAATGTTAGATCGAGAGTATAATGGTCGTTGGATAGGTCGCAGAGGACCTAATTTTTTTGTGGGGATACCCGAAGGAAAAAATATATTACAATGTTCCAACTACTCGTTAAAATATGATAGAACGAGTAAGAAATGCTTGTGCCAATATTGACAGACAACTGTATTAACACTACCAATTGTAGAAAAGTTTATGGCCATCATTTTGAGCATTTATTACATTAAAAATAGAAGTTTCAATTATTCCAGCGAATTTTTATTTAAGTTTTATTTTTATAAGAATTATTTTTAAACAAAAATGTAGATAAAAAATAATTAATTTAAAAGAACATCAAAAACATTTTATAATTTTAAACAAACAAGTTTTGCTTCTTTCAGTTTTTTTCTGAAATTTCTAGATATTAAATTTAAAAAAAAAACTTTTCAGATAAAAGATATTACAAAAATCAATCAATCTATTACAAAAAATATAGGTTGCCATTTAAAAAAAGAAGTTGACCTTCAACTGACCTTGACATCGTCCGCGCAGTAATAAACCAATAACCCCAATTAGTTCCCCCCTCGAAAATATTTAATGAGTGTTTCAGCGTTTTTTTTATTTATTTAGTCTTTTTCGACATATTCGCCTGTTTCAAGTTAAATGGTCCACCCTGTATAATATCAACTGCTGCTTATGATTTTTTTAGTTGGCGGAACATACAATGCGCTCCAAAATTAACGCAATTCTAAGTTATCGTTTTAAAGTAAGAAAAATTAGTTTTCATCAGTTGCTTGATTTATATTCATTTATTTTGGATTCTTTGTTTTTGCTTATTGTTAAAATTCCAAGGCATAAGTTGGTTTGTTAAGACAAAGTTGTAGCTCATTAAAGTTACGTGAATTCGTGTAAATCTCAGTGTAAAGTTTTGCATGTTATTTTGCTTTTTATCACAATTTCGAATATCATAACATATGTTTCGACAAAATGAATCCTCAACAGTTAGTTACAAAATCGAAATTTGTCTGAGGTACATTGCGTACGAATAGTAACTTTTCACAAAGAAGGCTACACACAGCTACAGCTTGCTCAGCGGTTTAATGTAAACCAATCTACCATATCCAGAGTACTAACCCAGTAAACCAACTTGTAACTTATATATAAAAAATACATAGATAACTCGTAAATTCTTCTATGTAGCTAATTTAACGTATGTATATTTTTATTTACATACATATACAGGGTGTCCCAGCGCTGCGAGGAAGTAAGTTTACTCTAAAATGAAAAAAGATATAGGCATGCGGTTTTCGATAGAATATACAATACCTTTAAGAGCACATTTTAAAAATATTTTAGTAATATACCGGGTGTCCATTCCAAGATGGCGGACCAAAGTTATGTTTTTTCTAATGGAACACCCAGTATATTATGACATTTTTGGATTCCTTATAAAAAAATAATTATACCTTATATAAACTTTTATGGGTCTATCATCACTCGTTTTGCTGATATTTGCCATTTAAGCCAAAAAAAGATCCATTTTTGAAAAATCACTGCTCTAAAGCAGATGAACATTTTGGGTTAAAATTTTCTCAACAATTTTTCAACATCGTCTAGTCTTCAACTGTCATCTCAAATTTAAGTTTGTGATTATTTTTTATCAAGCTGCCTTATGAAACGCAAATTGAACAATTAAACGAAATTTTCAAACGGAACACCCTGTATATTTTAACATCATTCGATGGCATTTTTAACAAGCTTTCTACTGATATAACGGTTGTATGGTCGAATGTCGTATGGTTTAGGAGATATTAATATCCAAACTGAGAAACAGTGAAAAATACACAAAATAGCCATCTTGATGAATTTTGTTCAGAATTTTTTTGTTAATTTGCCTAATATTTATTTCTGTCTTTCTCTATTTTCCTTTTTTGTAATGTTGTTTTATTACAATAGTAGTTTTTCTTCTTTTACACCAAAAATAAAATCGAAACTTGCAATTATCAATTTTGGTTTTCTAAGTTTCAGCATGCTTTAAAAATTTAGCAACTGATGTTACCAAGGAAACCCTTATTTTGTGGAATTTTGTTTTAAGGCGATCGGGAGTCAAATGTGGAGCTCCGGTTCTGAAATTTTTCCTATGTCAGGAATCGAAAGCTATGCGTGCTGAATATTTTACTTGGGATAGCGTGATTTTAGTAGTGTAGTAGTATTCATGCCGCCTAGCTCTACAAGGAACCAATGAATTTGCCGGTCTGGAATTGTAAAGAAAGAAGCACGTGCTCGGTGTTCAGTCTGGATGACATGAAAGTATATCTTTTGCAATCACCAATTCTAAACTTTTGACACTCAGAAACAGCAAAAATATATTTAAAAATGTGGAACAAATAAAACATAATAAATTAAAATAAGATAATGGTAGAAACACATTTTATTAAAAAATAAAATAATCATTTTCAACTGTAGGTACATAAAATATAAAAAAATGTAGTAACAAAAAATACAATTGTAAAAATTTTCAACTGTACATAAAAATATACAGGGTGATTCAGACCACCCGTGCCACCCATTTATCTCGAGAACGCGTTATCGCACATCACTGAAATAAAAAACTTAATTACCAAAGTGAACCTAAACAATCCATTGGGGTACTTATTATTTTCCGGAACAACCTGGAACTATCCGGAACCGGAGATCACTTTGATTTTTTAAATAGCAACATAGGTCGAGTTTGGTATGGTTTGATAGGTCTTTTAAAAACAGACAACTTCTATTAAATTGGTTTTTTAATATTTTCCCTAGTTTAGAATTTATTCCAAAAACAAAAAAAAAATAGTTAAAAAAAGTAAATAAAAATTATTGCATATTTTGAAGAATTTTATAAATTTATAAACTCTTTCTACAAATTCTAATATTTTATCAACTTTAAATGTCATACTTGTCCACATTTCAACAAAATTCTTCAAAATATGCAATAATTTTTATTTACTTTTTTTAACAATTGTTTTTTGTTATTCGAATAAATTCTCAACTATGGAAAATATTAAAAAAATATTTTTATAGAAGTTATTTGTTTTTGAAAGACCTATCAAACCATACCAAACTCGACCTATGTGGCCATTTAAAAAATCAAAGTTACCTCCGGTTCCGGATAGTTCCGGGTTGTTCCGGAAAAAAATAAGTTCACCAAAAGATTTTTTAGGTTCACTTTGGTAATAAAATTTCTTATTTCGGCCATGTACGATAACGCGTTCTCGAGATAAATGGGTGGCACGGGTGGTCTGAATCACCCTGTATAATAATTGCTACTTTGACCTACAGTAAGTGCGGGAATTTCTTTAACATTTTCTTTTAATTTTAATAAAAATGTGTTTTACCTCAAAACGTAGTCTTCAGCATCAATTTCCAAAACTTTATCAGCTGCAGACCCGTAATCGTTTTGATTTTCGTTTGTTATATCCTTTATTGGCCTGTTTCTAACAAATTGCAATTTGCGTTTACATTTTAAATAAACCCTTTGATTGATTCTTTAAGTTGCGTATTTTTTAGTATGTTTACCGGGGCTTCTGGAAGTTATTGCTTTGTGTATTAATTTAATATTCATAATTTTGGTTGTTGTGTTTCAATTTATTTCTGCATTAAATTTGGGCGATTTCTTCCTGGGGGAGTTATGGGCCTAATCAACCCTCCAAATTTTATACGATTGGAAAGGGCATAATTTTTCTGATCTAGTAGTGTCAAAAAAAAAATAAAAAAATTTGTGAAGGCTGTGACAGCATCCGAGAGAATCGTAAATCTTCAATTTATTTCTGTATTAAATTTGGGTGATGGCTTCCTGGGGGAGTTATGGGCCGAATCAACCCTCCAAATTTTATATCATTGGAAAGGGCACAATTTTTCTGATCTAGTAGTGTAAAAAAAAATGAAAAAATTCGTGAAGGCTCTGACAGCATCCGAGCGAATCGTACATTTTCAATTTATTTCTGTATTAAGTTTGGGTGATGGCTTCCTGGGGGAGTTATGGGCCGAGTCCACCCTCCAAATTTTCTACCATTCGAAAGGGCATAATTTTTCTGATCTGGTAGAGTCAAAAAAAAAAATAAAAAAAAAATCGTGAAGCTCTGACAACATCCGAAAAAAAAGTCCAATAAATTCCAAGAGTAATCAAAAGGTAAAAACAAAGGTCGTCAGTAGCAGTGGATAAAAACAATATAAAGCGCAAGAAAAATAATGGCAGTAGGCACGAATGCTAAACGCTACTTGTAAATATGTGATGATTAGGGACTATTGCATTTTCCATAATATTGCCGGGATTTAACTATTAGTCATTGTAAAGCAATTTGGGTTTTTTTGATGCGCGTTTACGACTTGTATAAATAAAACATCTTTGTCGGTATTTGCAATTGCTATCGGAATAAATTTTATTTCCAAGTAAATACCGACCCTATTAAAATTAGTCGGGACTGAGCCTAGGGCGAAATTTTACAACCTTATTGTTGGAACCCAAAGTCCGACGCGCCTAATGGTAGGCGCCCCAAAGACGGAAAAACCCCACAATTGTTTTGTTATTTTTTAAATAAATAATTTGTTTATGTAAAGTTAAAGTTTTGACCAACTCAGAAGAAGCGCCGTGACCCGCTGATAAATTAGATATTAAAGTATTATTGAAAATGTAATAAATGAGAAAAGCTTTTAGGTAATTTGTGCCCCTTTCCAAATTTATGTCTGTAATTTTTTTATTTTATTTTATTTTTTTAATTTGTATTTACTGCAATCCTATTTTCAGTTAAGAGGGTTGATGGGATTTTTTTCATAACACTACAACCCCTCGAACGGAACACGCAAACACTACTTAAATACCGCACCCTCATTGGTCAGTTCATCCCCCACTTTTGTATTTTTGTCTAAGTACAAAAGCGGTGGATTTTGAAAAGATTGTTAATTCGTACATTACCCGACTTGCTGCTCAGTTCACAAAGTTTCGTGTCATTTTTTTTTATTTTTTTTTAGTTTTTTTTTTGTTTTGTAAAGTGTTTGCGTGTATCTGATAAGAGGTATTTGCTAGGGTACATTTTCGAGATAGTTTGTTTTAAATGCAAATTATTGTATTGAAGTTTTAAGTTTATTTTGATTTTTTCTTGTTTTTTTTGTAATTTAAGTCTTCATATTTTGTTTTAAGTTAACATTTGTATATTTTATTTGTCCATTTTAATTCATATTTTCATTAATTATCACTGTAATATAGTTTTAATATTTTTAAATTCAGATCATGGTGCTTAATTTCAAAACCTAGCGAATCCTTCTTTCAGCTATTTAAGTATAAAGTGCGCGAGTTTGAGAAAATTACAACGGCGAGAGCTGAGCAGTAAGGGCGTAACAGAGATCAGAGAGACCTTAACCCCTGAGAAGTAAGTGAGAACATTTAATTATAATTAGTAAATTTCTGAGTTGGAGAGTTACAATTTCAGATCAATGAGGTGAAGTTATCAGCCACCCATCGTATAACATCATTTAAATTGGTCAAAATTTAGTATTTATGTAAAACCCGGTCTGCCTCTATAAAAAGGACCTATTCATTAATTGATACGTCAATTAACGTTCCTTAAGGATAATTTTCAATAATTTTCTTTTCAAAATTAATATAATTTCATATTTTAATTTCATAGACCAATTAAAGAGGCAAGGCTGAAAGACGGGGTAAAATTTACATAGTAAAAAAAGTAAAAAGAAATTTGTCTTGTGTTTCCCTATCCCGATTATAAAATCACGATCAGCATAGGGAATGATAAGGAAGACCTGCACTTCCACTCTACCACGCATTCCCATCAGAAAGCCAATCATCTTAAAATCTCCTATCAGTGGCCAGTTGTACTCCTTATACTTTCAAGCAGCATTTTCGCACTCTGATAGTTTTCTTTCAGCATTACGGAATGAGCCAAAGGAAGCGATGGAAATTTATTTCCATTGTGCAGAAGAACAGCCTTTAAACTTTTTGTAGAACTGTCTATGAACAGACGCCACTCAGAAAAAACGCACGTGATTCCGATTTTTGGAAACAAACCCTGCATATCATTGCAATAACAAAGTCCGTCTTCTTTAATAAAAAAACAAGAAAATGATTCATGACGGTTTCTTAGTTCACTTATTTTAACATTAGTCTCAAGCAAGCAAATTCCACTGTTGCAATCGAGAACCGAGGATTTCTGCTTTATTTTTGGGAAGGTTTAGATCTCGAACCAAGTCATTTAGATCTTGAGAATTAATAAGATGTGGTTCAGCACTTACTGACTTAATTACGAAGTCACTGTTACAGCTGTCAGCAGAAGCTTGTGATCCAGGCACTGGAGAATCCGAAGCTTGTGATCCAGACACTGGAGAATCCATAAGTGGTGGACGAGAAGGTACAGGAAATTCTTCACAGTGGGGCACTGGAGCAGACGTTGAAGGTAGATCAGGATAATAAATCTTTTTGGCATTTTTGCCAGCCCGATGCTTACTTGGGTTAACTATACAAAAATAACAATCTTCAAAATGATTAGTAGGTTCTCTCCATATTCTCGGCACTGCAAACTTCATCGATTTCTTTTCTCCCCGATACCAGGCTAATAAAATATAAAAAAATAACAATCACAGTCACAGGTCACAGTCAATTAAAAACTATTAAAAATATAGTCTACATTGACCTAAAGTTGAAATGTTGTAACTTACCTTCTAAATTGTTTTTGCAGTTATTACATGAAACATGAGGCGCCCACTTTTTATCCTGGTTTCGAATAGGAAGTTTAAAATAAGCCTCATAGGCTTCACAAAGCTTTAAATTGGTAGCCAGTGCAAATTTTTTGTCTCTAATTTTTATAAATTCGCCGCAAATGTAGCAGAATGCGTCAATTAAAAATCAAAAAATTGTTTTTCACTAATTATTTTATTCCTTATTTTCATTGGACACACGGACCTGTCTAGCACTGGCATGTATACCGGGTGGAAATGAAACTAGGGCCACCCCTGGCATCTCTTTATTTATGGAAATAAAAAATTAAAATTTTAGTATATCATATGATCTAAGAAAACAAATCTTATGGATCGAATAAATTTTTAATTTTACTTCCGGTTTATCAGGAAATGGCATCCACTTTCTTATTTTAAATATAACACCCTGATTTTTTTCTACGTAAAAGCAAACACTGGTTAATTTTAAGTATGTTTATGACAAAAAAATATTTGTTTTCAAAACTTTAAGAAAAAAATTTGAATTTTTTTTTGGTAAAAAATTTGAGTAAAACCCACAAAAACTATTTTTAAACATACATATGGGATATCACAGTAACCGGAAAAAAACCCTCTATTTAATTAGGGGGTGGCCCTTATATCATCCCATTTAAAAAAGTAAAGATATTTCCAAAAAACGCTTCTTGAAAATAAAAAAAAATAATATCTCAAGAACGGTGAAATAAATTTTATAAATTACAATTTATTTTACGTATTTGTATTATTTAAAAATAGTTTTTGTAGGTTTTACTCAAATTTTTTACCAAAAAAAATTCAACATTTTTTTCTTAAAGTTTTGAAAAAAAATATTTTTTTGTCATAAACATACTTAAAATTAACCAGTGTTTGCTTTTACGTAGAAAAAAATCAGGGTGTTATATTTAAAATAAGAAAGTGGATGCCATTTCCTGATAAACCGGAAGTAAAATTAAAAATTTATTCGATCCATAAGATTTGTTTTCTTAGATCATATGATATACTAAAATTTTAATTTTTTATTTCCATAAATAAAGAGATGCCAGGGGTGGCCCTAGATTCATTTCCACCCGGTATACATGCCAGTGCTAGACAGGTCCGTGTGTCCAATGAAAATAAGGAATAAAATAATTAGTGAAAAACAATTTTTTGATTTTTAATTGACGCATTCTGCTACATTTGCGGCGAAACTGATTATGTTAAAATAGGAATTTCACTTTGTATCCACAAAATACCTCTACATTGAAGAGATAATTATTTATTATAAATAATTTTAGACTTAAATTTTTATGGTTTTTTATTTTCAAGTAGAGAGCTCTCCACTTACAGGTAAGACATTTATATATTTAGATAGATATTTATATATATTTATAAATATCATTGATATACTATTATATTAATTATTAACAAAACAAAAATTAGTACAAAAAATAGAACGAAAAGTCTTTGAGGCATAGAATGTTATTCAGTTATTCACATAAATGTAAACTTCCTCACACAACTGTGCCTACAATATGAGCGAATGTTAGTCCAGCGGGAAGTCCCTTGTTATTTCATTAGTCCAATAGCCCAGTCCCAGTATTCTCCGGTGTGGAAGATTGAGGTGAAAGCATTTCTGAAAGGATTTTTTTAAATAATATATGTACATATAAACTCTTTATGGTCTGTATTCTCCTATAAATTAAAAAGTGTTTTTACAAAACTATTTAGGCAATTGCTTTTTTAAAGGTGATACTCAGTCAAAAAATCTAATAAAATACTTTCATTGGTGTAATTTTTTCAGTGAACGGTTATTAAATTTGTTTGATATTGAAAAAATCATTTGAATTTTGTAACAGATTACACATTTTGTATGACAAATAAATGTGTAATTTTTTTATATCTATTTAAAAATAACCTTTTTCTGTTAAAAAAAGTAAGACCTTTTCCTTAATTGAATATTTTTTAACAAAAAGAAAATCCTGGACTTTAACATTAACATTTTTATTTGTCAGAAAAAATAATAATAAAATGTTTATTAAAACACAAAATCTAAAACTATTTAATATACCAAAAAACCGTAGAAATATTTAAAAAACTACAAACTAAAAAAACTAGTTAAGATTTATAAAAAGTTTTAATGAAAGAACCATTAGTACAGATACAGAATAACAAAAAAAATATTAACTAAATCAGTGAATTGTCAATTCCTTACAATAAAAAACTATGTTTATAATAGATTGTGTGTTTTAATGAACCATTTATTTTTATTTGTTACAAACAATTTTTGAATCTTCTCAAATAAATATACCGTCTGTTATTGCACCAAAAAGCTGTGTATAAAAATATGATAAGTATTTCTTTTTAAAAATACAGTCGAACTTCTAGATACCGTTTCATCACGGGAACCTTAAAAAAATTCGTTATATAGAAAATTCGCTATATAGAAATTCGTAATTTTGATCTAAAAAATTTGTTATTTACTTTATAGCTCTTTATTTTAACTAAAAATATGAAAAGACGTTGTTTTTAATGCGCATGTTTTACAAAAACTAAATTTGCTCCAAGTCGTAGGTATAATTTATAAGTAAACCTTATAAAAAGACTCAACAAACCTCGGAATTTACGTTCATTTCTAAAAATTCTAATTACCTACCTGATTTTCTATTATTCTTTACACTAATCTAATATAAAATTCTCCGAAATTTTTAAAATTAGCCACCCATTGACTAAAATTTATGAAAGATGAAAGATGAAGACAATATTCAATAAGAGTCTCTATGAAAATAAAATGTATCTTTAGTTAAGAAAAAGGTTATAAGAAAATTGTGTATTAAAGGAAAAGATGGATGAGATCCCAGGAAAATTCATTTAAAAATAACGTGTAACTTACCATTTTCTTTTTAATTCTTAAAAAGAATACACAAAACAAAAATTACTATAAAGGACACTATATTATCACAATATACTTTTTACCTTTAATCCTATTCTGAAAATGTGGGCAGTAGAATTGTTAGAACACAATGATTGTTATGGTATTAAAGAATATTAAAGAAGCAGAAGCACACCAAGCACAATAAATTGTATGATCAATCAATAATATACTCCGCGTTAGTCAACAGCACCTAGATTATTGAAGTATAGTCTCATCTGATTTTCAAAATCTCTGAGAATTGACAGTTTTCCAAACCGTTATAAACTCTGCCTAGGTATGAACTGAATATAACGTGGAATATAGGAAATTTAACTATGGATAATGAGTTAAACTCTAGATAGAATTTCAAAAACCAAAAATTACCCAAAGGAAAAAACTAGGCAATGTAGAACGAAAGATGACGTGTCTACTGTTTACAAAACGAATTTGTGGTTATGTAAGAACTAGCAACTAGTTGAACATTAAACAGCTGATTTTTGAAACAGTCAATTAGATTAAGACTGGGAGCTTAGTATCTGCTACGGAGCAGTGTTGCCAAATCTATCCAGACTCTAGCTAAGACGTCATAAATAAAGCCATGGTGCAACTCAAGCTCGACTTAAACTGAGGTTGAATATAATGAGTTTGGTGAAGCTGCGTGTAAAGACAAGTTGGAGACACCGGGCGTAAATGTTTCACACAAACAATAATTAAAAATTGTATGCTGTGTTTTTATAAGACTGGAAATTTCTTTTAAATTTAACATTACTAATTAAGTAAGGTGAGTCAAAAGCCTTAATTACCAAACCTAAAAGCCCCATAAACCAAAAACATAAATGATAAACACATAAAACTTTTTGAATACACATGCATCCTAAAAACATCCTTACCTCTTTCTTATAAGGAAGTGATTTAGTGTCGATCGTATACCTTCATAAAATGGAGTTTAACCTAATAGTAAATCAAATGATAAAACATATTGAGAGGAATTCAATACATATTTGACAACAAATCCCTTCGTAACCAAATACAGATTGAAGAAAAAGTAACAAAAAAATATTAAGGAATCAAAGTGTTTCGAGGGAGTAGTTTGCTAAACGCCACTTTGAACAACTTTTCACAATACTTATTATTTGATAATTACGATTTCGATGCAATATTGAAATCCAATTGAAAACTTTATATCGCTAGACAAATTTTACTATACAACCAAAATAAAATATAACGTTTTCAATCCTTCATGGAAATAAAGTAATTTATGTCATCAGTGAAGTACAAAGGCTAAAATTCCAAATCTTACAAAAAACTAGAAATATCTCTTCTAAATAATGTGAATTAAAAAATATTGGCTAAATTATTTTTAATGAAAGGCAAGTCATCTAACTCGAAAGGAAATATCTTTAAAACTAAGAATAGAAAAATAAATTGTTTTAAACAAAAATTATTTGATGTGAAAGGGGGAACAGAGTAGTAATTGTGGTAATTTTAGTGCCAAGTTTTTCAAAATAAAACCTATAATTTTTTTGGCAGAATCAGAAACTAACAAACAATATCTTTTACATATTTTTCATTTATTTTGAATGCTTTGAATATCAAAATTTTTAGCAGAAAACCGGGTTTTTAAGATATAACTGTTCAAAAGGATTAGGACATAAATAACCATTTTCATAATAAAAATGTTGAAATGTAAAAAAATAATAAATTTAATGTTAGACCATTTTAAACCCAAAATTTACCAAATGAAAAACAACCAAAAATTAAATAAGTTATCACGTCTGAGAGCTAGTTTGTAAAACTTGTGTAATACATTTTTTTTTAAATTTGAACTGAACATTAAGAAATATTGTAAATATCCTATTTAATGGTTTTAAAATTTCGTACGTATATTAAATTGGAAATACATTTATAGCAACCTGCAAAAAAGGGTAGAGGATCTTGTTACTTATTTGTTTCTATTTTGTTACAATAATAAAAATTTGTATCTCAAAAATATTTGAGTTATCTCCAAACAGCTCACTTAAATTAAAGTTGGAAGTTTATGAATAACAATCAGCGATTTTATTGATAAACTAAACTTGTAAAAATCACAAAATAAAAATCGGTAATATTTGGCTATATTTTATATAAGATTAAAAAATCTGGTATTTTTGTTAATCTACCTTTTGGGCATACACTGAAAAGGCAATAGGTCTCACTTTATTGCCAAGTATCATTGAAATCATTCCAAATGGAGAATTGAAATTTGCAGCATGTAATTCTATTCAAATTTCGGACAGGCGGGAATGTTGGGAATGCACAAAAAATACCCCGAAGCACAAATCGATTGATTTGAACGATACTAGGCAACAAAGTGATACAAGACACTCGAGAAGACATTATAACCTTTTCAGTGCATGCAAAAATGTAAACAAATGTACAAATGAGTTTAACCTAATGAAAATAGGAAACGAACTTCTGCAATCATAGAACATGATCTACTGTCCTTCTTTATTTATCTAACACAGATTTCACGTTTAGGAGGATAAATATAAATTAAATCTTAGCAACAAATTATGGGCAGTTTTGGTAATGATAAAAAGGCCAAAACAAGTTAAAAATCAGTGGCGAACCGTCCATGTTAGCAAGATAACTAAAATATGAAATTTAAATAGTAGGTTAAGCGCTTATATTAATGAAAGCAGGCCGCAATCGCTATCATTTCACAGCATATTGTAGCGCTCAGCGTTGTACTCGCTTTCGCCCGCCTTGCTAAAATCACCGAAGAATAGCAAGCAAGGCAAGTACTCGCTGAGATGCTTGCATAATGCTTTACCATTATTATGTATTCCATATAACTATATTCGAGTAAATCCCTCTTAAGTTTTGATGTATTTATTTTGTTGCTTTAGCTGCCAGCGAGGCTCCCAGCAATTGTTTTAACTTGCTTTGGCGTTTCTCATCATTCCTAAAGGTGCGTATCGACTGGCACGAAGCGCCGCGAACGCGCCAGTTTTGTAACGTGTAGTGCAACACATGAAGTGCGCATGTAACGCGCCAAACGCTGCGGACCAATTTCTGTCGCATTTTTAGAACGTAAGTTGTTAGAACGATAATGTGATAGAACGAAAAATGTTAGAACCGTAAAGTGTTCGAATCGAAAATTGTTAGAACCGTAATGTGTTAGAATCTAAAAGTATTAGAACGTAAAGTGTTAGAAGGGAATGCGGTAGAACGTAAAGTGTTAGCACGAAGAATTATAGAACGATCGCAGCGCCCTCTATCAATAGGAAGCGCAAGTTTGCTTTTTAAAATTGTCTATACAGTTGCCTACACACGACGTATGGTGTTTTTTTTATAATATTAATTATTAATAGTTATTAGTTATATTATTATTAATGTTAATACAGTCGAACTTCTATATAACGTTTCATCACGGGAACCTTAAAAAAATTCGTTATATAGAAAATTCGCTACATAGAAATTCGTAATTTTGATATAAAAAATTTGTTATTTACTTTATAGCTCTTTATTTTACCTAACAATATGAAAAGGCGTTGTTTTTAATGCGCATGTTTTACAAAAACTAAATTTGCTCCAAGTCGGAGGATAACTTATAAGTAAACCTTACAAATAGACTCGACAAATCTCGGAATGTACGTTCATTTCTAAAAATTCTAATTACCTATTTTCTATTATTCTTTACACTAATCTAATATAAAATTCTCCGAAATTTTTAAAATTAGCCATCGATTGACTAAAATTTATGAAAGATTCTAATATTTACTTAAAAAAAAATTGTTATACGGAATCTTTAATTCGTTATAAGGAGTAAAAAATACATTAAAAACGCCTTCAAGGTGAAGATACTCAAAAAAAATTCGCTATATGGAAGTTCGTTATAGGGAAGTTCAACTGCATATAAATAGTAAATAAACATATTTTATTGAAAATTAAAAATTAAAATTAATTAAATTATTTCTTAATAAATTAAACACCAAAACACCCTGAATAAAATGGGCAGTATTTTGAACATTTGCTTTAATTTTAAATAAAATGTTTAATTTATTTACAAATAATTGAATTAATTTAAATTTTTAATAAAATTTTTGATTAATTTACAATTTTGTTTCCAAAACGGCTTAACATAATGCAATAAAATTTTGCATAGGTATTCATTTTCAGTTGTAATTTAAAAAAAAATTAAAAAATGGGGATTGCTATTTAAAAAAAAAGAATGATGAGGTCATGGGGGTAATGATGTCACCAAACTTTTAAAAAACTCAAAATGACGGCTTCTAATTTTGTAAACAAACGTGCCCGAGCGTTTTTTTTAATTGTACCATTCAATTAATACTGAATTTATCCCATGTTAGATTTACACCCTGTATAAGTCAGCTGGAACAGTTTTACCTACCAAAACACAAAACCACCCAATATCATCGGAGCTTCCTCTACAGCTCAATAATATTCTACAACAAACTCCCAGATAATATAAAGGCAATCAAGAGTGACAACACCTTTAAGTCCAGAGTTAACGACCTACAACTGGAAGGATGTTTTTATACCATTGAGGAATTTTTAAACTGTTCACTGTAAAACTATCTACTATTTATTTTGTTTTGTATTTACACTTATCATGTCTTGTGTGACCTGTCTTAAGGTGATAGGGAGTCATTTATTGAAAAACCGATGTTTTTTTCTTTCCCTAATTTTTTTAAAGTGTTTCGAATTGGAAACAAAAAAAAATATTAAAATACCGAACTTAAGTAAGACTTGTACTTGTATATACAATTTTTGTTTTTCATGTATCTAGATTTATATAAGCGTAGTTTTGCAAAAATAAAAACATAAATATTGATGTTTTTCTTGCAAAATTACACAAATATAGTTGTGGATACACAAATAACAAAAATTGCAAATGAATGTAAAATTCTTACTTTAGTTTGGTATTTCTTTATTTTTTTGACTTTCCAATTCGAAACACTTTAAAAAATTCATGAAAGATAAGTACATCATTTTTTTCAACATTTGACTCCCTATCACCTTAAGCTGCATTCACAATGTTAAATTAGTAACTACAATTAGTCGTAAGAGTTTGGCATGTGTGATTTCATGAAGTTGTTCACGACCTCCAAATTAGTACTTAACGTCAACTTAAAATTAGTAACTAACGCAGAAGTTTACAAACTCCAAACTTTTGCGGACTAATTTTGACGTTCGCAGATTTTCGGAGTGATTCGTATTCACAAACTTAAATTATATCTGAAACTTGTCATATAAATACGAAACTCCATGACTATCGGGATGAATTTTTCTACACTGCTTTTAATAACCATTTTAGTTTTATAATAATATTCAAAGTACATTACTTTTGACGTTATTTAGGTTAGAATCTGATACTTTCTTAAAGCCCGTTTTAGACGGTCATATTTGTGATCATAAATTTTTGTTAAAAGAAATTTGTGACCGTGTAATACAGCAAACTTCATCACAAACACAAATTGTGATGTAAATTGTATTGAAAATAGGACATGTTCTATTTCGGTAACAAAATGTTTTCAGAGCATGCGCAAAAGGCCGACGAAAACTCAATTGACAGTTGTTATTTTCAGAGTCAGAGTTCAAAAATAAACAGACGAAGGAACGGTTTATTAGCAAACATTATTATATTAATATTTTTGTTAAACATTTTATTTGTTTTGCATATTTAAAGATACCCCTGCCTTCATGACGTCTTAAAAGCCAGTTTTCAGACCATATTCTTCGAGTAACTCTCTTCCTTTTTATTTTATTTACTAATAATGTAATTATTGCAGCAGCAGTACATAATAACAACGTATGTTGATCCATATTAATAATTGATAGATTGAAGATAGGTTGAAGCAAAAGGAAACAACACTTTTTTGGGGTTAATAGTAAATAAAAAACATAAACATTATAATTGACATGTACTAAAAATTGTGCATTGCGCATGCTCGCAATCTAATTTTTTGTGACCGTGTAATACAGAACGAATTCCGTAATATTTCAATAACAACACAAATTTCTTTTAACAAAAATTTATGATCACAAATGTGACCGTCTAAAACGGGCTTAAAATAACCGCCAGATGGAGCTAACAAATTTGTACATTAATTTCTGAGGTTGTGAATGATGTTTTAACGTTAATTTATCTTTCTAAGTTAAATGTAAGTTACGCATTAATTCAATGTACTAATTTGGAGGTTGTGAATATAGCTTTAGACTAATTTTATATAAATCATTGAAGATTAAAGATTATTAATATTATATTGTCCATTCACGTTAAGAACAAGATTTCCAACCTAACATGACACGAATCAAGTGTGCGACGCTGAATTTTCCCACTGCTGCTCGGAACTTATGGTGGGAGGCCCTCCACTCTCGCGAAGCACTCAACAGAGAAAAGTTGTTCGCTCTTCCACTGTACGAGAACGATAGGCCTCGCCCATTACTCAATTCAGCCGTACCTCCTAAAATTCAACGACGTACGTTTATTAAGTTGGCCTCTGTAGGACTATTAAAATTCGATACCTTAAATAAGCACGTATTGCGTGTATTAGTTCCACATTTGTTCTCTCCTTATTTGACGAGGTTTTAAATGTAAAAGAGAGTGAGCGAAACTGTTAGCTTGTCTACACCGCACCTATTTACCGGGGAATAAACTATATATATATTATTATTATAGGTTCGAATTGGGAAGAAAGAACCGAAGAAGCTGTCAAATTTTTGGTTGATTACTAACCAACCAAAGAAGCCATTCGAAATCGCTTTTCCTTTGGCCTTTCAAATCATTTCCAATACTGCCAACAATTTGTTACTAGGATTTTTTTTACCAATTTTTTAGTTTAATTTATCAACAAAATCGCATTTTGTTATTCATGAACTTACTTTTTTGACAAAATTTTTATTTTTCAAAAAAAAACGAGAGCAACTACTCAAGGGACCATTTAACGAACATTTTTTACTTTTTGTGCAAAATTTGACTTGATATTTTTGATGTTTTACTTGTCACAAAAAATAATCAGTTGTCAGTTGAATAGTCAACTTAATTTATCTGTAGCGTTTTCATATGTAATATCACGAGTGGTCAAATTTTAGTCGAATATTTTTTGGGGGTAAATGAACAAGAGGTTGAGTTTTTTTTGGATGTTGTTGGTTTTAAACGAAAGTTTGGTTGTCCCGGTAATGACTAGAGAATCAATTCGATGATTCGATAGCTATTATCAAAGGAACATCCAAACTTAAGTTGATTAAAAGCAACAATATCCAAGAAAAAAACTCAACCTCGAGTTTATTTTAGGGAGTTTAATAAACAACTCAAAAGTTTTGTTTACATATGCAATGCTCTATGCATAACATCAATTTTACTAGCACTGTTGTATTACGGGCTGCTTTAATTAGTGCCAAAAAATTGTTAACCTCAAATAATGTGTAGAGTGTACTTCCAAAACGGTTTTTGTCCATTTTAATTTAATACAATTTAATAATTAACAACTTTACAACTAGGAAGCTGCGATTTAATTTTCATATTTCAAATGTTTTGATTTTTGAAGTAATGGATGAAGCAAATTGAAAGCTGCTTTAACAAACACACGAAAACGAAAGCCGCTATGAGAAAACTAAAGCAGCTAAAAGAAGGAGGGGCTTGCATTCTATGAGCGAAAAATACACTAGTGAATTATTCGCTCATAGAATGTGGGTAGCTTTTTGTCGCTGTAATAAGACATTTTTCAGTATAAAAGTCATATTATTGAACAAGACAAATCAAATGTCGTATTCTAAAATGAGGTGTTTATTAATCGCTGTCATTACATGAGTGGTAATGTATGAAAAATATTCGACTTATAATTTGAACTAGAGTGCATATTTAAGGGACTATTTAACAAACATTTTCCACTTTTTTGTGGAAAATTTGACAGCCAACTTCAAACTTTTTGAAATTTGAAATTAACGTCATAAAATAATCGCTGATATTTTTGACGTTTTACTTGTCACAAAAAATAATCACTTGTGAGTTGAATAGTCACTAAAATATTGTTTATATTATTAAAATTAAATTTCAGTCACCTTCTTTAAGTATGCTGTTTTAAATAATGTAAAAGAAAACCATTAAAGTGATACCCATAATTTTACTTAATACACTGCTCCAAGAAATTATCGCACCACTTAATATTTTATTAATATCTTCGTACATATTATAATTCCAAACTGTATAAAATATTTTTATAAATAATAAATAACTAGCAAACAATTTTCTTTCAATTTGTTATAAATTTGTTGCACTCCTGGCCTCTTTTAAAATAAAAAATGGAATTATTATTTGGAGATTGTTTCTGATAGTATTCATATTTTCACGAAGCAACGTGGTGGTGCAAGTAAAATTTGTATTTACCATGAAAATGTCTTACAAGACATTTAACCCTTGATGAATGTGTAAGAGCAGTGACTTTATCTGAAGAAGGACTAAGTTACCGTGCTATAGCTCTTCGACTAGGAGTTGCTCATACAACAATATTGAGAGTTGTCCAACGTTTTAATGAAACAAATAATTATACCAGACGCCCTGGGCAAGGTAGGCATCGTGCTGCAACCCCTAGACAAGACAGATTTTTATGTTTAAGAACATTGAGAGATCGTTTCACCTCCTCAAGAAGCCTACAGCAACAGCTTTTGAATGTTCATAATGTCCATGTAAGCGTTGAAACAGTGAGAAAAAGACTTTCTGAACAAAACTTAAGACCTCGGATTCCTGCAACAGGTCCAGCTTTGACCGTAGCTCATCGTAGAGCTAGGCTTGCTTTTGCTACGGATCACGCTGAATGGTAGGAAGAAGACTGGGATGAGTCTAGATTTTGCCTAAATAACTGTGATCGTTGTCTAAGAGTATTTAGACGTCCAAATGAGCGCTATGCTCAATGTAATTTCAACCCAACCACTTCATTTGGAGGAGGATCGGTGATGGTATAGGGGGCATATCTTTGAGAGCACGTACAGACTAACATGTGTTCAATGGTGGATCTCTTAATAGCGAAAGGTATATAAATAATATCTTAGAAGATTATGTTATGCCTTTTGCACCATACATAGGCGAAGATAATGCAAGACCACATACTGCGGGCATTGTGCAAGATTATCTAAACACGGTTGGAATACAGGTGATGGAATGGCCCGCACGAAGTCCAGATCTGAACCCTATTGAACATGTCTGGGACATACTTGGTAGACGTTTAAGAGCTCTAAATCACCAACCTGATAATTTAGAAGATCTGGGACAGGGGCTTCCAGAAATTTGGTCTAATATCGACCAAAATGAAATAGCATCACTTATTAGAAGTATGAAGAGTCGGTGTAGGAGTGTTATTCAATCTAGGGGTGGAAAAAAAATATATTTTTGGAACTTGTAACTAATAAAAAATTTATTCTTTAATAATGCGTATTTTTAACAAACTTTAACGAACCACTCATTTATTTTAATATTCAACAAAATATTCAAAAGTTTACACAATATTATTAGGTGGTGCGATAATTTATTGGAGCAGTGTATGTATCAAAAAATTTTCTTGGGGATAATTTTACTACGCAATGTACTACTAATCATAAGCACAGTTTTACATTCTAACAACTTCAGTTACATATGTAAATTATAGTTATGGTGCATAAATATCTAGAATTTTGTTTCTTACTTTACTAAAAATCTGCTATATTTAATGCAAGGATGTGATAAACTGTCTCGTTTTACTGGTAAGTAGAAGCACATTCTTGCATTAAATAAATATTATCTGTTGGTACATAAAATAAATTGTTCCACCACTGTTTTAAATAGTATTATTGGTAACTAAAATATTTCTTTTATGTAACAGATTTGAGCCTCATGTACATTTCATTACGCTCTTAACAAATAAAGTAATAAACATTTAAGTTTGATTTATTTAGATTGGTTTGTGATTGATCTGGTTTCATCCTAATATTTGGGTATACAAAAACAACAACATGCATTAAATAAATCTGTTGAATTTACTTACCCAGGATTGTTTGCTCGTACAAGTGGTGGAGGTGCCTGTGTCTGTGTCATATTTGGGTAGTTAAATGTTGCGGGGTTGAACTGGATGGGGTTGGAGTTTACCGATCCATAGTTTGTTCTCACAGCTGGACTTGCGGCCCTTGGTTGGTATTGAGGTGGGGGTCCTCCCATATAGTTATTGTACATGGATTGTACAATGTTCATTTGTCCCATGTTGGGGGCTGCTTTGGCCTGCGTCGCTGGTTTTGGTGAAGGCTGAGTATTTACAGGTGGTCCAACAGGTTGCCTAGTCCATTGACCAACCTGGGTTTGTGCCCCGGATTTATCCGTTATTAGGAACTGGGTGTCAACCATTTTTTGTGGCCAATAATCCTCGAAAGCCGTTCCGGGAGGATAATAATTTCTGATATCGTTGAGGCTGATGACTGAGCACGAATCGTGTGCGAACAGTTCATTTCGAATTCCTTGCACTTTGCAGCAAAATTTGAGATATGATAAATCCCATCCTTCCAGCTTATTAGCTCGCAATTTAAGATTATCGGTTTCACCCTCGAAGTAAAATAAAGGAACAAATACTTCTGAATTGTATATAGTGTAGGGTACAACTGATTCCTTATTGATTCGAATGAACCCAAAGCGGTCCAGTGGATTGGAGTGTCCGAGGAGTAATTTTGAATAACACGCATCAAGGAAGTTATAAAACTCTACAGCATCGGTTAAACGTACTATTAAATCACGACCAGTAAATTGGTCTCTACCGTAAAGAGAGTCACAATGAATAAAGTTTATTTCATTGAAAAGTCGACTTTCGGGTTCGGTAATATAGTAGCTCCGAATGCAAGTGCAATTGTATATGTCTTGATGCAAGAAATTCAAATATTTATTCAACACTTTCATTTCCACCATTCTAACTGCTACAAACTTATCATCTCCTCTAAAGATATACGGGATATTAATCTTACCGAGAGTACTCCAACCGAAATGACCTTTTTGAGATCGATCATCAAGAACCGCGTTGGATTTATCTGCGTTCATATTTTGTGGTGATGTTCCTTCAGGTTTGCCTTTTCCGTTAGACTTGTTATTAAGGTACCCCAAGATCGTGTTTGAATTCGGCGGTCTATTCGTGGGAATATTCTGTTTCGGCATGTTTGGATTCTTTTTATTCGCCTCCGCAATTTTTGCAGCCATTTCAATGATTCCTGGATCATCAATGCGTTCTTGCTTTACTAAATTATTCATTTTGATGCAATAATTATGATCTAGAAAATAAATGAACTTTTAGCAATCAGAGGTATGCTGATTTTGAAGCTACAAATCTACATTTCAGAGGTATGTTGATTTTGAGCCTACAAGTCTACATTCCAGAAGTTTGCAATTTTAAGAGCCATTTCTATTAAGGCGCATTTTATTAATATGGTCTTCGCATAGAAGATCATTAAATTTGATGTTAGTTGCAAAATATCGAATTTAGGTTATATTATTCCCCTAGCTGGGTTTAGCGGCCATGGTAGAAAGAAACACTTGTCTTTAACCGTATGTGCCCGCTCGTAAACTACGATATTTACGAAAAACTAAATCACTTTTATAGATCTTACCGATTAATTGTTAATTAATTGCACTGCTTCAATGTATACACCACATTGTAAATTATTTTAATGTGTTAACAATTGCCGAACTGCCACTCGATGTACATTCTAAGCCAACTTTCTGTTCTCCTTCCAACCTCGGCACTCGACTGGCATATACCTCAAGCTCATATCTCATATACCGCTGCCGCTTCACCGCTAGCCTCGTTAAAGGTGGCTGCACTGTGTGTATTATTAGTTTACAACATGGCCGCCGCACCATCTATCGACCAATCACAACGCAGAATAACTTTGACAACAACAATTTTTGACGTTATTTCACCTTCTTCGAGACTAGTACAGTTACACCATATTCCAACTTCCCGCGCTTAATAAAAACGCCATGTTAACCGATAACCGAAATTGATTACCCTAACATAACCCTAAATCTAACCACAAAAAAACGAAACTTAAAAAAACATGAATTCAAAATGAACTTTGTGCAAAAACAATGTACCTTACAACAACGAAACGATTTACAAAAAAAACGAAACTTTAAAATCATTGGTACCAACAAAAGAAACCCAAACCAAAAACTAGACCTAACAATTTTTTACAAATATTTCATTCATTACAATTCAAAAACAATCAACTTTTACAGTTAATTATTACTACTTAATCATCAAGAAATGACTAAAAATAAAGTTTGATTTTGATCTGCGGTTTATTTTTTTGCGGTTGGCTGCGCGGGCGCGTCACACCCCCAAGGTCATGCTCTTGCGCACTAACCATTTGAAAAGTTTGAATACAGGGTACCCCTCTAGACGAGTATTGTTAGAGTGCATAGAGATAACGATAAAATTCCACACGCGAAACCTAACGATGTGACTCATTCGTGTCACGGCACATGCGCGCACCATAATGCATACTACGCATGCGGAAATGCTAATCAGCAGTAATAAGACCTATTATGCAAATCAAATACGCACGCCTATGATTTTACCCCAAAATTATTGCAAAAAAATTATAAACTTTTTAATTATAACATTTTTATACGTTATTGGGGAGGAGAAAAATTTTGTTCGGCCCTCTGGCGTTTAAAATGCGAACTACGCTCGAGCGGACTAAATTCAGTTGTTTACATGTGTTTACATAACCCCGTGTACGCTAAAATCTAAATTATTAAGTATTTCCTTACTTTTTAAAGTAATAAATTATTCATTTTTAATAAGGAGTAATTTATAAGTTTAGTGAATAAATATGGACAAAAGTGATCACACAAATTGTTGCGTTTACGGCTGCAAAAGTCGTCGGAAAAATGATAACAACATTCATTTTCATAAATTTCCTGCACCAAAGGCTGAAACTGTTAAATTAATAAATCATTTCGGTATTGTTGAAAATATTGATAGGAGGAAGGCTTGGTCGATAAAATTAAAAATGGGAAAACCTGTTGGTACAGCAATGCGTGTGTGTTCGAATCATTTTACAACAGATGATTTCATTTTCAGAGGTTAGTTTTTTACTCATACTCTTGTATTTATTACTTCATTAAACAAATTATTTTAAGGTGTTAACAGGGTGAATCCAAAACTAAAAAGAACAGCTATACCTTCAGTCAATTTACCAGTTTCGTCTATTCCATTACCAAGACCTGAGAATGCAACCCGAATGGATCGATATTTAAAAATTCAGGAGAAACGAAAAAATAAAGTTACAAAAACTCAACAGAAAAGTAAAGTTCCAGAAACTACAACTTCAAATACCAATTTAGAGTTAGATGGATCGACTTTAGTGAGTGAATGTTATCACAATAATGAATCAGAAGTCGTGAAAGATGGTGTAACGACAATGGATGATTTAAGTGAAATAGAAAAAGATTGTGTTAGTGGCTTAATGAACTTATTTGAAAGTGCTATCACAGGGAAGGAAAATAATTCTTCTGTTTTAAATTGTGATAAGGGTGTACAAGTTACTAGTGGAGATATTATTATCAGTTTTTCTTCAACTATTCATACCGAAAAACAATTAAATTCCTTAACTGGAATTGAGACTTTTGAACTGTTAAACACTCTGATTGATTTAGTTAAAAAATATTATGCTGATAAGAAGAAGCATAGTTTAACTGTTAAAGATAGAATCATCTTAGTTTTCATGAAACTTAAATTGTCATTAACGTTTGTTGTAATTTCTTTTCTTTTCAAAATTAGTCCAGCAACTTGTCGCTTAATTTTTAACGATTATATTGATAAACTGGCAAATATACTTAAAAGCTGCATTATTTGGCCTTCAATCGAAGAGATTCGTAGAAATATTCCTGCCTGTTTTAAGAATTTTCAGTCTGTTCGAATAATATTAGATTGCACTGAAATTGCTGTACAGCGACCAAAATGTTTATGCTGTCGAATTCGAACATACTCAAATTATAAAGGAAAGCATACTGTTAAAATTATGACTGGTGTGACTCCCGCTGGGTTAATCACATTTTTATCAAAAGCGTATGGAGGTAGGGCCTCAGATAAAGCCATCTTTGAGCAGAGCAAATTGATTGAAAAACTTGAATCGCATTTTGACTCAATTATGGTAGATAAAGGCTTTTTAATTGATAAGATATGCGAAGAAAATTTTATAAAAATAATAAGGCCAGCTTTTTTAAGAAAAAAAACTCAGTTTAGTGAATATGAAGCTAAACAAAATGTTTCGATCTCAAAAGCTAGAGTTCACGTGGAAAGGTTAAACCAACGAATTAAAACGTTTCAAATTTTTAATCATGTTTTACCTTGGAATATGGTTAAAAACATTGAAGATATATTTACAGTAGTAGTAGGTATGGTTAATTTACAAAAACCAATTTTAAGTGATGATAAATTTTAATTTTTGTATGAAAAATTACTTTATTTTTAATTAATGGTGCAATTCTGTGCAAATCTATAAGTACCTATAGGAAATATCTGTAAGGTTACCAGGGAAACCGTCCATTACAACCCATATAACAAACCTTACAGATATTTCCTGTAAGGACTTACAGAATTGCACAGAATTGCACCATAAGTTTTAATGTTTATTAAAATTCTATGGATTACAATTTTTGCAGGCATGTGGTAACATGTAATTAAAATATTTATAAGTAATTGTATTAATTAATATTGTTGCAAAAGATTCATCAAATTCTACTTCAATTTTTTTAAAGTCATTGTCAAAACTTGAATATAAAATAACATCGCAAGATTTCAAATTTAAAATTGCCATTCCTAATTGAATCTGTGCAAAGTATGAATGCTTCTTTTTTAAGATACAATCTTTGTAATATGGTAGTTCAACGAAACTATCAATTCCTCTTGTTTTTCCTAAAAAATGTAAAATTTTATAATTTATAAAATAATAGTTTTTATAATAAAATTATTAGTTTATGTGTTTTGTTAATAAATGTTATACAAATTACTGAACACATTTTTTATTTACCTATGTAAGGGCATTTTATTTCTAGTAGTTTTGTTGGTACGCCTTCATTAATTATTACTCCGTCAGGAGAATAACCAAGCCACGGATACATTAAACATATTATAAACCCTGGAGTAGTTACTTGTGATTCCATTTGTTCAACATATCTTTTTAAGGCATGTTTTTCGTAAGTTAGCCCATGGTTTACAAATTTGTTGCGAAGGTATGGGGGGTTAAAAAAAGTTTGACATTTTTTTCCCCAATTGTCTTTGGCATAAGTGTATACAGAATAACATTTTGAACCTGTGAAATGAATTTAAATACTTATTTAATGATAATATAAAATAATTTATAGAATAAAAGCCTTTTCGTACAAAGTCCTTTTTTTAAATAACAAACTTTATTTAGCATTATTGAAGTTTTTGAGAATGATTATCTCCTTTTTCAGGCTGTTATTCAATAAATATGAATTAACCGAGAACATAAAATTTATAGTATTAAATAAGTTTACCTGTAATTCTTAATTTTCTAAAGTTACACCACTCTTTAGAACCTTGGGGCAAACTGCTAATTTCTTTTATGTCATCCTTCAACAGATTATTATAAACTTCTTTACAACAAGCTTTCAGTTGAAATTTATTTATATCTATTGAAAGTTGACTTAAAAACTGATTAATAGATGCCTGCTTCAAAATAGCATCATTTGGTTCTGTTATTAAAACAGGAGAAAACTGAAATAATCGCTCTCTTCCAACACTAAAAAATTGAATACCATTGAATTATTATTATATAAACTTAAACACGAGATAATACTTACGAGTGTTTAGCTATACCAGATTGTTTGCATCTATTTTTTAAAGCATTTAAACAATCTAGAGAAGCATCGTTACCTAAAACTTGATTTGTACGGTTTTGGGTTGTCTTGAGGCAATTTGTGTCCAATAAAGGTTCGGGGGCATAATTATTTAATGCTAAACCTTTTGATTTTCCCCAATATGATTCAATATCAGTAGAAGATATAGGTTCAAAATCGGTTACTTTGGACCTAGAACAAAAAAGAAACAGCAGAAAAAGAAAACACAAAATAAAAAAAGGTATAGTATTTCATTTCAATTGCCACGGCTTGATTATGCCAATATATTCAATAACCATACAACCTGGAGCAATGTAAGAGTACAGCTGAAACATGTTTGCAGGACCCACTTAATCCAGCTTTGCAAGTACAAATACATTTTGTTATTTTTAAATGTTCTTCCTCTATTTCCAAATTAATGTCTATTTTGTGCGGAGGACTTGAAAGTGCACTTGTCTGCAAACAAAATGCTTTAACGTTTATGGTTTTGTTTGTTTGGTTTTCTATCCCACACATAATGATGTGCTTAGAATTCACTAATTCTTCTCCTTCTACGATGCATCGGCTTGTGGGTGTTGCATTTAAAAATGAAAAAATTGGTGCAAGTTTTAAATACATGGTTAAATACTCTGTTATGCAATAACTTTAATTCAAACTAAGAAATAAATTATTTTTACTTACCACACTTATTTTATAAGTATTTCACTGTACACCATAACCTAATAAGCAAACATTTTTAACCCAAATAAACTATTACTTTTAACATTAAATATTATATATATTATTGTACATCTATTAATTCAAAGTATTACCTCAAAATGTCAAATGATATAAAACGTTTATTTGATTTAAAATGTAAAAAATAAGAAAAATACTAAATACGCGCTATATTTACAAATGTAAACAAACTGAAGCGTCCGCTCGAACGTAGTTCCGTATTTTCCGCATAGAGGGCGATCAAAATGTTAAAATTCCCAGAAAAAATTGATCCAAGTAGGGTCCAACTGAGACAAAAATTGAAAAAATCGATAAATAATGAAATCGAAACTATATTTTTTTTAATTTCCCGCAATCAAAAAAATGTATACCCCTAATTTTTTTACAGTTTGTTAATATAATAGTGAGCAATAAAATTTAGCAAAAAATTTTTATCTAGTTAGGGTCTAACTTAGAAAAAAAAATGAAAAAATCGATAAATAATGAAGTCGCAACTTTAATTTTTTTAATTTCTCGTAATCATGTATACCCGAAATTTTTTTATACTATGTTAATATAAGGGTAAGCAATAAACGTTAGTAAAAAAATTGATCTAAGTAGGGTTCAACACAGAAAAAAATTGAAAAAATCGATAATTTGTGAAGTCGCGACCTTTATTTTTTTAATTTCTCGTAATTAAAAAAATGTATAACCGCCAATTTTTTGCAGATTATTATTAAAATAGTAAGCAATAAAAATTTGTAAACATTTTTGTTATAAGTAGGGTCCAGTGACAATTGTATAATATTTTACTTTTTATATAAAAAATGATACTTGACCAAATTTTTTGCGTTTTATTACTCATTATAATACTACTTATAGCATGTTCATATTTTTCTATGTCAGACCCTAGCTGTTTTTTTGATTACAAGAAATTAAAAAAAATAAATGTCGCGACTTCATAAATTATCGGTTTTTTCAATTTTTTTCTTTTGGACCCTACTTAGATCAAAATTTTTTTTCTAGTTTTAATTTTTTACTATTATATTAACAATCTGTAAAGAAATGGCGGGTATACATTTTTTTAGGGACCCCGACACCACCACCACGCAGCGAAGAAGGCGCCGAATCCGACAAAAACACGAAAACACAGTGTCTCGTCGGTGTTTGTGTGTGTGTGTGTGTGTGTGGTGGTTTTCAAATTTATTTTGAAAACTTTCAAGCCCAGTTATTAATTAAACTAAATGCATAAAATTAATTAACATTGAAAGATTCAAACCTCGAAAGAGATGCATCCCCCCCCCCCCCCCTTGAAATGGAGTAAATTTTATTTGAAACATTTTTCCTAAAATGCATAGTTTCGCAGATATTTAGATATTTAGTTGTGTCAAGTTAAACGATTCACGCTATTAATTTTTATTTTGAAGTTTACCTGCAGAACAGTCAGAAGAATTCCACAAGACTTCGTTATCATTAAAAACCCGTAAGGTAAAACTTTGTTTTTCTTCACTCATCTTCATGAACCAAGTGTCAAAAGTGGAATAAACGTCCGAATACGACGGGAGCGCCTAAATATCCAAAGCCAATCCAGCGTTGCCACTTCTTCATCTTGACAGCAGCGCCTCTATATTGAAAGGCACTAACTAGCAATTTAAAATTAGATGTGTAATTTATTATTTAAGAATTTAATAATTTACTTTATCAAAAAAGTAGTTTTTGCTATTTTTTACGTTATACGTAGGTAGAATATCCCCGCGACAATGGTTGTTATGTGTTTAATATTCGAAAAAACGTTTTCAACTCAAAGTAATTTAAATAAATAGACATTTATTGGAAACGCATAAAAATAAAGTTAAAAATATTGCTGGTTCAATTTTAGGGTTTTAGGACTGGATAATTAGAAAAATACTGTAAAATAATAGTTTTGATGATAAATTAAAGTTTACACACGAACAAGAAGTAAATGCAAAGATTAATTTCTTGGATACATGGGTAATAAGAGACAAGAATGGGATCATAAAAACGGATATTTATAGAAAAGAACTTAGCTCAAATAGAATATTAAATTATGCATCTAATCACAACTTATGTCAAAAAATAGGTATTATAAAGGGTTTCAAGTTCAAAATTGATAACATATGCCATGATGATTTTAAGGTTGAAAATTTGAAAAAAGCACAACAAATTTTGGAAGAAAATAATTATCCAAATTATATTATTAAAAAATACCTTTATCATGGGGGCAATACGAACAACAATGACACTTTGAACAGCAACACTAGTATTAAATATTACAAAATTCCAGAAATAAAAACTTTAAGCACAAAAATTAAAAATATGTTAAGTGATAAGTTAGAAAACGTAAAAATAGTAACTTATAACTCAAGAACTGTAGGCAACCTTTTTAGCAAAACGAAAGATAAAGTCAAAAAAGATTTTAGAAGTAATTTCATTTACCAAATTAACTGCAAAGATTGTGAAAAAGTATACATAGGACAAACCAAAAATTGGATTTGCACTAGGGTTAATTCACATAAATATGACTGTAAAAATAAAACTAACACAGAAAAAACTGCATTAGCTAATCATGCAATTAGTTACAAACATGAATTTGATTTTGACATCGATAAAATAAAAATCTTAGGTAATGAGGAAAACTTAACCAAACGACTCCTAAAAGAGTCCATTGAAATTAACAAAAACGAAAAAAGTGTGAATCTTAGATCAGATTTAAATAATTTAAATACAGTATATTCAAACGTCCTTAACATATTAAACAAAAAACAATTTTTAATACAAAATATTGTGGTTTTAAGTTTCAAGTTGTTGGTAACATATTAAAAAATGTCAAGTACCAGCTGACTAAAAATTACAATTTGCAATCCAAGTGAAAATTAAGAATCATAAGAGTAAAATTAGCAGTGATTAACAAAATTAAGATCAAAAACAGTCATCAATCATCGAAACCATGAATTGTGGAATTTTAATGACAAATAATAGTTGATGAGGTATGTTTTTAGGCTAATGTCTTTAGATTTAATATGCTTCCAGAGGCCGGATTTTGTTTTGCTAGCGTAAAAATTGTAAGGCGAAAAAACTCGCCTGTTATTTATCGCGTATGGCGAAGAATCGGTATTTTATTTCACAGCATAACGCTAGCGAAGTGAAAAGGGGCGGAGTCTCGCTCAAACTCGCTAAGCGGCGTTGCCGATGATTTACACTCGATATTTCGAATACGGGCGAACTTCACGTCGGTAAAAGTAAACATGTCAAATCAAAATAAGCAAACAACATAACCTTAAAATTGAAATTAAAATGTTGTCCACAATACATTACAACATATACAAGTTATAGCAATATTGGGATTGATAGTAGTATAATTACGGTTTTAATTGCGATTTATAGTTATTTTAGAGTTTTGATTGTGATTTATAGTGTTACGTTATAGTTTTGATTGTGATTTATAGTTTTTGTTATCCCGTTTAGTGTTTTTCAGAGGTTTTTGCCTGTAACGAAAGCAGATGAGGTTGAGAGATGTTATTTACACAGAAAAATGTGTGTTTTGAGGAACGTAATTGATGCTTTTGAGTTTTTGAGCTATTGAGGCGCGCCAGATGATTGGTAAACTACTAAATTTTTAGTAAAAATCAATTTATAATAGCATTGGAAGGATTTTTATCCAAATAATGCATCCATTAGTGTATTACAGTGATTATGTCAAAGTAAATGGTGGCAAATTGGTAAAAATAAATTTAACCCTTAAATGACAACATAAGGCTTATTCGTTTGGCAGTGGTAAGTAGAGAATTTCACATACTATTCATTTTCGCTTGACATGGTAAGTGATCGTGGTATGTCAAACCACTAACTATGGTCCGTGTATATTAAATGGGAATGGTGAGATAAGTCAGATGTCAAAAAACACTTACCATCCACTAACCATCATACCACGATTCACATAATACTATGCTGAAACGAATAAGCCTAAAGGGTTTTGCATAACCCCACGAATATTATTGTTGGTTGTATTTTTTTTATATTCGCACTGCGAAGGTATGCATTTAGGTATCTTTTGGATAAATGTTAATGTTGTGATTTTAACAGGGTCATCTGTGACTCGTGTTGTTGATAATTTCAAAATGTTGATGTTATCTTTTGGGGGTTAAAACCTGCTCTAAAGTAAACTTATTCTGGCATTAGGAACATTTTCTCTATCCAAAGAACATCGTTTTAGATTTATGGAATTATTTCCCTTGAAACTAGATACAACAGAGCTCATAGATCAGCTCGATGCATCGTTGAGCACTCCATTGGTTTACTTAAGACCCACTTCTGATGCATTTTAGTGTAAAGGACTTTAAATACAGTCCACATAAGGTTGAGGACATTCTGATAAGTTATGCAATTTGGCCCAATATCCTAATTCACAACAATGTTCCCAACCCAGAGAAAATTTTTTGCGGATGTGTTAGTTGACAAGGAGATAGGTGATGAAGAATTGAGTCATGTGGGGAAATTAACTCGCAGCATTGTTGTTTAAAATTATTTTAATTAATAAAAAAGGTAATTCAAATTGTTCATATTTATTCTACAATATTATATGTATACAACACCTATTTAATAATACCTATAAATCAAAAATCTTTTCAAGTACTTAGCTTTCTTCCCTTTTAAAGGATCTACCGAAGAAGCTCGTTTGAATAATTTTGAAGTTGAAGGAATCTGAACAAAAAAATTACTAAAGCCAAAATAACTGCAATTTTATTGAATCCCTGTCAATGCAGTTTCAACTAGTAAAATAAAGACTTAAATTAAAACAAAATAACATACATTTTCAACTGGCTGTGATGTTGAAGATTGAACCACATAAATATGACCGAAAACTCAAATGAGAAGAGGAGAAGAATGAAAAAACAATAAAGTTGGCAGTTCAAATTAAATAATACTTCAACTAAAAGAACTTACACATTCTACAAATTTTTCAGAAGTCTATATTAGCTACGGGCTAAAAATTAATAAATGGATATTATTTATTAACATATGTGTTTTTTTGTTGTAAAAGACAACATTAACCCAGACTCAAAATCCTAACTAACTTAATATTCAAAATCTACATAATTTGTCAAAAGGATAATATGTGTTTCCAGAAAAAGATATTAATTTATTTAAGAAAGAATTTTTTTGAAATCATCATTGGAAATTGATTCTTTGATATATTCATGCACCTAAAAAAACTAGTTAGAAAACCAAATGCCTGTGACTACGTTTAGCTCGAGCCCGGTCTAGCCAGCTTGAATGCAGGATTGGTTTGACCTTTTACATGTACTTCAAATGGTAGATGTCAAGCCAACCCGAATTCAAGCCGGGTTGAGGTTCTCGAGATAAATGTAGTCTATTATTAAAAAAATATAAATCCCATTTATTTCATTAAAGCAAGAAAATTTTAAGCTTATGGAACTCATTTACTTACTTAATTTTGATACCACCAATTACTGAAGATTTCTGTTTAATTTCCCCATTGTAACAGACTATATTTACCGGTTGGGGGGGTAAAACCTACTTAAGGGATATCATTCCCCAAGCAATCGGGTCCCATACCTACATCTAAGAAATACCTAATGCTCAAGTTCTCAATTTCACCATTATAAATAGTACCTATCAAATTCCAGTTAATCGTCAATATACTCTAACACAATTAAAACCGTTGCTTTTTTTAATCGAATCCTTCGTACAAAATCTACTTAAAATAATTATTTCTAGTACGAACAATTGGTGGACTCCATACAATCTCTGGATTATTAAATCGTTCTAAATTATCAATAAAATCGATAAATTCCAACATAGTTAAAAAGGAAACGAAATGTAATGCTCAAAAAGTTATTCTGTTTTTTGACATTTAACACAAAATGCCTATCTTTTAAGTTGCTTATTAAATATCTAAATTTAAGCATTGCTTATAGCACTAAACAATGTCTAACGTTGGTGAAAACCAATTTTACGTTAGCTAATATTTATCTCCGTTTAGGTAGTGCCTAAGTTTTAAGTATCGATGGTGAAAATGGGCATGAAACACTTAAAATTGATTCTTAATTGTCTTAACACTCATTAAAAATCCCAATTTAACAAAACACTATAATAAATACAACAAATAAATTTAAAACACTCACTACCCTTAATATTAACACAAAAATCAAGTAATAATTAAAATATATCCACTATGTGGCTTTTAGGAGGTATTTGCGGGATTTATTTACGTTTATTTGAGGTTATGTATCAATTTTAGATCGACTTCGCCTCCCTAGTACCAGGCGCAAATTCACGCTAATGTTTTGAACGTATAAATTCGCCACTAGCGTGTTTTGGTGAAACAAAATACCGAATTCGCTACTATCCCATATTTATCGCCGTTCTCCAAAAATGATGACGAAAGTGCGGAAAACGATGTCGTTTTAGCGTGTTCATAAAACTCGCTAGCAAAACAAAATCCGGCCTCAGCATTTTTGAAATTTGTTAAAAAATTTTTGAATTTTTAAAATTTTAAATTTTGAATTTCGTTTTTTTGATCATTTTTGGTGTTTGAAAATGTAGGTATTTTAATGTTTTTGAAGTTTTTAAATATTTTAATGTGCTTGACAATATCAATGTGCTCAACCTTGTTAATGTACGCTGTGTTTTTAATTTTTTGTTTTTTAATGTTTGTAACATGTATATTTATGTAATTCAATGTTGGCAAAATTAAGTTTTAATTCTGTAATTATTTATTGTAGCTCTGAAGAAGAAATTAAAATAAATTTCGAAACTAGTAAGCAAATCTACGCAGTATTTTTCTAATTATCCAGTCCTAAAACCCTAAAATTGAACCAGCAATTACAATCTGAAGGACGTAAAGCGTTAAAAATTGTTAAAAATATTGTGAAGTATGATTTTAATTATTTTAATTATGACAGAAGAAAGAGATACCATCATAGTACTCGTGCGTGCTCTCTCAGTTACAAGATGACAACTGTCGAACAGTAACAAACCTAAGAAAATTAAATAGTCCTAGGGTTATTTTTTTAATAATAAAAATTTGTCAATTTTAAACATTTAAAAAATTATATTATAATTTAATTAATAAAAGTATGGTGATCTACCAATTTTTAATTACCTATAAGTGGAATTAACATTATTTTCATTCTGTGGTAAAATCTTCTTCTTCTTCGGGCAAATTTCTTTGGTCTAAGGTACGAAACCTTGTTGACCAGCCACAATTAGATAAAATTATTCAGTTTAACAAAGAAAAATCAATTAAAAAAAGAAACGTAAGCGTTATAGGGGCAACAAAGGAAGCAACAAATATAACATAAACTACAAACACAACTTAGTCACATTCAGGAAATTAAAGAACTCTAGAAAAGTGGGAGACTGGGCGTTATAAAGGATAGAAGGAATAGACAGAGGAGCAGGATGACCCATATCTATAAGATTGTTATACAAAGTAAGGGAGTAACAAAGGCTAAAAGGACAGGAAAAAAATATATGGTGTAAATCACCAAACTCACCACAGCTGCATAAATCTGAATCAATAACTCTGATCTTATATAAATGAGACAGGGAGGAACAATTACCAAACCTGACTCGACACAATTGAGTTATAAGACCTCTGCCCGGAAATTTAGGTAGTACTGAAAACCAAGGAACTGAAGGCACTCCAGGCTGAATTGATCGATATACACTAAATTGATACTTGGTATTATCCCAAACATTTTGCCACAAACTTATAATGTCACGTTTAATCCCCACAATAAAATCCGGCCAAAAGACTCTGTATTTAACTACCTGATCTGATAAAGCCCCCTTTTTATCCAAAAAATCTGCATGATCGTTACCCTTAATACCAATATGACTTGGTATCCAACAGAGAGAAATAAGAAAACCCTGTTCAATAGTCAATTTGTACATTAACTGCCTAATTTTAGTAGCCATGAAGTTAATAGAGTTATCCACACCTATTTTAGATATAAGGTCAAGTGACGATTTAGAATCAGACAAAATTACAATATTGTTAAAGGACTTGAATTGACAAAAAACAAGAGCCTCAAAAATAGCCCTTAGTTCAGCAGAAAGAATAGAGCTGCCATCAGAAATCCTTCGGGAAATATAAATACCTTTGGAAGGGATAGAAATACCAAAAGCAGACCTCAAAGAAAGAGGGTCCACTGAACCATGCGTATATACAGCTACCGAATCAGGCCATCTAGACTCAACTAATGAATTAAAAATTGCATTATTAAGACAAGGGGGTTGCTCACCATGTAACTTTTTCAAACCCAGGTTAAAAACAGGATTAATATGAAAAAATAAAGATTGGAACTCAGTTTTAAAACAAGGGAGTAAATCATCCTGAAAAATTGGAAACTTCCGATTCTCCAAAAACGCCCTGACCAAAAAAGGAGGATCTTTAAGACGCCAATAAGGACAATCATGAATAATATCACTCAGAGATTCAATCAGCGAAATCAACCCACTCTGATCATAGGACATACATTTGAGAACAAATTTTCTGGCAAGAAACAATCTCCTTAGATTCAAGGGAGGTTCAACACATTCAACCTGAAGAGCTTCAGTGGAAGTTGATTTCATAGCACCTGTAACCAACCTCAAAGCTGCAAACTGAATTCGATCCAAAATTGCTAAATTAGATTTTGCACAAGGGGAAAAAACATAGAACCATAATCCAACCTGGACCTAATGAATGTTCTATAAAATGTTAACATAACTTTTGGATCCGAACCCCACCATGTCCTGGCAAATGACTTAAGAATATTTAAGGACATAAAACAACTATTAGATATACTATCAATGTGGGCTTTCCAACTGAGTTTAGAATCCAAATTAACACCCAAATATCTGTGAGAAGAAACACAAGGAACCACTGCCCCCTGAAATTTAGCCTGTAAGCGAGGCAACTTGTTACGTCTAGAAAATATCAAAACTTTACTCTTTTCAGAAGAGAGAGACAGACCTAAATCCCACAACCAATCTGCCAGTTCCATCAAACCTTGATTAATTCTATTAAAAATATGTTGAATATCATGATGAGTGAAAAAGAGACAAACATCATCAGCATATTGTAGAACATTTAGATAAGGACAAATGATACGATCAAGAGAATGGGTGTAAATATTATACAACAAGGGACTCAAGACCGATCCTTGAGGGAGGCCTAGAAAGGAATTCCTGGAGCCAAGAGTAAAATTATGCCTAAGGAATAAAGTTTTTTCCCTAATCAATTGCCAGATACACCACACCAATTTACTAGGAAGTTTCAGATTATTAGACAAACTATCCACCAACTTTCCTGGAATGACAGAATCATAAGCAGCACTAATGTCAAGAAAAACAGCCGAAGTATGAAAGTTATTAGAAAAACCTTTCTGAATATTGGTAACAAGAGTAGCAATGTTTTCCATACAACCCAAACCCTTTCTAAACCCGAATTGAGAAGACGGAATAATCTTATTATATTCAACCCACCACTCCAATCTAGTCTTAATAAGCAATTTAAAAGTTTTCCTAACACATGAGCTAAGAGCAATTGGCCTGTAACTAGTATGAACTTCTGGGTCTTTACCAGGCTTAACAATAGGACAGATGATGAACTCTGACCACGAAGCAGGAAAAGAACCCGATCTGAACATTTCATTATAAAAACTGAGTAACCAAGACCGGACAAACAAAGGTAAATTACCAATCATCGAATAACTGATGTTATCTTTACCTGTTTGAGAATCCTTAAAAGAAGAAATAACACAATTTAATTCGGATAAAGAAAAATCCCTGGATAAAAACTCATCCTCATGAGGTGAAAAGACTCGAACTTCTTCAAAAGGAACAAAAGGTGGAGCAAGTTTATCAAAAAATGACTCCTGCCAAGAGGAAGATAAGGAGGAGGGACCAGAAGGAACACAAGCACGTCTAAATCTCTTAACAGATTTCCAAACATCAGAAATGGACGAATCCCTATTCAAGGATTCACAAAATCTAACAAAACTAGCCTTCTTCTTTGATTTAAAAACTTTCTTAGACAAAGCACACAACCGTTTAGCTTCCAAAAAATCAGACATAAGACCAGATTTATGAAAACGTTTTAAAGCCTCTTTCCTGTTTAACTTAGCTCTAGTACACTCATCATCCCACCAGGGACACTCATTATTACAAAACCTTTCCTTAGACATGGGAATAGATTGATCAGCACATTCGTTCAAAATATCTGTAAACTCCTCAAAAGACAAGTAACCCTCAAACAATTCCATCCTGCCAAACAACAAAGATTGGTATTTATCCCAATCAGCTTTATGGGACAAAGCTAACATTAGGCTTACAATCAGAAGAATCAGAAACAATCTTAAGTACCACAGGGAAATGATCACTCCCAAAGGTATCATCAAGAGTCTCTACAGAACAATTAAGAGCAATATCAGAAGTGGAAATAACCAAATCAATAACACTCAATTTATCCTCTGACCTATTAAGTCTTGTAGATAAATTATCATTTAGTACAACCAAGGAAAGACGATCAATGAAATCAAAAATAATTTTCCCATTATTGTTAGAATGTGAGCCATTCCAAGAAGGGTGGTGTCCATTGAAATCTCCAATGATAAAAAATGGAGAGGAGATACTTCTAACCAAACTTCTCAAAGTATCCTCATCAATCTCCAAATCAGGAGGAATATAACCAGAAATTAGTGTAAAACTATTCACCTTGATAGCTAAGCATTGTAACCTATCATTATGACTATCATAAACTAAAGGAACCCTTGAAAATTTTAAACTCCTTCGAATCAATAAGCATACAATATCTGGATCATACTCACGACACAAATTAATCAGTTCAGATTTATTGCTATTTACACTTCTAATATTCCACTGGATTACAGTTAACATTATTATTAATTTTATCTTGAGAGGACGTTGATGAAGTAGAGACCAGAGTATCGACGGAAATATGTTGGAGGACAAATTTAATAAAAATTGATGGATCTGCAGAATAAATATCCTTGAGAATATCAACAAGTTTAGATTCATCTTTATTCTGTCCTTGAAATTCATAGTTGAAGCAAAGTTATTTAGGAAGAGGAGACTTCGTAGGGTTAATAATATCCAACCATTGACTCTTAAAAACCGGATCAATTCCTGGCGACGAAAGAGGACGTTTATTAGGTTTTTTTAGTAACAGAAACATACCTTCAGAATCTGCAGATGAAAGAGGTGGAAAATTTGTTAGATTATTGTTAATAACCAAATTATTAGAAAGAGACTGGGAAGAACCCAAACGAGGAAATAACTTATCCGCTTCATAAAACGAGACATTAAATTTAGCCATATATTCTTTAATATTTCTTTGCCTAGCATATTCTGCGCATACCCTATCCTTAGCGGAAACATTCGGTTCAGTAGCCATGTGATCTTTGGAACAATTAACACACTTAATAGGGTTAGAACACTCGGAATATTCATGTTCCTCACCACATCGGGCACACCTAACTTTACTTTTGCAATTATTTTTTACATGTCCGAACCTGAGACAGTTATTACACTGAGTAACTGGAAACGTATATACCTCGGGTTGGAACCTTGTGAGAAAAAGAAATTGAGGCATGACATGAGCTCTAATGGTAACCACAATTGTTTGAGTCGGCTTAAATTCTACATTCTCATTCACACTAACACGTCTCTTGAGACGACGAACTTGAAAGAATGAATAATTATTTGAATCATTTAAGTTCTTCAAAATTACCTCTTCCGAGAATCTAGTATCAACACCTCTGAGAATTACTTTGATAAGAACAAGATGGGAAGGAACAAAAGCCTTCCAGTTATTAGATTCGAGAAGTTTAGAATTATCAAGCAAGGAATTTGCCTCATTACATTTGTTAAAAAATACTGAAACCTTTTTTTTCCCCTGCTAGAAACCCTTAAGGCATTAATTTTTGCCTTATGAAGAGCTTGACCAACAACCATAGGGTGAAGACCATTTTTATCATCATTAATCTCTTCAATGAATATTTCAAAGGGAGCCCTATCAGTATAGGTACATATCTTAACCCATCTAAACTAAACCGGTTATTAACAGGCTGAGAATCCCCAACCCCCACTACTACAGAAGAAGCCTGAGAATCAGACAAGGAGACACCCTCAGACACTTGGGAATAAGTGTGATCCATAGAAATATCATCAGGAAGATCATGTCCCCCCGAAGTCTGAGACATAATGCAAAAAAAAAAAAAGAAACGTAACTATGTGTTATAAAATTAAAGCAAAAGAAAAATATTCAAGCAGCAGTGTAAAAGAAAAAGGAAATATTAACTCACGTGGGAAGCAGACACAGAGGTTATGATAAAAGACAACCACACAGAATGGATGCTTACACGAGAATCGTGGTAAAATCTATATAAATCTGTTTTCTGTGGTACTTGTTTAATGCATGTTTAATGTAGTAAATCACTAGAGAAAAGAACACTTTTCAAACATTGCCGACTCTCTTCTTAAAGAAACTCACTAATTATAAGAAAATTTCGTTATTTGCTTGACCAACTTAGGAACTTACAGAAACCAACAGAAAATAAACATGCTAAATATCATATGAGTTTTTTTAAGTTATAGTTGTTATAAAGCGGTTAAATTTTCCAACCGCTAGCTCCGTGCTTGTACGGGTGAACGCTATTAATTTGTGTAATTGAATCTGATATTAAGTGGCGTAGCAAGTGGCAATGTTCCCTCAGGCCTCAGACTCTTGAATTTTTGGGGTCCACAAGTTTATAATTAAATATATGAATAGAGCAGCAACCTCAATAAAAATCTTTGGGGATAAGGGGTGATATTTAAAGCTATTGCGCCTCCGAATTTGAATTCACTCCCAAGATGTTGAATTTTCAAAATTATACAAAATTGTTCCTATTTAACTATTTGCATTATGGTGATCACTACCAAATTCTTAATGATACATGTTTTAATAGTACCGATTTTAGTCAATTTTTATTACAAGAATTTAAAAAACATTCTGTCCGCAAAATAACAGAAAGTATAAAGTAACGTATTTATTTTATGTGGATGACCTAAAAATTTATGCCAAAGAAACTCTCTCGCTAGAATCCACAGTACAAACAGTACATGATATATCCAAGAGATTCGGTATGAATTTTGGACCTAACAAATGTGCAGTATATCATCTTAAAAGAGGACGAAATCAGCAGGCAACAACAGACGAGATTAACAGATGGTAGCGCTATTAAACATCTAATGAAATACTAAATACTACGACTGGGAAATAGTAAGTATTAATTGGAATATGTAACTCACAACAACGATCAAAGTATATGCTACCACCTTTAGGAATTCTAATAATTTGGTTGCTTTACCGTAAGCCGTAACTTACATTAAAATTTATCTGTCTCCCGAATTTACTTACCTCGAAAACACGGTGGCAGAGGTTCAGTATGTCTTGAATTACTGCATAACCATCTAGCAGTAACATCAATGAATGTGATCTACAATTGTGTGACACCGTGTATATTAACTGAGGTATTGTAATAATACTACAAATAAATTTATATTCTTTATAAATTGTTGGAAGCTTTTAAGTAATTTTATGGATGTGATAATTACTTATTCAACGAATCCAGTGAAATAAAAGGTTTTAAATTAAAGAAGTTATGTAAACATCCAACTTAAAATATTAACTGGAGGCGGTAGTTAAGTAATTTTCCTTTAAAAGGGTTGCTGCTTAGCAACTGATTTGATGAAGGGGTTTAACTTAACGAACATCATATAAATTTACAAACTTGAAAGACCCTTGACGCTTAAAAATTATGTTAATAACGTCTTGTTACTTTGCGTTGTCTTGAAAGGTATTTAAATAGGCGCGTCCATTACTATAATTAAATCCATGTAAGAATCCTGCCTAAGGAGAACTTTTAAAACAATTACATAAGTAACGATTTACGCGCTCGTATTTTAAAATGTATCATTAAATTAAAGTGAGATATAGTAAATATTAAAACTAATAAATAAATCGCAACTTTTAAACATGTTTGTTTAATGAAAACACTAAATAATATTGAAATATTTTATTTACTTGTCATTTTCAATTGAATACAAAACCTATGATAATATTTATTTGTTAAAAAAGTTTTCAAGGATTTCCAAAACTTATAAGCATGTATTCAGCGACCGTGATGAAAATTTTAGAGACGTCGTTAAAGTTAATCACGTCTTTAAGAAAATATTTCTTATGAAGAAATATTTTTTAATCACGTGATTAACGATAACGACGTCTCTAAATTTTTCATCACGGTCGCTAAATACACTCTATAGTTTCTTACGGAATTTAATAGCAATTATTATATTCTTGAAAACAATACATACTTACTAAATTTTGAAGAAAGGAAAAAATGTATGGTCCATAAAATTGATCTTAAATTGGAGACCCGGATATGAAAACATGTACATATAAATTAATAAATGTTTTATAGAGTTGTAAGTTCGTCGTAGTATGTAGATTTTCCACTTGTGTGGTAAATTTATTATTTTGGTTTACCTCTGACACCTGACGACCTAACACCGAATTAGAATAACTCCTAACTATGGTCAAATCAGAAACCAACCATTACAATCCATACAAAAAATGTAAGCACGGAGTCGACCCAAAACTTGAACATTCTCCAGGGACTTTATGCAATGTTAAATTTCACGAAACCCTCTCATAATTTGTAGTTACCACGAACTCAATCTAGGATGCACCTAAAATACAATCTGAGATATACCTAAAATTTATTTACTCGGTTCCCATTAAATTATATTCCAAATTCCTAAATGACACATATTTACAATGTATGTTTTTATATCAATTGACAAATAATATATAAGTATATACACCAAAAGTTCCTATTTGTGGAATATGGTGCTATAACTTTTTAACGAGTAAATATTTATTTTTTAAATTAAGAAAACATTGTCATAAAACTACATTCTGAGATCGTTGAGGGTTTTTCTTTCCCTCCTTTAAGAGCAATTTCCTAAACGAAAAATATAGTGGTTTAGTTCTGCAGTCATAAAAGCTAGTACGAACAACATTTTTGTATATTTTTTTGTAGATGATTTAGAAGTCAGTTCTTTAACTTTTGCCAGAAGAAAAAAAATTGGAGAATGTACAAAAAAAATATAATGATCTAAAAGTACCTCAACTTTGAACCCCTCTAATTAATTTTGTGCTAGGTTGCAGAAAGTATTTCTCTGGCAGAATGTAGCCTAATCAATTTAGAGTATAAATCTGAAAAAGAATTCAAAATCTAACGAGGAAAACTTGAGTTATGACTGCAGAACTAATGCTCGATTTCATGAGTTTTCACAATTTTTCCTCCCAAACTCGGGCGCCCTCTAGGGATTCGCATTAATTATCAGTTATTTGGTCATAATTTGCAAAGAAAATCCAGAAAAGTGGGATGGATTGTCTATTCCTTGTTATTATCTCAAGCGGAAAATTTATCGCGGGTGTCTAGGAAGATACTATTAAGAAAATGAAAATAAGTTCTTTTCTGGGTTTGGAGGAAAAGTAAGCATTCTATGACGAAGTATGGCATATGTTTATCTTAATGGTTAATTTTAGAAAATATTCCAGTTTCCAGATGAACGGTCGAAAAAACTGTTGAAATGTTCCAATAAAGAGTTCTATGAGAAGTTAGCTAATAACTGGTAGGCAAAACCCCAGTAGCACAACAAAATTGGTAAAATCATGGCTTTTAATATTGGCTGGAGATGCATTTGTTCAGATGGAATTATGTGAAATCCAATATTGCCAACCCAATATTGGCAAAAAAACGAAGGCCCAATATTTGTTTACCTTTATTCTCCCAATATAGTTTACCTATTGCCTGCCAAAATATGGATACTGACATACAACAATATACTTTCGCCAGTGAACGCCGTTATGGGTTAATTGGTTTGTATTTTATCCCAATATATGTATTTCTAATTTATACCCATTGTTTTAACCAAATAAAAGCTTATAAAAATAATTTGCTAAATTATTTAAACAAATAGCAATTAGCTAGAAGAACCTAAAAATCCTTAGTAGGTAATTTTCAGCATTCTACACTGTTAGATCCTAATCATGCATCGCATGAAGCGGTCATGATTTGTGTTGCATTCAAAACAGGGGTGGATATCTCGCATATAAAAACTTTGGCCCCTATGTTTCACGGGGAATCTACGCGATGGCGCTGTTTTATTACTTTTTTAGGCAACTTTTTTTACAATCCTTTATACTTCCCCTTAATCAAAAAAATATAAAATAAAATCTTACGATGATTTGGATAAATTATTTAAGTACCTACTAAAAAGTAAAGAAGAAATATCCCTTTTATTTTGAAATTATTTATAATTTATTTTCATTAGTTTAAAAATATCTATAGTAATCAAGTAATCTATGGAAGTAAATGTCACCGTCAGACTTCTGCATAGATAAAATGACTTTTCGGTGTGTGTTTTTGTGTTAAAATTAAAGTATGATGGCCTGATAGTCAAGGAACTATTTACAACTTGTATAAGTGACTAGCAACTGAAGTAAAAAGAAAGTATCCCAACTACACTTGAACTCTGCGATTATCACCAGTGCTTTTTTAAACTATTTTCTATTTTACTATTAAAATTAAATATACCTAATAAATATTTTGTAAGTATCGATAAGATGTACATATGTTAAGTAGTAAATAGGCAGAAACATACATAAATATTAATCCTTTAATTATATTTTTTCTTTTCGTTAAAACAGCTAATAGATAAAGAGCAGAAAAATGTTTACTTCTTATTAAATATTGTAAACTACAATGTTTAACAAAGAGGATTAAAATAAATGTTTAAATGTTTGAAAATGATTTAAATTTCCCGTTACTTGTCAAAAGTGCGGGGGGAATCTACGCGATGGCTCTAGTTTTGCGGTCCGAAAATTTTGTATCCGAGATAGCCATCTATTTTATCTATGAATCAAAACCCGGCTCGCTATTTATACTATACACTGACGGAATTCTCTGCGTAGAACTTGAAACGCCATCTAGTGATAATTTTGTAACTAAGAATACAGAACAATTCACCTCATAAAATGGATTTTGCCCGAAAAAATATCGCTATGATAAATAAAACATTCAATAGTAAAATAATTGTATGGTAGGTGAAATAAAAACGGCTAATTTTATAATTTTCACTTATTTCTTATCTTTTTTAATTAAGTTTTTAACAGATTTTGTACGGAACTAATCTTCAATTTCGTATTTTATGTTTTCGATATCAAAAACTGTATTTACTTTTAATTGTAAAACTATATTGGGCCATCAAATGCAAGCTGATAAAAGATAATAGATTAAAAAATATTATTGAACCAATTTAGGGTCAATATATAAATACCAATATATTTTTAAATTGGTTAACCAATATCAAACCAATATAGTATCATACGTTTATATATTGAGCCAACATTAAAGATTGGTACAATAATGGTTATATAAAGGTGGAATATTGTGTGCTACTGGAGATCCATTAAAGGCAAATGGATAAAACATATGATAAAAAAATATTGAACCAATCTAAACCCAATATATTTTACTATTATTTTATTACTCCTAGATATTGTATATGTATATATTTTAAATTAAGATTTCTTCTTTCTTCTCTATCATCAGTTATGCTCGTACATAACCTTTTAGCTTCCATTTAATTCATTTTATTGAAGTTTGTTTAAAAACAATAAGCATACAAGAAAAATATTTTACAGTACTGATTAGATCTCCAAAAATTATTTTAAAAATTTTATTTTAATGGTGTATTAAATACGTACATACCCTTTTAAAATCAAAACAATAAGTATCCAAGAAAAATTATTTTTACAGTATTATGATTAAAAAATCACCAAAAACCTATTATGTATTTTGAAATTTGATTTTAAATAATGGTATCATATTGGCATTTCTTTAAATAAACAACGTCATAAATTTCCCTAAATTCATAATGTAATTACGAATAAAAGCCTAAAATAAAATTTTTAACATAAAATCAGGGTATTTTTAATTTTGATAGTATTTTTGCTCTAATTGTTGGTCGAAGAAAAAGTATACTGTAAAACGCGTGTGGGTATGATCCCTTATATCACCCTCAGACGCTTAGAGGACTCGCCTACGGTTCGCGCTGCAAACTGCGCCTTCGGCCGATATTCGGATCATGTCCACACTTGTGTTACAATTTACTATTTTCTATGACTATTGTATAATGGGTACTTTATGAACGCACTTCTAGATAAGCATTGATAGCTATTACTCACACCCGTGAGTTTTGATTACCGGTAACCAAAACTCAGTGATTCTCTGGCCTGTCACTCAGGCCTGTCACGACACTCGCCTACCGGCTCGTGTCTTAATTTCGGCCTTCGTGAGTAATGGCTATAATTACTCGCTCGTTTAATAATATACATTTTTTTTACAAAAAATAGCCAAAAATACACTTATGTGTAATTCTTAGTTTCCGGTAGGCCCCTCGTAAGTTCCCAGGAATAATCAGCCTGTTGGCATTGGGGTGCAACATGTCCTTGAAGATATATTTCCTGGACTCACATCTGGATTTTTTGCCGAAAACCTGGTTGCACTCAGTGAGGAACACGTTTAAAGTTGCTCCAATATCTCTCTAAAAGTGTAAATAATTCAATTCCATCAAATAGGTATTAAACAACCAAAAAAAATTGATGTGGTCTAACATCCAGACAATGTGTAATAAAACATCCATTTTAATGACTCTCAACCAAATTGATGATAATTCAATGGAACAAATGATTTTGTGACAATTAAAAATACTCATAAACAGGTAAATTGTTTTAATGACCTTTTTTGAATGTAGATTAAATTGTATAAATATTATTAGCAGTAGTGAAATATTTTATTGTTATATTTAAAGATTTTAATTGTGAAATTTCTTTCTAGCCTTGAAAAAGAAACTAACCAGTTTCGAAACGTTGGCACTTTATAAATGTAATTTTTAATAAATAAATCTGTTCGATAAGGCTACAAACTATTTTTTATCAAATTAAATACAACGAACACGAAGTTTTTGGAAACTTAATAGTACAAATTAAATATAAGTTGACATAAAAAATTTTTAATTCAAAATTTTTTATGGTGACTCGACAAAAGCGCGAATGACAAAGGCGCGCAACTACAAAACTGACGTTTGAAGAAAAAAGTATTTAAAATTAAAAGTAGACCCCGGAAATGAACGAAAATGCATTTTGATCGCTTAAGCCATCGTCAACCGTGATTCGACGAGCCGTCTGGAGGGAGCTTTATCCTAAGTCACAATTGGAATCATCTTACAGGGTTCATTTTAAAAGGAGCCACCCTACATGGGATTGGGACGTTTCAGCGCGTGCGATTCGGTGGGGTCCATTCGGTCCAACATCTATCAATAATACTGTAAACATGAACGTTATTTTTTGAACGTTTGACTCCATCACCTTAAAATGTGTTTTATTATTTATTGTGACAAAAAATATTTTTGAACCTTCATCAGGTGTTAATAAATAAGTAAGGTTTATACCTATATGTCGGGTATCCTCTATCTAAATAGACAAAAAAAACGCATTTAAAAAATTATAACAAATAATTTTTCAAAATCGGCGTAATGAATTTCATAATGTATAATTGAATGTAATACGCATTTAAATTATTTAAGAGTAGTTTTAATAAATTTTGTTAAAAAATTTTTTTTTTGAAAGCTCAAAAAAGTTTCTAGACCGACCATACATAACTCTCGAAAAAATAATTAATTGTAAAAATGCCGTCACAGGTCGATTTTTACTTTCAGGGGGACATCTTTTTACAATAAAATAAGAGTTGTCATCACAACCACCTACCCTACGGAGCCACTCTTTCAATTTTTTTAAATGGGAATAGGGGTCGAGTGATACAGTCATAATTTTTTGGCAACGTTTTTATTTCTAACCTAACTAAAAATTTAAAATAAGTACTTAATAATAGTATTATTTATGTACTTTTAAATTACATTTGGATAAATTAACAAGTGCTCTGACTTAACAATAGCTAATTATTTATAATTATTGAAAAATAAATCCCTTTCAGAGCTTTCAAAAAATCTGAAAAAAATTGAGAAATTAGATCTTAAGAGTATTAGTTTTCACAGCAAATTTCAAATCTTTATTACAAACCGTTTTCAAATAAATTACAAAAAACCTAGTTTTAGTCACAATAGTTAAGGGGCTGTAGCTCCCTTAGGAAGCGAAATCGGACACATGTTTATAGGAAGTTTTTTTCTTAAAATTAGTTGTAGAATCACCTCCTAAAGCTTGGCCGCTTATTTCTGGACACCCTGTATATTCTTCTCGAATTTTATTGTAGATTTTGTTTCTTATATTTCTTCAGGAAAGTCAATAACAATTTTAAAAATTCTAAATTAAATTTTTAATTTTCCTTTATTGTTTGAAACGCCAATTACATGAATTTTATTTAAATTTCTGATGAAGTGATTATGAATTTTATTATTCACTTTATATTATGATAACATATTTTTTAGTTTTCCCATATTTTCCAATGCAGTAACATACAAGTTCCCTATTATTAAATAACATTACATCTTTTTTATTTCATCAAATTAATACTATCCAATTCAGTATACAGGGTGTCCCAAAATTCGACCGACAACGATTAACTGGAGATAGACCTAAAAATAAGTTGACCCTATTTATCTATATCCCAAAATGCACCCCTGAGCAGTTATAAGCCACCAAAGTTGATTTTTTTAAATAGAATTTTTTTATTGCAGCCAAAGCAGTAAAGATTTTTTAATGAAATTTTGTATACGTGCATTTGAATACTCGACTTTTGTAAATAGTGTTGGATGGAAGAAGAAGGCATAAAACAGTCAAAAACTTTTTAGGTATTTAAAAATTTTATTTAAAACTTATTTGCTTTTGTTGGGAAATTCAAGTGTAAGATTTTTTGCCCCTTATGAATTTTGGGTTGTGCCGCTTTTGAATAAATTTAAAAAAATAATTTGGAAAACGGTAAGAATTTAGTCGTTTCCATCATGGTAACAAGCTACAGATTCAACATAAAATGATAATTTTGAAAAAAATGTCCTAACGAATATGCTAATAAGCCAGTAATATCGAGTAAATGCAATTGTTTTTTTGAACTTTAAAAAAGTATTTTATTAAAAATGTATGTTAAGTGGCCTAAGTTTTCTACCGTTTTTTTAAGTTTTATTCAAAAACGACTCAGCTCACGAAAAAATCGTAAGGGACAGAAAATATTCGTTTTGCAGATTTCTCCATGAAGAAATTATTTTTAAATAAAATGTTTAAATACCTAAAAAGTTTTTAGCTGTTTTGTGTCTTCTTCTTCCATCCAACATCATTTACAAAAGTTGAGGATTAGTCCAATTTTTATTATTTTTTAGGGATGCATTTTTGGATATAGATAATTAGGGTCATATCAACTTATTTTCAAGTCTAATATCTCCAGTTAATCGTTGTCGGACGAATTTTGGGATACCCGATACCCCCCAGTAACCATGATATGTAAACGTTACATAACATTTATGAAACTTTGTTCCTCGGGAAGGAACAGTTACTACACCAGGACTACAAAATGTCCTGTTCAAGTCACTGTAACTGTTACATAACATTTACAGAACATGTTCTTTTTATGGTTAGTACCTATTATATAACATTTACAGAACGCGTGCTCTCTATATGATTAATAACAGTTACCCATTACATTATTAATCAATCAATTAATTAGTTAATGGAATATCTTATTTTTATGATTTATAAATTATAACTATAATATAAAAAATATATATCTAATGTTAAAATGAAACGAATTTAATCCAGTATTCGTTTATTGTATCCATAGCAGAGATATGGACACGTATTTCGTCTTCATATGGACACATCACTCATAAGCATGCTATACTGCTAATTCTTAATCATGACCCGCGTTTAGCAGAAATCACGACTTGAGTTGTTGCAATAATCGAATTATGGCTTACTTATAAAGCAACCACCGTGCATTAACTCTGAGTAGAACTTGTCAGCGCCATCCAGAGTTCACTTTGGAACTACTCTCGGGTTGACATTTGGCAGTTCCCCAATATTTATGTAACATTGGTTATACAGGGTGTTTATAAATACGTGTCCACAAATTATAGGACGTATTCTTGGTAAAATTTGAAAGTTAAAATCTTAATACAAAAATATTGTATTGGGCTCCAAAAATCTTCAGGAGCTGTTTAAAGGAAATTTATAAATTGCAACATTGTAAAATAATAAGAAGACTAGATTTACTTCATTTTATATGAGCGAATAAAAAAAACATATCAACAGCGAAAACGAGTTGTGACTTTTGAAATTCTTGGAATTCTTACCAATAATAATGATAGAATAAATCAAATTTATTTAATAAATACAAGTATAAAAATACATTCTTTTAAGTTTAGCAGAATACCTAATAAACTCGCGAAAATGATAATTTTACAAAAATCTTCAAATTGTCCACCGTCGGCATCTAAGCAATGCTGCAAGCGAGTTGGTAAACAAGTTAATACTTTTTCCAATTTTTCCGGAGTTATTGAAAGGACAGCAGTTTCTATTCTTTCCCTAAGTTCTTGGTTATTTTGTGGAGGTGAGGCATACACATTTTCCTTTAAATAACCCCAAACAAAAAAATCTATTGGGTTAAAATCAGGCGATCTCGGAGGCCATGGAATCGGACCATTCCTCCCAATCCAGTTATACCCAAATTGGTATTTAACCACCTTATTACCACTTGCGCATTGTGAGCTGAGGCTCCGTCATGCATAAAAATAACATTTCTTCTAGTTAGCAAATACTATTTAATTTAATATTGACACTGACGTTTTTAATCATTTTTTTTAATTTTTAACACTGTTGCCATGTTTAATTTATTTAAAATAAATTGATTTTTTTTAAAGAAAATTCATTAATACGCGTTAAAAACACTGTAGTATTAATAAAACATTGTCATTTAATTCTTGAAGGCATAAAGCATGCATTTGATGTAATAATCTTTAAATTATAAGGCAATTTTAATAGTCGATATTTGCAACTTTGAAGACCTCTTGCAGGCAAGCGGCGATGAATACAACATTTGTGCATTAGGATTTTAACTTTCAAATCTTACCAAGAATGCGTCCTATAATTTGTGGACACGTATTTATAAACACCCTGTATAACAGATGCATCACAAACGAAGTATATGGTTTGTAACAGTTAGAAAACTTTTGTTACGTAACAAAGTTCTTTAGTTGTGATAAAACAGTTATGTAACTGAACCTTTTGTGTTTACTGCGCCTGTATAATAATATAGTATCATCAGCAAAAACTGAGTAGTTTACTTTATTTCCTGAGAATTGAAGATTTTGAATATATGTAAGTAAATTAATTAACGAAGTGGTCCTAGAACAGAACCTTGAGGTTAACTTGAAAATATCAATTTCTCTGATACCTGATTGATCTAAGAATTCCAGAAGTAAATTGTGATAGTTAAACATGGATTCAAAGTCATCTAAAATGAAGATAATGCCAAACTTATTAAATCAAATGGTATACTATTGTGGCTTGTGCAAGAAAGAAAAATAAGTTATTCATACTAAATGATGAAAATATCAAGGAAAAAGTCTAAAACCACTTGAAATAGTATACAGGGTTTCTCACTTTTGTCCAGCAATTTTTTTTTTAGATATTCAATGTCATTCTGAACAAAAAAAATCCTATGAACTATTATGTTTTTTTGACTCCTTAAAAAGTTACAGCAATTTTAAAATTGATAAATTTTCATGATTTTTGTGGAATACCCTGTATAATATTTTTTCTTATTATATTTTTTTTATTTAAATCAATTATTATTTAGATTTTTTCATTGCCAAATTGGTTTTTTTGAACATTATTAGTTGTTTTTAAAATAAGTAAACGACGATGTTAAATTTCCCTCGGTAAAATTTTGCATATTTTATTGGCTTAAAGATATACAAAATACAAAGCATACTTGATTTAAATAAAAAAAATTAAAATTAAATGAAATTTATACAGGGTGTCCCACAAAAATCATTAAATTTATGAAATTTTAAAATGGTTGTAACTTTTTAAGGAGTCGAAAAAACATAATAGTTCATAGGAAAATTTTTGTTGAATGACATTTACTATCTAAAGAAAATTTTTGCTTGAAGAAAAGTGAAACACCCATATGCCATATATTAATGGTCCAATACAAACATTAGGTATCATATGGTGGAGCACATTATTTTACAACATTTATAGATAGGGTAAAAATAGAGCATTTGAATCTTTTAAGAAGTTTGATGAAACATAAACAACCTTAAAAATTAAATTTCTTCATATACACCTAAGCAAAATGGAATTGTTGAAAGAAGAAATAGAATCTTGATGGAGATGGCTCGTTATTGTCTTCTACAATCAAAATTGCTTATAGCATGAACTGTTAACTATTAAGCTATTAACTGAGCTAATTAAATAAGAAGTAGATGAGTTTCAAGAAGGTATATTTGTTGGAAATTCTGAAGAAAGAAAAGTTTATAGAATATGGGATATGGGTACAAATCGTTATTAGTCGTGGTGTTAGATTTATGAATTAAATGTTAAATAATTAAAAACATGAAGATGTAATTCTGAACGATTATAAACGTGAAATTGAAATAAATCAAATTAATCAAAATAAAATATATGACAATATAGAAAATTATCAAGATCCCGATGAAATGAAAGTAAGAGGAACTCAAAATGAAGAAAATTCCCAAATATTTGAAAAAGATGCAATAACAGGAAATGAAAAAATTGTTGATGAAAATAAAAATAATGAAGTAGATGATGAAACAGATTTTAATATTGAGAATATATATAAAAAATTAAGAATACAAATTCGGAGAAGTGTAACATTGGGCTTTGATTGGTTTTTGAGTAATTTTACTGTAAAGTAGGAGTACTTTAAGGGCTTTAAAAAATATACTTACTGTTAATATTTTTTAATTCTATTCTCCGATTTTGTTCATTATAAATATGCTACCAAAATTTGTTACAAAAACATAAAGTGGTTTATGAGTTATCCACGCTCTCGTAGCACCCTATTTAAGTCAAAGACCATGTATTGAATTCGAAGAAACATTTTCATGGCAATTGCTACAAAATTAAAATTGCATGTCAATCAACTTGACATAAATACAGCATATTTTTATGGAGACATAAATGAAAATGTATTTATGAAAATACCTGATAATTTAAATCAATCTCTGATGGAAGTAATTAAAGACAGGAAAATAGAATCACAGGTTAGAATGGTTACAAGAATTAAATAAAAATAAGAAGAATGTTTGTCATCTGAAAAGATGTCGACATTAAGGATTTAAACAAGCGGGAAGACAATGGAACCAAACACTTGATAAAAAATTTATAAGTTTTGGTCTCATACCAATCAATTCAGATTCATGTGTTTATACGAAGAGTTTCACAATTTCTAACTTTTCTAATAATTTGATGACATAATCATTGTGTCAAATTCTGATAATGAAATTGTAAATATTAAAAAGATATCAATAGTCAGTTCTATAAAAGTATAGTAGAACAAGGCTTATTTAAGAAATTGACATTCAGTTTTCTTAAGTCGGGAACGCTATTGTCCGAAACTGAAGGCTACATAATAGTGTGTCAAGACGGAGTATTCCACTCTCTAGAATACAGGAGAACTGTAATGGGTAATATTGACTCAAGGTGCAGAGCTTGTAGAGAACATCCGGAAACAACCATGCATGTTCTATCGGGATGCTCAAAATATGCGAAGACATACTTTATTAATAGACACGATGTTGAATTAAAGGAACTATACTATGCGCTCAGACATGAATACGGCATAGACGAAATGTTAAAAATCCCATTCTGGAAACACAAATAGAAGCGGTAGTAGAAAACGATGAAGCCAAAATATTCTGGAACTTCTCATTCGCAACAACGAAACAGATCTCGGCTAATAAGCCAGATATGGTAGTCTTAAACAAAGAGAATAAAATAATGTATGTCGTGTCCAGGGGAAAGGAATGTAACTAAATAAGAAGAAGAAATAATTAACAAATACAACGAATTAATTTTTGAGGTACGGAAAACATATGCTGAATATAAAATCATTTTCTTACCTTTGATTATTGGAGTACTGGGAGGACTCCATTGCAATCTGAAAAGAAACTTAAAAACTGTGCTAAACAACAAAAATACTCCAGATAAAATACTTACCAACATGCAGAAGGCAGTAATATTGGGATCTCTAGATTTACTTCGAGCACACGAAACCAACCACCAATAACTTGTTGGTCCTTTAAAGGTATTCACTCATTTGCAAATGTAGTAAAAGTGATTACTGGATTTAAGGCGCTGCCGCGAGCTGCGACAGTAGCCACCTGAAAAAAAAAGATATTAGCTGAGAACTTCGAATTGAAAGACTTGGGAAAAATTATTGAATGTTTAGGAATTAAATTTACACAAACCAAAAAGTGAGAGATAATAATGGATCAGAAGCATTATACAGGGTATCCCATTACTACACCGACAACTGTTATCTAGTGACAGTAGACCCCAAAATAAGTCAATTTAACCCTATTTATCTATATCCAAAAATGCACCTCTAAGAAATTATAAGCTTCTGAAAATCATTTTTAAAAAGATATTTTTTTATTGCTGCCAAAGCTCTAAAAATTATCTAATGAAATTTTGTATGTATGGATTTTTATCAAATACGCTCATTTGGTAAAAATTTTACCAATCCTCGATTACCGGAAATGGTCTTGGATGGTACCAGAGGACATAAAACACTTAAGAATTTTTTAGGTATTCGAAAATTTTATTTAAATTTTCTTTTCTTTTGTAGAAATTCTGGAAAAAATTTTTTGTCCTTTATACATTTTTCGTAGGATGTGCAGTTTTTGAATAACATTAAAAAAATAACTTAATATATGGTAAGTAAGTTAGGTTTTTCAAAATAAATTTTTAAGAAAATATATATTTAAAGTCCAAAAATTACCATTGTGTTTACTCCATATTAAATGCATATTCGCATACTCATTAAACGCGAATTTAAATTTTAAAATTAGGAAATCCAGTTGTAAAGTTGAAAATGTAGCTTGTTACCATGGATATGGTTTTAAAAACACCTTAATTTTAATAATTTTTTTAAATTTTATTCGAAAGTACACAAAATTCATAAGGGACAAAAAATCTTTTTCTTGAATTTATCTACCTAATAAATTAATAATAAATTAAAAATTTTAATAAGGTAAAGTGGGGTAATTGTAATAACGGGGCTATTGTAATACTGGCTGATTAATTAAACTCTAATTTATTTACAATGTTGCCATCTGACCGCAGAAGACTTATTGTGTTTGTTAGTAAGTACTTGGTTAGAAAACGTGTTTAGTTATGTATAGAAAAGTTTATACGAAAATATAACAAATTGATATATTTTTGAGTACATTTACAATAGCCCCACCAAAAAGTTCTATTATTGGTATGTAAAATGCAAACATCTATTACAATAACCCTCAATCGCGGGGTTATTGTAATATTGTGACATAATTTTAAAAAAATTTAACTTTTTCGTAATTTTAAGTAATTCATTTAAACTAACTAGCACAATTAATATACGGTTCCCTAAATTTTTTCGAATTTTTTGAGAGAGAGACTTGGGGTACAAAGGCCGTTAAAGTTGAACTATATTACATTTATCCCACTTTACCTGACCTAAAAAGTTGTAGGTGTTTTATGTCCTCTCGTACCATCTAAGACCATTTCCGGTAATCGAGGATTGGTTAAATTTTTACCAAATGAGTTTGTTTTTTATAAAAATTCACTCATTCAAATTTCATTAAAAAATTTTTTGTACTTTGGTTGCAATTAATTTTTTTTAAATGAACTTCAGAAGCGTATAACTTCTTAGGGGTGCACTTTTGGACATAGACAAATAGGGTCAAATTGACTTATTTTCATGTCTACTATCACCAGTTAACCGTTGTCGGTGTAGGAATGGGACATCGTGTATTTTGGAAGTATCAAAACGTTTTGGTGTACGTACAATTATAAATCAGTGACTACAGTACTAGATTCAAACCTTAAATTAAAAATTTCTCACACTTCGAATAATGAAGAAGGGAGTTAAATTCTATATCAAAAATTAATTGAAAATTTAATGTACAAGCACGCGCTTTATTTTCGAGGACACCAAAGAAATACTCTTTCCCACTTGTAAATAGTTCATTGTTATAAATGATTTACATCCCTCGCTACTTAAAATGAGAGCATACCAATTTAAGTTACTAAAAATTGTATACAAAAAACAATGGCAGTTAAAAAAACTCAATAAATTCATTAAAATTTTACTTGAACATTAAAAATAAATTTTTACAATGATAAAGAAAAATCCAAAACTATTACTCAAGAATCTTGTGTTCCTTCTTACATGGTTCCTCAATTCTGTTCCGGTCCTTTGCGTCTCCATCTTTAATTAAATGTGATGATCTTCTGAAATTTTCCAATTGTATTAGGCCCTACTCGGTTCAGACTTATGCAATCAGTATCCAAGTTTCTTCATGTCTTATACTTTCACCTACTACACCATCAAGAAACACCTCTTCGTATAAACTTTCCATTCTTTTCGTTGAAATATATCTGGATATTTTTAAATAGCGTTGTTTCCAACCAGGCACCACAACAAGTTTTTTCTAAAATATCATGGCAGATCAGATTCTTATAATAACAAAGGAATTTATAACTAACACAAGACATAATTTTCAACTTACACAAAAAATAATCGACCATTCTAATTTTCCAAAATTACTTTATCTAACTTGATCTTTCAAAATTGTCAACAAATGTGTTCTATTACAAATAATTAAGATCTTCAACACATCTTTATGGTCAAACACTTTGAACTCTGACTAACATCATTCACAACATTCGTTCCTAATTATGTATTATCAATAATATGAAATACAAACACTAATACAGGAACTACAACTATCACTTGGACAGGTAGTAACAACCTAATGTACTACCATACTCCGACCAAGGATATAACAACTTTCATTTGGACAGGTAGTAACAAAGTACTACAAAACTCCGACCAAAGAAACTATAACAATAATTTTTCTTGGACAAGTAGTAACTAAATACTACGAAACTCCGACCAAGAAAAAAAATAACAAAACTTTCACTTGGACAGGTAGTTACAACTTAATGAACTACAAAACTCCGACCAAGGAACACATACAAAACAACTTTTCTTTGGACAGGTAGTAACAGAGTACTACAAAACTCCGACCAAAGAAATTCTTACAACTTTTCTTGGACAAGTAGTAACTAAATACTACGAAACTCCGACCAAGAAAAAATAACATTACTTTCAGTACTACAAGTACTACAAACAACATTTCCTGGACGGGTAGTTATTTTTAACTACAATACTCCGACCAGGGGTATGATTATCTCTAACACTACTTACAATCTCTGACAGTTTTCAATAAAGTGTGATCAGTATCTTATTTCTAACCGTTACATATAACAACAAAAACTTCAAACAAAGATAATCACACTACATCCTTAGGAAAAATAATATTTTCCTGCAATACACACGTTACAAAAAAAAATCGACTCTACTTATCTGAATTTCCTTCTTATAACAAATTCATTCATTCAAATCTTACATCTCACGAAAAATTTTTAATTAAATTTTCCACACAACAATTACAAAGCAAACTTAAATGTTCATTTGCCAAACAAAAATAAAAAAAACTAACTTCAATTAATTCTAGGTTATTGAGATTAAACATTAACTGCTAATTTATTAAATTTTGAAAAATTATAAATTTTCTATGATTCGTGTGAGAACATTAAAAAAATATCTAAAACTTAAACTTTTCCGGACAAACATTATAAGTGTGTCCTACATTATTGCAACAAAAACATAATATTTGTGGAGATTTAGGACAATTTATTCGTAAATGACTCCCATCTCCACAATTCCAACATAATTTTGACATATTAGGAAATAATTTTAAAAGTTTACGACGCGAAATTTTTTGTTTTACTTTTGGTAACACGTTTAGAGACTTTTCATTATTCTCCTGCTTTTTAAATAAATTTGATCTGACTTCTTTAAGCATATCTGCTTTAGTAATTTTAATTTAGAAAATTCACTTCAGTTGAATCATTGGTTGAATATAATTTCAACATAAATTACAAATAAAATACAACTTACTTAAGAACCAATAGAAATCTTAAAATATTCCGCAAATCACACGATAAACGAATAAAACAAAAATTAAAAATTACTAATTTTGTGAATAAAAACAAATAAACTTCTAATGACAATAAAGTGAAAAAAAAAAACGCCTAGCAAACACTAAAATGAACTTGACTGATCAGAGTTAAGAACAAACATTACTCTAGATTAGAACATTATGGAATTCAATGATTTTAAGGTTTCTTTACTATTTTATAGACTTTGCTTGGCGTCCCTTATACGTCATAAGTTACTTAAGTAAAGAGGCCAATCAAAGCCTCTGATTGGTTCTTATAATAAAGTAGGGTAAACTAAATTCTAAAGATTTTTTTTTATATAATTAGTATTTTCTTATGATTATTTTTCAGTGAATTTCTTTGTTTGTAATTGTTTTTTTTTTCATTTATTTTTATCTTATTATTAATTTTTTTTAAATATATTTAATATTAATTAAATATTGGTTTTGAATAATTTTTAATATAGTTCCCAGTAAAGTAAAACCTTAAAAATTTGAGCAACTAAATTTAAATAAAAGTGAACTTGGCTCGATCAGGATTTTGATTCTTCTGTTTAAGAACAAGTAAGTAAAATTATTAATTTTGAATTTAGTATTTTAAACCAACTTAGAAGAAAATAATAACTGCGACCTATCCATCTTTCAGGAAAAATCCTATTTAAATATTCTCTTACTTGAAAGTTAAAATGAGGTGGAGCTCGATTTTGCTGGAACCAAACAGAATAATTGGGAATAGCATTGTCATTGGGATTAGCAAATTAAGCAGCTAAAACAGGAATTAAGCCAGTTTGAAGAAAATGTAAATAACGAGCCGCAGTAAGTGTATCTTCAAAAAAGGGCCAATAACTCTATTTCCAATAATTCCTGCCCACACATTTAGTTTTAGAGGATGTTGTGTATGCGCGTCTTGTATCCAGTGTGGGTTTTCACGAGCACAATAACTGCTATTATGTCTATTTACTGTGCCATTAAGACAAAAAGTGGTTTCATCTAAAAAATCATAGTATTTTCACACAAATTCCAAAAATAAAAATTTTTAATAAATAATGACTTACCTGACCAGAGTATATTGGATAAAAGATCACAGGTTGGGTAATGCATTGTTCCATAAAGTTTTCAAAAAATTCCAACCAACGATCAAAATCGTCGTCCGACAACTCATGGACAAGCTGTATTTTGTAAGGATGAATTTTCTCTTTTTTTAGAAGTTTTGCAACAACAGACTGGCTAACATTATTATTCAATGCTAATTGCCTAATCGGCTTCTTAGGGTCCTTTTCAAGTTCCAACAATATTTGCAATTGAACGTCTTCATCAATTCGTGGACATCCAGCTTCATTAAATTTTTTGACAATTTTGCTTATTGTAGACTTAGTAATTCTGATAAACGCGCCATTATAATTGATTTAATTAATAAAAATCCGTTATAATTACAATATTTAATAAATAAGTCAAAGAATGTACCAATGTCAAAAGCCAGAGTTGTATAAAGAAAAATTGCGATAAACGCAGTAACTCAAATAAGAAACTGAAGAGAACTATTAAATAAAATTCAAATAATTTTATTACAAAATACCCAAAATGCTAAATAACTGAATAGTTTTTTTTTATTATTACTTCGTACAATATCTCTTAAGGCACATGTTGCGACAATGAATAGCACCTCTAAACATTTACGAAACTGTAGATTTGGATTTAAAATATTCTCATGTCTAAGAGATAGGAGTAATCATTTGGTAAAAAAAAATTAAATAAATAATTAAAAATTAAAAATGTAATCAAATAGTAGTAACGTGAACTCAAGCAAGAAAAAAAATTAAAATTCAAAATAAAGTTTTTTAAATGGAATTCGACACGTTATTTCTCGATGTTGAAAATTCCAAATATTAAAGTAGTTATGAATTTTATGCGTTACTTTAAACTATCGTTTAGGGTGATAAAAAATTATTAAAAATATTTTTTTTAATTTCATCTAGATGGCGCTAGTATTAACTGTTTTTACTGTTGTAAAACACTCTTAATAACTATTGTTTTATGCCATAAAAACAATATCAATCCCTTTAAAAAATTTAAAAAAAATTGGTGAATTCAAAATAAAGTTTACCAAAAATAATACAACACGTCTTTTACGGTTTTTAAATATTTCAAAAGATAACGTAGTTATGATTTTTATTCTTTACTTTAAACTTATCCAGTATTAATAAAATCTGGATAAAACTAACTTCATGAGTGTAAATCAAAAGATTTCCTAAACATGTTGTAGTGAGTGAATGGTACGTTTTTCTCATTTATCCTGAAACTTTATAAAGTGCATATGGACGGTTATTGCACCGAACTGTGTGTCGGGCTTGCAAAAAATTGCCACTATCAGTTTGTGCGTTGAGAGACAATAATCTCAATTCCAAAAATTTTTCCTCTACTAACGGTTTCTGCTTTGATATGTGTACGAAAATCCAAAATCCAGATAATGATGTTAAAGCTATTAAAAAAGTCAATTTTCATTACTTTTTCTACCTATCTCCTTCTAGGAGTTTTGGAAGATTCTGTATTGTTATCTACACCAAAGTTATTTTCTTTTTTGATTTTGATATTTAGCCTAACTACAATAATTATTACAGATCCTAAGGATTGAAATTGTCGATTGCTATTAAAAGTTTTAAAATTTCTATTTTAATTCTTTTAATTAATAGATATGGAGAAAAAATATTATAAAATTGCCTATGTAATAGTTTATACCTAAAAATTAAAGAATATGTGTTCATAGATTAAAAAGATAATTGATTTATGTTTGAAAATCTGGTATGAAAACGAAAGCTTTTATTTCTTTCTTTGTTTGTTTTGGACCATTATAATTAAGCTCTTACATTTTGAGGGGTGAAACTGTAAGTTTCCACATGAATGAAAATGTAGTTAAAATAAAATTTGCCAAGAGTTTATTTTTTATTCTCCATAACTTTATAATTTACGGGTGATATTCTGTATGACCGCATAACATTACCGTAAATTTGCATAACTACGACAGAATAAAAAAACAAGTGGTAAAAAATGCTAGCCACTTACGAGTAAGCTTTTGAATTATCTCATAGCTATAAATAAAATGTTTTACAACGCATGCATCCCTTACTAATGGAAAATTCCCACCCCAAATGCTAAAACGCACCAATAAGGTGGGAACGTCGCTGTTTAACGGGCGAGGTTTTCACAAGCGTCGACCCAATCGTGGAAAACGACGTCAGGCGTCGCCATAGTTACTCTCCCACAGTTATACAGATTGGTATGGCATCTAAACATTTTATATAGTGATTGCAGTTTTGGAATACAAGCTCCTACGCTGCGGACCAGAATTTTTAATTAAAATGGAAAAATTAACACAATTTGTATCAAAATCATTTGATAATAATAATAGTTTAGTGAACGACAAAAATATGTCAGAAAATGTGCTACTTACTGAAAATAGTATTAAAACCGAAGAAGACTCTAACGTGGAATCTAAACCCACGCAACACATTACCGTGGAAGAAGAAAAAAATAAACCCGTGGCCAAAAATTGGCTTATATCGGATACACCACCAAAAACAAACAATACATATGGCATCGACTTAAGCATCAATCACCAACACAGTGATATATACAGTTCCAAAATACTTTTCAATAAAAATCGTTTTTTTGAAAATCAACAAAAGAACAACAAAGTTAAGTGGTTTGATTTAAGTGAAGTGAAAATGCAGTCACCTAAAAACAGTTACAAATCTTCATCATCTTCGCCTATTTTAGATTTAGAGGACTCGAAATCTTGCCCTGAACCTGAAAAATCGGATCCAGAATGTAATAAAAATAAAATTGGACAACCTGATAACAATCTTGATAGTAATAATGAGAAGAAAATATGTAAGTTTAAATTTCTGCAATAGTTAAAGCTTTATTTGCACCCAGTTTTGCAAAATATACTCTTCTATTTTATTTCGAATCAATCTACTTTTGGTTAGTTTTTTGGAAACCATTGACAAATTACATATCATTATACCTATATGATTATTATATATCATAGTTTACATGAGTTCGTATTTAACGAACGTGTTTTTTGAATTTCAGTCAAATATATAAAATCTATTTATTCGTATAAAAAATAAACAATAATAAATGTAAGTATAAACAAAAGGAGAAACGTGAATTATTGTTGTTAAACAGATTAACTCTAGGAGGTTAAATCTTATTCTTCAAAAATGTTTACCTTATTGACAGCGCTAATCTTAAAACTGGAAACTGGAAATAAAACACTAAATATTATTTTATAAGCGATGATGTGATTTCTTCTAACTATTCTTATCGTTAGAACAAAACATAGAACAGAGTCATAGGGAAACCCATTTTAAATAACTTTTTAAAACATTATTCAGCAAATTCTGAGAAATTTAACACCATGCCTTGATTGGTGTTGAGTAATTTTAAAGTAAATTAAGAGTACTTTAATGCCCTTAAAAAATACACTTACTGTTAATATTTTTTAATACTTTTGCGATAATTTGGTCCTGAAAAATAGTTTTAAATGCTACTAAAATTTGGTACAAAAACATAAAGTGGTTTACGAGTTATTGGATTTCCCGTAGCACCCTATTTAGCATACTTCAAAAGTGACTCTTAAACAAATAATAATAATTATATACCTTGATTTTTTGCGAAGGTTTCTAAAATAAATAATAAATAAATACATTTGTAGAATGTAACTTAAACTTTCTAAAGTTGTACTGCTATGCTAAAATATTATTTCAAATTATATCATATTTATAATTCTCCAAATTGAAAAATTATTATTGAAAGGAAATTATCTCAAATAATTCGGCTTTTTGGCAACTCCTCCTTCCTCCTTGAATCGTCAGTTTTACCGTCGGATCGTTGATCATAAATGAATAAGTTTTAAGAGCAATTTCCTAAACGGAAAATATAGTAGTTTAGTTCTGCAGTCATAAAAGCTAGTATGAACAACATTTTTGGATAATTTTTTTTGTAGTTGATTTAGAAGTCATTTCTTTAATTCCTGCCAGAGGGAAAAAAATTGGAGAATGTACAAAAAAAATATATAATGATCTAAAAGTACCTCAACTTTGAACCCCTCTAATTAATTTTGTGCTAGGTTGCAGAAGGTAACTCTCTGGCAAGATGTACCCTAATCAATTTAGATTATAAATCGGAAAAAATTGAAAATCTAACGAGGAAAACTTGAGTTATGACTACAGAACTAATGCTCGATTTCATGATTTTTCATTATTTTTCACAATTTCTTCCTCCCAAACTCGCACGCCCTCTAGCGATTCGCATTAATTATCAGTTATTTGGTCATAATTTGCAAAGAAGCTCCAGAAAAGTGGGATGGATTTTCTATTCCTTGTTATTATCTCCAAAGGAAAATTTATCGCGGGTTTCTAGGAAGATGCTCTTAAGTTTTATTTGCTTAAAAATCAGTTACTAAATAAATTTTGAACATAGTAATTTTAACATTTTTAAGAAAAATATGTTTCTCGAAGTCCAAAATGACAATATAATATAATATTTTAAAACTATTTACGACTGTTACAATGAAAGTTAAAAATTCGTAGTTCAAAATCATTGGTAAATATTAACTTTTTCCAAGTAAATCAGTAGTAATTTATTAGGGACTATATTATCTGTACCCCGTATTTTTTATTTATTAAAAAAAATCACATTCAGGTATTTTACTTGCATAACAAATTTGAAATCCATTTTATTAAAATTCTTCTTGTTTGATACAAAAACAATTATTTATTATTATTATTTACTATTTCTACCTCTTATAGGGTAAAAGTTTCTTTAAGATGATAAAAACCTTTTTATAAACAAATAATACAATGTTAAACTAAGCTTTTGATATTTTATTTGTTTTTATTTTTTATGTGCTAAAGTCTTAAACTTTCAATTTTCTAAACTTTCAACTTAAAGTAACTAATTTTAATTAAGTAACTAAATTTGAGCTAAATAACCTACATTTTTTCATCAATCAATTTTCTTGAATAATCCTTTTAAGGCCGTTTAGGGAACACTTAGAATTTGTAAGTGACAGATTTTGTGTTTCTGTCAAATTTTGAATTTGAGTGTTCCTTAAATTTTAAGACAGTGGTGCAATCGCCTCTTAGAATAAATGAAAATCTTCTGTTATCACCTTAGTCCACCACTAACCAGTAAAAACGTAGATATTTGAATATTACAAAATTTATTACTTTTTTCTTTTTTTTCGAAGAAAGTGACAAGTTGACAATGTTCTTAAACAAATATGAGTTAAAAAGAATCCCAATTTAATAACTAACTAGTGAAAAGGATACACATTTACGACCAATAAAAGTTTTAAAAATATTTTGAGGGGCGTTATATGTGGGGGGGTCATCAAATTTTCTTGATCATATCTTTAGTTTCTTTACATTTTTAATAATTTTAAAAATACTAAAATAATCCTTGATCAATGTTTTACAGAAAAGGTACTCTTATTGTTCAGAGTTAAAGCCGATTTTATAATTTTATATAAATTTAAAAAACAACATCAAAGTAGGCTTTTATTGCTCGTAAATGTGTATCCTTATGTGGCCAAAATTTCAAATAAATATCTCTTATAATATTTATTTTATTTACAAAAAACTATTTTTTTTTTAAATTTTTGAAGTGGTATAACTTTTTAAGGAAGCATTTCCGGACAATACTTTATAAGTCAACAATGCTTACTCTCACTTCCTCTATCACCCCTAAAAAATTGTCACAGTTATTCCGGAACATCTTGTATATATAAATTTGAAACCATAATAGCCTGTATTCAGCGACCGCAATGAAAATTTTAGAGACGTCGTTAATCACGTCTTTAAAAAAAAATTACTTATGAAAAAATATTTTTTTAAATTGAAAAATAAACAAAAAGAATAAAATTTTGTCAAAAAAACGCGTACTTATAGATGTTTTTTTCTAAACTCGAATTAGTTCAATACGAAAAAGCAATAATAAAATCAGCTAATTAAAATATCCAAGCAACTCTTAACTAAATAAAATTTTAGATTGTTGTATTCTTTAATTTTCCACTAATTCTTGTTAATTAATTAATAACTTACCTTGGGAAAACTATATACATGGTCTCTCGGTTTATGTAACTAATCTAAAGGCCTCTACAGCATACATGTACATACAGCAACTTCTGCCTACACACGGGCGAAAAAGTACGCATACATGTTAGCATACATGTTAACGCACTTGTTTCCAAATATGTCGCGTGTCTGTAGGAGCCTTTAGACCGAATATACTATTCTCCATTTCCAATAACCTAAAATATTTTTGGAGATTTTTTTATCCATTGTTTGGAGCATCACCTTTTTTAATTTCAGCGAATTTCGGCGAATTTGAATTAAGCATATATTTTTTTTATTCATTTTGTAAATAGTAAACAACACGTTTGACATATGGAATTAAAGTAATGTGTTTAAGTTACAGAAAATAATTTTTCTCAAAATATATTAATTACTAACTAACAATGTAAGTAAATAGTTTTAAAACAATTACAAAGGAATTATTTCTAGAAAAATGTGACACACTATATAACAATAAATTTAGTTTAAAATTATTCCATCAAGATCACCAATCATCTCCTTAAATTAACGAATCGAGGCACCAAACACCCGTATAACATTTTTTCATGGTTTATGTTACATTCAACCATAATACCCTAAATCAGTAAATAATATATTTTATTTCAGCTTACTTCACTTCATTAACAAATGTTATTAAAATTCTAAATTCATGTATTCATAATTAAAGGTAATGACAGGTACAAGTTTGCCTTTGATATTATCTGACACAAATCTGACATAATTTCATACGTGTTTATAATTTATGTGATAAATTCCTTGAAAAATTCTAATTAAATAAAAATTTTCAATAAATAACCTATATTATTAGTTTTAAAGTCATTTTAAATTAAAAATGATTTTGATGCACTGTATTTATTTAATAAATTTGTTTTTTTTTAATATTGTCACCTCTCATTTTTGAGATTAATAAATTTCTTTAAACAGCAATTGAATACGAATCCAAAATTTTCCTATTAACATTTTGTGCTTATAATCACCTTAATTATTAACAGGCATTTATACACACCCTGTATTTGTGTAATTAGATATAATAGTTTTCAATTAAAAAACTTTCAAATTAATTCCTAAATGAAAAAATATTCAACTTAAAACTTAATACTAAATAAGCATCAAAAAAGTAATTAAAATTAAATAAATATAAACATAAGAAAAATTCCCCTTAAAACTTATAAATCCTTATAATGTAATTCAAATTGTCAGACTGATAAATTGACAGAACCAATTTTATAAATTATTTAGTTAAAAGTAGAAGACAAATAATCATTATTGCCAGATTCATCTTATGGAATAAATTAGGGTTTTTTTAAATTTTTTAATTGAATTGAAGAACAATGTACTGAAGAGCTATCCGCCATTTTCCGAACACCCTGTATTTAAATTTAGTAATTCTAGTTGTGGTTTAAATTTAATGTTCAATGAACTTTCTTTTAAATTCGTTTGACGGAAAAAAATTTCCTCCGATTTCGAGAAAACAAAAAACAAAATAATTTTTTTGAAATTTAATAATGATCGATTTTTATTTCGAATTTTTACCAAAAATTTAGTATTTTACTCATATTTTATAATTTTGATTAAAGTACTTCTTTCAATTCTAAAACTAAAAAACAAAAAACTTGTAGGTTGTAGGTCTATTTTTTTTTATTCAAAAGTTACAGAACTTTGAAATTTACATATTCTAAATCAGAAATTAAGATTTTTAAAAGAAAACTGTAGAATTCGGTGAAATACTGACTGCTGATTTGGATTGATGTTAAGTAGGTGAGTAAAACTCCAGTGTAAACTTCTTACATGCAACTTTATTGTATCAAATAATTAGTTATACCTTACGTATAAACATGACACGATCATTCTAAACGAAAGTTTGATTTGTTTGGTAATAAAAGGCTTCCCTTATCCTGAACTAATAATACGATCAATTTCGAGATAATTAAAATCCCGTCATCAGGTGTATAATAGTCAACGTACAAGGTACAACAATCTTAAAAAGCATAATTAATTAATTGAAGAAATCATAGTACTTACATAACAACAACAAAATAGTAGAAACCTCTTATAAAGAGTAATAAGATCTTGTTGAAAACATACATTTTTTATTAATCTATTATAGGACTAATTAAGATGGTAGATACAATAAAGCGGACGATGGTAAAACATTTTAGCCTATGATGAGATTTTAATTATCTTGAAATTGATCACGTTAATTAACACCTAAACCTAAGGTATAACTACTTATTTGATATAATATAGTTGGAAATAAGAAGTTTACACAAGAATTTTACTCACATACTTAAGAGGATTGTCGGCAAAATGTGTAACACCGATTTCTCTGTACCTTGGAGATTCGATGTGCATATGAAAAATATTACTGCTCGAAAGACATGCCAATAGTTTAACTTGGAATTTCCAACGATTACACAGGCGTTTTTAAAAGAATCACAACTTTATTACGAATTAATCAAATTGAATTTTGTAAATTAAAGAGACTACCCAATGATTTTTTTAATTTTTTTAAATACATAGTTTCATAATATAATATACCTAATTTTATCTTCTTAATAAAAAAATAATTCAGCTGCCAAATATTCAATTAATAATATTTTCAAAATTAGCACCTCCTTGTTGTGTACAATTATAGTTACAGCACTTTGAAATTTTTAAACTCTAAAACAGAAAATAAAATTCTAAGAATAAAAAAAAGATTTCACCTACCAAATGTTCAATTAAAAATTTTTTCAAAATGTCCTCCTGCTTGCTATATGTAATAACTGAATACACGAAAGAATTTTACAATACCGAGATTTTAATGCTACATACTTAAAAAAATAAATTCACATTGTAACAAAGAACACAATTTTGTTTTAAAATCACTCTTAAATCATGTTTTTATTTACTTAGTCTTCAAATTTATTTTTTTTTGTTTTGGAATTTCAAAATTTCAAAATACTGTAACTTTTGAATAAAAAACTTTTGTGTTTTTTGTATTCCACACTAGGAGCAAGGACCATTTTGATAACCTTTCTCCTTTTAGTTGGCTCCAATTTAAAAATCATAAAATAGCTGGCGCCGCCCAAAACATTTTTTTTAAATAAAAATTATTAAACCGCCATAAATTTTACAATTATAAAGATTTACTTCTCCCTTGAGCTTACGCAAACTTTTTTCTCTCCCGACCTCTTAATTCATCTTAATATTTTACGCCCTTCTAATTACTTAAAAAAGTATCTATGTACCTCATGATGATTAATTAAAAATACGACAACCCCAAAGGGTTTAATTTTTTTATAAAAAGAAAAACGTATTTAATTTTACTCGTAAATTTTTAAAACTAATAATTTTAAATCATTGCAGTGCAACGAAATAATACTTTTGATTAAAATAAAAGGTGATTTTTCTTTTTTATTGCAGAGAACTTGGGGCTGCTCAACTCACGAGGGAAGAGCTTGATTTAATTTTAAAATACACTCCACGCACCTTTATTGTGGATGCTTTATGGCACATCCCTAATAGAGCGTGCAATAAAAATATTAGGCACATAATGAAAAAGAAAAATTTTCTACCTCATGTTCAAATAAAGTTTGTTTGCGTTTAACGTAAAGCGTAATTGAATAATAAGTTCAAAAATTGTCTAAAAGTTTTATAATTCTATTAAAAACCAACCGAATTCTATTTTAAATATGCAGTTTTTTACTTGGCTAAAATAGGGGGTGAATCATTTAGCTTGAGATAAATAAATATCTGAGAAACTAAAAGATTTTGAGAAAAAAGTTTCAAATAAAAGTTGTTTGGGTTAAAAGGAGAAAAAGAATGGTCTTAGTTATTTTTTGGCCAAAGGTAATCTTTGTGCTAATTTCAGTGATAAACAAGTTGTTTTACCTATAATTTTTATAGTAGTTTTAAAATCTACTCAAAAAACAAATAACTTTTGCCCAAATCATTTTTTATTTCGCAGGTTTTAAATTCTATAAAAAAATTTTTTGACAGTTGACCGAAAAATTGATTTGTTCTTTAAACTTTCCCCCTTAAAAAAACAATTTTCTTTTTGAAACACTTCAACGTTTTAAAAAACATTTTTTTTCTAAACTGCTTAGTTTGTTAGATACGTATTTATTTGTGTCAAGTTAAATGAGTCATCCTGAATATAAAAACTAAACCACGTTATATAAAAGTAGTTTGACGCGAATCTTATCGTTTTTAACTGTACCTAATGTAATAAATTTGACGATTTAGAAAAATTGTTGAAGAAACGTTCGTGGAGCTATTTGTCCTAATTGCCTTTACAAATTCACATAAAAGTCTACTGCAGTTGTAAGTCAGGTGAGCTTGTTAAACAAGGTCCTCAAAAATTCCTAGGCGGTACTATAACTTTTAAACGAGTACAAATTTTTTAGAAATGTGGAAAATTGTGGTGAGCAGTCTGAAATGATTAAGAACGTTTTTTTGTTCTTTCCAGAGTACTGGAAAAGACATTCCTATATTTTCAAAGCAACCCTAATAAGTTATACCTCATTTTAATAGTAATAAAATAATAACCCTAATAAGTACGTAATGAGATATTTGAATTTTCTCTTTTTGCCTTCCGGTATGTCCTTCGCTGCTAAACATAATGCTGAAGGATAGCATATTCCTGAAAATGTCTGCAGTTCACTTTCGTACGAAATTTTCCAATTGATTCAACATTTTTTTCCGCATACTGTCTGATTTTTAAAAATCCTGAAAACCCAATGATTTTAAATAAAGAGATGCATTCAATTTTACCTCCACTAGCACGTTTAGAAACGTCGTTTATAATGTGCCAGATCGCAATGAATGTGGGACAACATTGTTTAAACCATATACATTCATACATTATTAAAATTACCAACATTAAATGTTTAGTGAGAACTTCTTATTCTTGACGTTCTAACAGTTGAAAATAGCTATTCCCATTCAAATATTCATTGATAAAATATGAATCAGTTATGCTTGATTAGATAATCTCGACCCATATGTTAATAATTTTACTCCGGTGTCTTTAACTAATAAGTAATCTAGTCGGAGAAAACAACGTTACACTTTTTACCGAAGTGTAAATACTTAAGATATATGGCAAATAATTTCAAAACAGCTTATTTTTCTTTTTTGTACCAAAACCTCTTATAATTTTTTTGTGCAAGCCTAAATATATCTTTTTTCATTAAAGAATAAATGATAGGAGTAATAATGATCTATATCTATTATAAAAAAAAAGAAAACCAAAAAGTATTAAAAAATAATTCGTCTAAAAATGGACCGGGTACGTTCCTTAAACAGCATTATTTTTTAAATGTTTCCAATCTGACCATCTTAAATGAATTAACAAAAAAAATAAAAATTACATTCTGTTTAGAAGTTAAAATAGAAAATTTAAGAAATAAATTGACCGCCAGACGGGACCGGCAGAAAGTTAAAGCTATAAATTTGTTATCCTTTAATTTATTTAAAGGTATAAATTGGAAAATTTTAATAATATATTATATTTAAAGGGATGCAAATTTCAGTTGAGACACCCTGTATTAATATGAATTTTCTTATGCTTTTCAAATATTAGCCAGTTACAAACATTTTAGTGAGCAAATACTTTAAGTTTCTCTAGATTTTCCATAAATTTCTGGATTTATTTAAAAACTACTTTTCTACTTTATATCTCCGTTTATAAGAAATTGTAATATTCTTTAGTGACATGATTTGAACCGCTCTAGTTTTGAACGTACTTCGAAAGTTGCATTTTATGTTTTAAAAGAAATATATCGTTCTCTTCCAGCAAAAAGTCTCTAACTAACTTTTTTGATGTTGTGAAATTAAATAAAAATATTCCTTTATCCAACTTTATTATTTACACAAACTCTTTAAACTAGTGTAACATGTTTCGCCAAATTACTGGCTTCATCAGACACTAAGCTACAATATTAAAATTAAAAATATCTATATAAAATATTTTTTTAAATAACTTACATTGCATATATCAATTAAAAATAAAGATTTCCAATCCAAAATAACAAAATAACCAAATAATAAAAAATAAAATATAAAATAACCAGTAAAAAATATGTAAATATGTCTGTAGATTCTCAAATTAAAAATAACTTGATAAAATAATTTTTGTCATATTTTGACGTAAAATAAATAATACAAATAGAAAATATTTTTAAGTCATTAAAATCAAAAATCAAAGATACATATTTAGTAATTACAAGAACAGACAAAGGAAACACAACAGTTATCTTAAATAAAACTGACTATAACACTATGGTAAACAATTTTTTGTCAAATAATAATTTTAGTATTTTAAATAAAAACCCAAACAGTAATTTTATAAAGAAATTAAAAAATGTCCTTACTAATATTGACTTGACACTATTTAATAAATATAGTTTCATGACATCCCATAGTACCTAAACTTTATGGTCTTCCAAAATTACACAAATTAAATTTTAAAAATAAAAATAATTTAAATCCGAATTTGTTTCCTTCAACACCTGTTGTCTCTTTTGTAGGTTCAGCAACATACAATCTTGCTAAATGGCTTAATTTAAAAATAAATGATATTACCAAATTTAATAATTTATTCAGCATAACAAATACTTACTTATTAATTTTAGATATATCAGAAATAAAAATTAACAAGAACATGTTAATGTTATCATTAGATGTTGCAAATTTATTTACATCTATTCCAGTTTCTGAATGTATCAAATTACCCACTGATCTAGTTTAAACAATAAAGACATTGAAGATTACATTTCTCTTTTAGAAATTTCACTACAGCAAAATTTCTTTATTTTTAATAATACGTTCTATGAACAAAAAGAAGGATTAGCAATTAATTAATTAATTAAGCCCATCAATGGCAGATATTTTTATGAACGATATAGAAAACAAAATCTTTAATTCAAATGAAGATTCTATTAAATTAGTTAAATTTTGGAGTAGATATGTTGATGAAATTTTAATTATTTTAGAAGGTAACGATTCAGATACAAATAATCTGCTGCTAAATTTTGTGAACAAAATACATCCAAATATTAATTTTACCTTAGATAAAGAAAATAATAAGAAAATTTCATTTTTAGATATTAATATATTTAGATCATCGAACAAAGTAAATTTTTCAATTTTCCGTTAACAAAGTTTTACTGATACAATAATAAATTTCTATTCAAATCGTAGATCTTTATCTTCTAGAATCAAAGAACATTCTTCAGCAATTAGATTAAAGAGAGATGAAAGATCACATTGTGCTGGAACACATTATTAATACGAAACATAATTTTATAGAAAACAGTAATATTTTTATAATACATAAAGTAATTGATAATACATTACTAAATTATCTAGAAAATGTAGAAATAATTAGGAGTGTTAATATTAATAATGTTTCAATTCAAAATTTAAATATTCAATTAAATTGCCCACATATCGATTTATTAAATAAATTTTTAAATATTACATTATAGTTGCTTATGCAACTTATTTTACGCCAAAATATGACAAAATTTATTTTTATTTTGAGAATCTACAGACATATTTACATATTTTTTACTGGTTATTTTATATTTTATTTTTTGATTATTTGGTTATTTGGTTGTTTTGGATTGGAAATATTTATTTTTAATTAATTTATGCAATCTAAATTATTCTTAATTAATTTATGCAATGTAAATTATTTTTAAAAATATTTTATATACATATTTTTAATTTTAATATTGTAGTTTAGTGTCTGATGAAGCCAGTGACTTGGCGAAACATGTTACACTAGTTTAAAGAGTTTGTGTAAATAATAAAGTTGGATAAAGAAATTTTTTTATTTAATTACACAACATTAAATATCTATCCAAATCTTCGCAAGATTTTATTTTATTTAACTTTTTTGATTAAAAGCAACTAATTAGTTCAATTGAACTTAGTACCTAGCTTTTATGATATCTTTCGATTGTAAAAGCCACTAACTCCTGAAAAGATATAAGTTGTAATTTGTAATGAATATATGAAAAAATTATTATTTGGATTTAATAATTTCCATAGTAGAAAAATGTCAATTAGTGAGTTTTTGTAGGAAGGGCACGATAAACAATGTAAGAAGTTGAATATTAACCAAAAAAATTGTTTGTGACGAGACTCTTTAATACAAAATACATTTAAATTTAATAAATATGGTTTTTATAAATTTTTATTTGTGAATATAGGATAATTCTTTAGCTTTGCGGCAAACTTTGTCATATCAAAGCTGATGCCATTTGAGAAAAAATGTCCAATTCATTTTAGTTTTGGAGTTATTGGGGCTTAAAGTTTTAATATAATTTTATTAATTTTAACAAAAAAGATCAAGGTAGCCATGGGAATGTAACAACGTTTTCTTTGATAATGAAGAAAGTAGAAATTATTATTATTACGTCCGCAAATTATTTTTTAAATGAAGTTTTGAATGAAAATGTATCAATTTATGACTGAAGAGTATGCAGATATAATTTTTTTATATGGATTTTGTAATGGAAACGCTAGACAAGCAGCACGAGAATTTTAACACAATCTATCGAAAAGACTAAAGCTGCATTCACAATGTTAAATTAGTAACCAAAATTAGTAACTGCAATTAGTCGTAAGAGTTTGGCATGTGTGATTTCATGAAGTTGTTCACGACCTCCAAATTAGTACTCAACGTCAACTTAAAATTAGTAACTAATTTTGACGTTCGCAGATTTTCGGAATGTTTCGTATTCACGAACTTAAATTATACCTGAAACTTGTCATATAAATACGAAACTCCATGACTATCAGGATGAATTTTTCTGCACTGCTTTTAATAACCATTTTAGTTTTATAATAATATTCAAAGTACATTACTTTTGACGTTATTTAGGTTAAAATCTGATACTTTCTTAAAATAACCGCCAGAGCCAGAGCTAACAAATTTGTACATTAATTTCTGAGGTTGTGAATGATGCTATAATGTTAATTTATCTTTCTAAGTTAAATGTAAGTTACGCATTAATTCAATGTACTAATTTCGAGGTTGTGAATATAGCTTAAAGGTAAGTGTCCATTTGAGATAAAATCTCGAGAGAAAGTCTCGAGATTGATCTCAAGGTGCTGTCCATTTGAGATCACTTGCGATATCGAGATAGTTGTCGGAGACTCGAAAGTGACTTTAGTCTCGAGTCCATTCTGTGTCGACTTGAGACCAGGAAAATTCCGTATCGACTTGAGATTCAACAATACGCAGTCCGCTGATTGACTTGGTCGGAAATTTATACATTTTTAATTTTATTTCTGAATATGGATTCACGTCAGGCTCTAGCTTTTCTAGTTGCTTTCAAGATTGTGCAAAAACGAAAATTAAAAAGAAAGTGTAGGATAAGAAAATGGGTGGATCGAAGACATGAATTGGGAGTTTGTTCAACACTCGTAAATGAGTTCCACAAAAATTCATGTTCATCATAAAGGTGAATTAATTGGAAAACTTCCGCATCTGTCCACTCTCGTGCGCTCATTTTTATAAACAAAATATTTATATTGAAAAAGTCTCGACATGTGGTCTCAGCTCTCCAACCAAACCAGAAAAGTGGAGACTTGTTCACGAGAGCAGAAATTAACATGTCTACTTGCGACATGTACAGTATCAGAGATCAGCACTGACTTGTCTCGGAGGGAGCTCTCAGGCCCATATACATTTTTGAGTTTAGTCTTAGTCTCAAGTGGACACTAGGCTTAAGAGAAACAGGCAATCCTGCACCTCAAAAAGCTTTTCGTTCTCATGAAGTAAATGTAGAAAACGAAGATAATATTGTTAATGATGCCCTCGATGATCCAAAAATTAGTACTCGACGCATTGCAAGACATGAACAAACATTACAATGTACTGTTGCTGAATCGCGAGATATCCGTATCATTGCTAAAATGTACCAGGTTACGACCTCAAAATGCTTACCAACGATTGGAATTTTGCAATTGGGTACTACAGCAACAAGTGCAAAATGTTGACTTTATTTCAAATGTGTTGTGGTCCTATGAAGCAAGTTTTACTAGGGACGGTATTAACAATTAACACAATGATCATGTGTGGTCATTGCAAAATCCACATGAAATTAGATCGCGACGATTTTATCAACGTTTTATTATATACTATCAATGTTTGGGCTGGTATTTTTAATAACAATTTGTTTCCTGTACATCGTTTTAATTGAGGTATGTACAGACATTTTATAGAAAGTACCCTTTTAGATTTAATGTAAACGTATGTACCACTTAACATTGTTCGCGATATGTGGTATCAACATAACGTCATCGAGGAAGACAAGTAACAAACTGGTTAATTGATCATTTTCCAATAAAATGGATTGACCACGAAGGTACAATACGTTGACCACCAAGTTCACCGGATTTAAATCTTGTTATTTCTGGGGAAATATGAAGGATCGTGTGTACCAAGTAGCTACTTATCATCAGTTAGTAGAAAGAATTCAAGATGCGGAAAATGTTATATGTCGTGTTACAGAAACTTTGATTCGTAGATATGAGGCTTGCATTCAAGCTGATGCGATGCTGGCCATTTTTAACAATTTTTGTGATTTTTTTAAGTTTTTTTACTTAAAATTTTTGTTATCTTTGTAAATAAAAGTATTATAAAATTTTAAACACCTTTATTAAACTTTATTTTTTTGTTGTAAAATTGTAAAATTGGTTTGTATCCATGAAGAGAGTGGCTTGTTATCTCTGAAGGTTCAGTAAAAATACTTTTTCTCTTCTAGTTAAAATTTTTATTTTCACAGACCGGTTTCGACTTAAAAAGTCATCATCAGTGTGCACTACAAGAACATTATTTACATTAATATACATATATACAATATTTTTTTGTATTATTGATATTTACATGACTAGGTTAATTATTCTTTAAAGAAATGTAGTCGGGATTTTGCACAACCCTTATTGAAAGATTATATCTGCATACTCTTCTTTACTTAAAGTTAATTTACGGACGTGACACAAAAAATTTCTACTTTTTTCATTCAAAACGAAAGTTAAGCTTAGTCGACACTGGGCAACAAAATGTTGGCAACATCTATTTTATGTTGCCATACAATTTGTTGCCAATAGATACAGTTACAGCCAATGTATATGGATACATGTTGTCAGTGATGTTGTGCGTCCACACCATTTTATCAGTCAAGTTCTGAATTATGGACGAGAATAAGGCAGTTGTTGCTGGTGTTTGTGCTGCATTTATTGTAATAGCTGCCAATTCCAAAAAACGAAAAAGAATATATTGGCAAAGAGAATTTTTAAAAGATGGAACTTTCCATGGCAACAAATTGATCTCTGAACTACTATTAAATGATGAAACTTCGTTCCACAATTTTGTCAGATTGACGAAAACTGACTTTGAAGAAGTTCTTCGTTTGGTAGCTCCTCTAATATCAAAAAAGGATTGGGATTCACGCAATATGTTGGCAACAACGTCCACACTGAGCGATGTTATCTATTTAAAATGGGAAACAGAGATACAAGCAACCATCAACAAAATTCTCTGATGTATGCCGCTCAATGTTGACGAGTATCCATCAACATGTTGCTTGTGATGAGATACATAAACAGAAACATCTCCGTCAACATGTTGCCAACAATTTTGTTGCCCAGTGTGGACTTAGCTTTATGTTATACTGATTTGCATGGCCAACTTGATCGGTTTGTTAAAATTAATAAAATTCTAATAAAACTTTAAACCCCTATAACTCCAAAACTAAAATGAATCGGACATATGTTCATAGGACATTTATTTCTTAAAATGGCATTAGCTTTCATAAATTTGTCGCAGAGCTAAAGAATCACCCTGTATAAGTAGGAAAGTGTAGATTTAATATTAATTAAGGAGAGTGAAATAAATTTAATTTTATTAATTGAATCAAATTAATGTGTATTTACACAAAAGAGATTTATCCTTTAGCGACACTTAAACGGTAATTGAGTAGGATAATAAATTAAAGGAAACAAATTCAAGTTGTGGGGTATAAAAGTTAAGTGCATTCGCACTTCCAATCAGTGCAAAACGTTTTATCGATTGGAGCAATTACTCGCGCCTACGGTAAAACGTTATCGCGCAGAACGCCAACACCATTGCCAACTATAAATGCTACCAGCTTCCAGCAATCGCCCCCTTTATCCTTTATTCATTTCTAATAAAACGGTTGAAGAAGTATACCCTCTACCCTACACCGTACACTCTATACCTTCCTCTGCGCTCCACTACCACTACCACTACCTTCCAATTTATTTAGTCATAGCTGCCTATTTTGTATCTTCATTAAAGCGATTGAATTAAATTAATCTCGTCGCTTTTCTCTTGTAGCTTTATTACCTTAAGGGCGAGACTCCTATTAAATACGATGTTGTCTGGTGCTAATTCATCCTCAGGGATCACTTTATCTTATTTTGTAATACATCCCCACTTCAGATTCTCACTTAATTCTTTTAGTTAATTGAATACAAACTGTTAAATTATTATCTAATTAAAATTATAATACATTCAATGTACTTTAAACTTTCAAATACACTCAGAACTTATATTTCGTTTCATTTATAAACTTACGAAGATGTTGAAAATAGAATTGAACTAGGGTTTGAATAACCATTTCTCTTGAACGAAGACATTTTTCAGAATTTTTATTTTTCCATATCATGCTTAACCTCCTATAAACTTTTAAATCTTCAAAGTAGAGGTTTCAATTTAAGAACATGGAGAAAATCTCTTAACTATTCCATAATGTAATTTTTATAACTCTGATAATATCACAAATAATACTGAAAACAACCATATTCAGATAAAAAATGTGATACGTGAAAATTTATTTCACCATGCTCATTTTCCCAGGTTTGTATAGTTTGATTTCTGAGTTCCTTTTTATTCAAATTACCATTGTACGCTCTTTCGAAAACTAAAAGATGAATATTAGGAACTTCAATTGCTTTAATGCTATTGGGTAATATTTCAAGACAAAATCAAACACCGAAAATGTTATTTTATATCGCAGTGTTACAGTAAAGTTTTCAGAATAGCGTGTTTTTTTGACATCAGGGTATGGAATGACCCCATAAGTCCTGGACTTATATACCGGGTGGAAATGAAAACCGGGTCACCTCTATAACTTTTTTATTTATGAATAAAAAAATTTGAAATTTGGCTATGTTCTATGGTTCAAAAAAACAAATTTTATGTGCATTTTTTATTTTCGAAATCACTTCCGGTTTCACCGGAAACACCATGAACTTTGTTTTTTTAAATGTAACATCCCATATTTTTATTCATGGCTTAAAATACTTTTAAAAAAGAAGTATTTTTGAGATATTAGTTTTTATTTTTTACGAAAAAAACATTTTTTTCAAAAAAAAAAAAAGGTTTTCGAAGTCGGTGAAAATTACCAAAACTAATTCTAAATAATTCAAATACATAAAATAAATAATCGTTATAAAATCCTCTTTTTAAAAAGTCGAATGACCCGGCATCATTGCATTTAAAAAAAGTGAGATATTTGATAAAATCTTCATTAACTAAGTTTAAAAATTAATAGTTCAAAAACCACTTAAATTTTTTTTCAAATTACAATTTTATTTAGGTATTTGAATTATTTAGAATTAGTTTTGGTACTTTTCACCGACTTCGAAAACCTTTTTTTTTTTTTGAAAAAAAATTTTTTTACAAAAAAAATAAAAACTAATATTTCAAAAATACTTCTTTTTTAAAAGTATTTTAAGCCATGAATAAAAATATGTGATGTTACATTTTAAAAAACAAACTTCATGGTGTTTCCGGTGAAACCGGAAGTGATTTCGAAAATAAAAAATGCACATAAAATTTGTTTTTTTGAACCATAGAACATAGAAAAATTTCAATTTTTTTTATTCATAAATAAAAAAGTTATAGTAAGTCATTTCCACCCGGTAGTGTTACTAAATTAATTTTAATACAAGACGAATGACATCAAGAAAGTCATGGAATGCAATATATTACAGCCAAGATTTTGGAGTTATATTAATCGGGAACACTTATACCAACCTTGACTGGACTAAAAAGAGTAAAAACGTACCAAAATGTTTAAGTTATCCAACATTGTATTACCTGGATAGAAACTAATAAAAATTGGCATTACTTTTTGTGGTAATACCAAATCTAACCTAGCCCAACCATTTTTCTTGATAAACTAAGTACTTAACACAATATAAACGAATAAATCCATAACATGAAAATATATCGAGTTCTACAACAGTACAAATACAACATATTTTTTTGCAAATTGCTCAGTGCAGTATGTTTTTCTTTCTAAAAATTTTGGCATGAAAAAATCGTTTCAAGAAGTACTACAAGTCTGCTGTACATACCAAAGCTGCATATTTACAAAATATGAATCTATTAAGTTTAAATTGTTTATGTCTAAATTAACTTTTTTGACTGATACTGTTCTTGAACTCACCGATTCAATTACATTGTTTAGGTACAAATAAAATATTATGCATTTTTTGTTCAGCCAGGGTATTGATGACATACTTTTGACCATTTACATAACATGCAGAAGTAAGAAGATATTGTCAAAAAATACCTGTTTCCTGTATAAATTCATATACCAAATTTCATCCCGATTGTTTAAATTGATTTTTAGTAATTTAAAAAATATTTATGAAATATTTTCAAGAACTTTGATGGTCTATAGCAACTTAACGAACCACTTTTGGGTGGAGATAAGTTTGATTAAACCATCTTATATTGATCTAAGGAGTGTGGTATCATTTTGTACACACCTTTTAGAGGAACCGTAAAAAATACAATGGAACATACTAATGCTATTTTATAAATAGTCTGTAGCTCTAGCATCAAAATAGAGTAAGACATGAAAAAACTAAAAACACCATGCCAAGGTAGACATTAAAATAATTTAAAAAACTTTAATATTTATTTATTTTTATTTAACTCTAAACTTGTTATTGAGAAAAAGAATATATATATATATATATATAAATGACTATTCATACTTTCAATCGTTAAGAGGATTGGGAGTCTAAGTAGAACCGTGCTCCGATAGTAAACGTATATTTTGAGCTTCTTCTTGAATTTGGGGAAGAAATCTTGACCCAAAGTATATCCCACATAATTAGGCTGAAAGTACTAATAAAAATCTTCATTTCTGTTATATTTTAAAATTTGTATCATCTAGACTACGAAGGTTAGGTTAGGTTAGGTTAGGTTAGGTTAGGTTAGGTGCTTTTACAGTTAAAATGCGCGTTCAAAATTTACGAAATATGCCTTGCAATTATTTCAAATTAAAACCATATTTTGTAAATAACATTAAGTTTTATAATTGCATATTTTAAATAACATTCCTGACTAGACTTCTATACGACGACAAAAATTAAATTAGTAAGTCCAAAAAATAAGTTTAGCCAAATTTTACGAATTTTAATGATTTTTTTGGCCATTTTGGATATAAAATTTTAAAAAACTGTCGCATACAAGTCTTAAGCAGAGGTTCCACTTTCATATGAGTCCATCAAGTTTCGGATTTAGGTATTAGTTTTGTGTCGTCTTTATCATTTAAGTCCCATATTATCAACACTGTCAATAAAGCCAATAAGACTTGGGGTTTCATTTCTAGAATAGGTAGAGAATTAAATATTGAAACATTAAAAACTCTGTACTTTTCTATGGTTTTGCCTATTTTGGAATACGGTTCATCTGTATGGAGTCCATATCAAGATTATCTTGTTCGGCTTTTAGAGGGTGTGCAACACAGATTCTTAAGAACGATTTCTTATAAAAAAAGGTATAGCAAGGGCTGATACCGTTTATGGGAATTTAATGTTAGAGCTTGATATGCTTAGTCTTAAGTCTAGGAGAATTATTAGTGACTTATGTATTCTTTATAAAATTATTAATAGTCAAATTGACTGTGAAGAACTTCTTTGTAAAATAAATTTTCACTTTCAACACTCTGGTTCAAATATAAGGTACTACTCTTTGTTCAGGATTGACTTGCATAGAAATAATTATTCTTTTTACAGTTCAATTCCAAGAATATTCCGTTACGGAAACAGTATTTATAATAGTCCTTCTTGTGATTTGTTTGCAACAAATATTTATATGTTTAAAAAAAGTGTTATTCGCAATATTGATAATGTTAATTATTGTTCTTTATACCTGCTCAATAGTAAATTGTAATATATATTTTTTTTTGTAAAGGGAGTATTCCCGTTTATTGTAAATAAAAAAAAACAAAATTGAATGAAAAAAAAACTGGGCTGTTCGAACCCTGACTATTGGGTTTTTTTTTGTCGATAAAATCTCGTCTAATTACAGGATTTTCTTCTATGCATTTCTTTTTAGGACACCATGTACAAAGTAAATGCGTGATTTATGGCACCTGAGCAGCCAAAAACCACCATCCACCTTTGATTTTTGCCTCTTTTGTCGGAAAAGTGTACGTATGCCCTAGGAAAATATTATGATACAATATTTATTTTGCACAGAAACGTCTAAAGAATCAAAGAATCAAAATAATATAATTTTTATTCGAGTTTAGTTGGTCTTCATCGTACGCGTGCTATATTTGCAGGTGATCCATTGTCCGGAAAGGGGAGGTAATCCGTTCACGTATACATTCACCATTCACTCGGTAAACCGGATGTAATGACAACAAATATGAACTAATGATCCAGTAAGCAAACAAACATTAAAGGTTAAAGGAAAACAACCTATTAAGCTTAAGGCAGAATAAATATCACCCATAAATGTAAAGAAAACAAGTGGAATGCTTTTTGATATTATTATTATTTTGATGTATTAAGTTTATTAAGGCTAATCATGCCAGACGTATCTTTTTCTCTCATACTCATACAAATAATCATTGCAAAACATCAAATAGTTCACGCTATGTAGCCTATTAATGAATCATGATGAAATTTGAAATTAGACACATATATTTGGAATTCAATATTCTAAAGGTCGGCTTAATCCAATTTTATTTATTTTTTTTAATATACAAGGTTTTTTCATGGTTTTGATACAGCATTTTTAGACAAAGTGTACTGGTATAAAACTATCTAAAATATTAACCCCGCGGAGCCTGCTCTAGGAATATATCTGAAAGAATTGGCCCAAAAACCCTTTGAATAATTTTTTGAAGTTTACTTAATATATCAAAAAAATATCACCATAATTCCTACGTAGAAGTCATTATTAAATTACCATAATAAATAAATAACTAAATCTGAATAAGAAAATTATTTATCTACAGAACTTTTTGGTAACCGCCAAAGGGTGAGTTTTTGGCATAGATAGAAAGAACTATAAATATGTAAATACACAACCTAAAATTATTACTGTTGAATAATTAAAAACAGATGGATTTATCTTAATTGATTTCTTTGCTCTATGCACAATCAAAATAAGAACTGCAACTGTCTTGAAATCTTTTTAATAAAATAAACCTTCTATGGTGTTATTTATTAAATATTCTTTAATCTGTATTATGGAAATTTATCCTAAGCTAATAACACTGCTCTACACCAAAATTAGCTCAAATAAAACTATACAGGGTGATTCTGACAAAGTGTCGAAAAATCTAGGAATTAGTTTTTGAACTAATTTTAAGACAAAAAGTAAGAATTATTTTTTTCGCGAAAATGCTCCATTTAGGAAATGCAGGGCATTGAAGTTTACTAATTTTTTTCAATTTTTTAACATAAAATCTACATTTTTAATAATAGTTGGCTCAAATTTTGCTCATACCTTACTATTGGCAGCCGCCTTGAGTTGAATTAGCAAATTTTCAAAATAAAAGTTAGGGTGAAGTTTTTCGGGTGAATCTTTTTGAACCCTCTTTAACTTTTTTGTACAACATCATAGTAAAGAAAAAAATTAGGAATTCACTTTTTTACACGTTTTTTTTAACTTTTTGTTTTCTTTAACCTTTTTGATAACATTTAGAAATTATAGGATAAAATAAACCACTTCAAATTTCTAAATGTCTAATAAAATTATTTTATTTCTGTGCAAAATAAGATTAAATTAGGAATGTTTAGAAGAATACAAAGTTTAATTAAGACTCTGAAAATAAAATTATGTATGTAAAAATTCTCCATTTTAGAAATACCGGGTGTTGAAATTACTTACTTGCATGTGTTTTAAATCTTTTAAGATAGATTTTTTTGCGTTTTGAAATTATGTGACAATGTGTACGCTATTGTGTAGTTTATAATCATTGTTCAATAGTGCACAAATAAAATATGCACAATAAAAGCACAGATGTGAATATATTTCAAAAAATTAAATACATATGACTTTTGTTACGTTTATCGAGACCTGCTATTAAGAAGTGTTTAATTAAATTAACTTGCTATAACTTATCTTTTGATTAATAACATTAATTGTAAAGTGCGTATTTCAAAGTTTTAAAATGGTTTACACAAATGCAGAGATGTGCGATAGGCATTTTTGTTATGGCCTTGCTAATGGTGTTTCTTTGGAAGCAAGACGTCTGTATGAACAAAGATATCCCAATCGGATATTACCATCTGATAAGATGTTTAGTCGTCTTCATCAACGTCATCGAGAAAATAGAAGTTTCTAGTACCACCGTATGGTTAAAAACTCATCAATTATATCCATACCACATTCAAAGAGTGCAGGCTCTTCTGCCACGTGATTTTCCACAAAGACTTACCTTTTGTAGATGGCTTCAAGAAAGAATTGTACAAAATCCTCAATTTGTAACTACAATCTGTTTTACTGATGAGGCTAATTTCTTCAGGGACGCCATTATGAATTTTCATAATAACCCCACTTGGGCTGAAGAAAACCCACACGAAATTTCGGAAGCCCATGATCAACATCAATTCTCCCTTAATGTGTGGGCTGAAATTATTGGAGATCATTTGATCGGTCCATACTTTTTACCGACGAGGAACTGCAGAAGTTTATCGCAATTTTCTGGCAAATTAACTGCCATGATTATTGGAAGAAGTTAATTACCAATTAAGATTCCAAATGACGTTTATGCATAATGGCGCTCCAGTGCATTTTAGTCTCATTGCTCGTGAATACCTAAATCAAGTATATTCGAATCGTTGGATAGGTCAAGGAGGACCGCAACATTGGCCCCCTCGCTCGCCAGATTTAAATTCTTTAGAGTTTTTTCTATGGGGTCACTTTAAATCTTTAGTCTACAACAGCGAAATAGAAAATATTGACGAATTGAGGGGACGCATAATTGCAGCTTGTGAAAGAATTCGAAATACTCCAGGTATTTTTGAGCAGGTTCGACAATCAACAAGAAGACAGATTGAATCATGTATTTTAGCTGGAGGTGGACATTTTGAGCAATTATTATAATTTAATGTTATTTATTTTGCGAGGTACCTATGTACATGCATAATTTTTTTTCAGACTGTTAATTAAACTTGTATTCTTCAAAATATTCCTAATTTTATCTAATTTTGCATAGAAATAAAATAAATTTATTTAATTTTGTAGACATTTAGAAGTTTGAATTGGTTTATTTTATCCCATATCTTCTAAATGCAACAAGTTATCAAAAAGGTTAAAAAGAGCAAAAAGTAAAAAAAAATGTGTAAAAAAGTGAATACTTAATGTTGTACAAAAAAATTAAAGAGGGTTCAAAAAGATTCACCCGAAAAACTTCACCCTAACTTTTATTTTGAAAATTTGCTAATTCAACTCAAGGCGGCTGCCAATAGTAAGGTATGAGCAAAATTTGAGCCAACTATTATTAAAAATGTAGATTTTATGTAAAAAATGAGTAAACTTCAATGCCTTGCATTTCCGAAATGGAGCATTCTTACTTATCTTAAAATTGGTCCAAAAACCAATTCCTAGATTATTAGACGCTTGTTCAGAAACACTAATATTTCCGTACACTGAATTCAAATGTGCTAATCATATTTTTCTATCACATCAGCTTTTAAACTTATTCAAATTTAAAATTTAAAAAATCCTCGTAAAATGGGAATATTTTTTATGGTTATTTTTCTTTAAGCGACTATATTTCGTTGGGCTTGGGCCCGGTCAATGTTCTGTTTCTTTCAATTGGTCTGGGATGTCAGTTTGTTCATAAAAACACTATAGTTCATTCGTTAGAATCAAGAATTTCTTATTTCATACCAAACGCTAAGGTCTTTAAAAATTAATTTCTTTCACATCCATTTATATTTTTGCTCGAAAATTTTGGCGCTATATCTAATGAACATAAATATTCTATGAAGATATTGTTCAAATGGAAGAATGTTATAACGGAGAATGAGGTCCCTCAGTATTAGCTAATTCTGCTGCTTATACTAATTTCTTCTGAAGCATCGGTTGTAGAACATATTTCTTCAGAAAAAACAGTTCTTGAATTGATTCCTCCAGAAACATTAGTTATAGTAATTATTTCTTCAGGAGGAACAGTTGTACTAATTTTCCTACAAGCACCAGTTCAAAAAAGTAACTATTTTATCGTTAGTTTTGAAATTGCCAAGATGATTCGATGCAAGTTCTATTTGAGTAAATTCTCCACAAGATAGCACACCAATATCAGAGTTGATTATATTTATTTTTATGATATGACCACTGTGCCTCCTATAGCCATTTGGCCCCGCTCTCCCCTACCTAAAAAGTTTTCTTCGAAGCTTTTTTAAATTTTCTTTTTGGACTGCAATGTAGAATCTTCAGGCTATAATTTTTTGCAATTTTTGTCTTTGTGAAGTAAAAATTGCGCGTATTTTACTATTTTTTTTAAAACAAAGCCCAAGAATACTACAACTTATTTTCGATTTTCGATAATTTAGGCATGTTTTCTATTAAATTATAGTTATAGGCGTTGGAAATTTAGAAATTTTATTGCACTTTTAAAAATGTCCCTAAAACCAAAATATATGAAAAAAAGGGAAACTCAATGGCTGTATGACTGTACTTTGTCTTTGAAATTGACAAAAATTTACATTGAAATCACCTATACCCAAATTACACCGGCTATCCTCTTAGATATTCAAATCATAATATCTCAAAAGCTTGATTGTAGTAAATCTGTTACAAATTTAAATTTGCTTAATAAACTTTCAGGAATTATGTACAGCACTATTTTATTTTTTTTTTTGTAGAACAGTGTTATTTTTATCAATTTCTTGCCCGAAAATTTTCTATTTGGTGGGGGTGGGAATTGGAAGCAGGGGAATCTGGTCAACATCTATCGCCTTTTGAATCACCCTATATTTCGAAAACAAATATTTCTGAAGTAATTTTTTTCCTAAATATTACAGTTTTGCCAACGTGTATAATCCCACAACCCGCTAACAAATAATGTATAGAATAATATGAACATAATATCGTTGATAATATGTAGGTATAGGTACTAAATCCGTAAATACTATGTATAATAAATATTAGGAAGAATAATGAAATATAATTTGACTGGCAATAATCTGAGGGTACGACAAACCCTAAAAAGAGAGGGGACTATAATCTTTCTCGACATTTTAGATTTAGAAGCTTAAATGCAAATATTGCAATCCTACTCTATGTAAATTATTCTTGCATTTAATAGTTTGTCAGTAAGAAAAATCACAAATTGTTTAATATTATTTTTTCATATAAATAAATATAACCCCTTTATTCTAGGAACGTATGTATATAAAATAAATTTTAAATTGAATTCGTTTGTTCGTTGTGTTAAATTGAATTTGATAATAATATAAAACGGCCATTTTAGCAATTTAAATCATGACGAAAAAGTCGGAGGGAACGAAGGAATTTCGACAAAAACATTTCGTTTCCTCTTCTTACCATCTTGCTCCTCGCACTCGTACTCAATTTTAACCTCCTTAACAAATACAAATCAAACTCAAACGAACTGCAAATAAAACAAATACAGCTGGAAATCCTGTTACTGCAAAAATACAATTTATCTGCTTCATGATGCTAAACAATTTATTTTTTATTTAATATCATAAGTAGATTAAATGCATGCACATAGACAAGTGACTTAATGGCCTTTACAGCTTGTGTATATTTTTAATCAAATTAATGTGACCAAGCTCTCTAATTCGCACTAATCAAATGCAAACGCTGGAGTACAAATTTGATTTAAATGTAAGAGGGGGAATAATTCAAATGTTCCAGCCGGCTACAAAATAACCCCACATGCATATGGCTAAACGCAGGATCATCCCGGTATATACTATAATCGATGACTTTACAATAAAATTTTTATTTCCAACCTACAACATAATAAAATCTTATTATCTTTGGAATATTAAAGAAGTATTATATTTTTTTCATTGGCTTACTTCTTTATAATATTATAATACAGATTTTGGATTTATAACATTGGCCCATTATCTGCTAAAATTATATATTGTATATAAATTTAATCAGCTATATTTTAATTTTTCTTAAATCGCTCTTTCATTTTATAGTTAGTTTAAACGAGGATAACGAGAAAACATCAGAAGACAATCAATTAAGACATAATTCATCGACAATTAATTTATCAGCAAAATCATCTACGAAGCAACGTCGCTCGAGAACAAATTTCACCTTAGAGCAGCTTAATGAACTTGAAAGATTATTCGACGAAACTCACTACCCTGATGCATTTATGAGGGAGGAGTTAAGTCAACGTCTTGGACTCAGTGAAGCAAGAGTACAGGTAAGATATTGAATTTAATTTAGATCAATTTGCCAAGGTTAAAACTAATCAAAGAGATTTTAAGAGGTAAAAACTTGGATTATGAATATGAATAAGTTTTAGACTAATATTTGGGGTGTTTACTAGTCACGGTTCACACGTTTTCATTTTGAGCGGTAATACTACAGGTGAAAGCATTCTAATAAGAGGGGTGTTCCGTTCGTGGTTCACCAAATGTCAGGGTTAGAAACTAGACCAAATTTTATCGACAAAAAACGAAAAAAGTAGGGTCTATCTTTTTTAGTCTTTCTAATAATAATAATGTTCGTAGAATTAAGAAAAAAATATCAATACAAAGCTAAAACCATTCTCTGTCAATTGGTAAAAATTGTAATAATAAAATAGTTGATAAGGTGTTGAAAAGACTTTTAAATTTTTTTAAATTTCTCCATTAAGATTATGTTTTGTAAAGTTTTCTGAAAGTCTTCATATTCATATTCAACTCTGGCATTCTGAAGTTACTCCTACAAGAAGTGTCCTGAGCAGCATATGTTACCATCAGCGGGTGGACAGGCGTGAAACTGTTATAAAGCAATGGGCATTCAGTCAGGTATAACTTGACAAGCTATACCTCCTTTTGACAAAGTGTTCAGCCTATATGACAAATTATGGTGAGGACTTTACTTCTCATAGAAGTAACTTCAGAAGGCTGTATTTGTGTATTTAAAAAGATTCCCTGGTTTGTTGAGAATATAAAGAAATTTACTTAAATTTAAAAAAACAACAGCCTTAATGGTTGGTCTTTTCAAAAACTGAAACTGCTTTTTTTCCTTGCAATTTTCAACATTTTAACAACTATTTTTGTATTACTATTATTATTATTAATTGAAAGAGGATGGTTTTAGTTTTCCAATGATAGTTTTTTTAAATCCCAACGCATGTTGGTTAAAACGTAATTGGCGATTTTGTAATTTTTGACAAAGTTCGTTGTGGCTCCAAAACTAAAAATTATAGAGCCCCACTTTTTCGTTTTTCTCTATTAAATTTGCAAGTTTTACAAAAATATTTTTCTAAAAACCGGTCAATTCGTTGTATTAATATTAACTAATTGCCAAACCATAAATTTAATTATTTTTTTAACTTTCTCTAAAGCCTAGTATAGAGTTGGTGGTACAGTTATACTAGCCCACTTTTTAGCCAAGCTGCTCCACCAAATTTGGTAGAGTCCGTTCGCACGCATTTTAAGATATGTGGTAGAGTAGAGTCGTTCTGTGCAAAATTAAAATGCTCTTTTCAGTCTTTCATATATTTTACTTATACATTCGGCTAAAACCGTTTTCTTTGGTATAGTTCCACTTGGTTAGAGTAGAATCGGTAGTGAGGGAAGGCAAGTAGTAGAGTTGCTTCACCACCGTGCAATCCTTAATCCTTCTCTACACTCTACTAAAATCTAGTCAAATGTAATACTCTACTTTGCGTTTTCATTGGTAGAGTTACAAGAATAGTTAGTACTGACCAAAATTATTCTACCACTTACTAAGCTAAATGGAAAAGAAAATTCATGATATCTGATCATAAATAACCCTTCAAAATTTATAAAACTCTAGAAGTGAAACTAGAACTCAAGACCGAATTTGGAAATTGCCATGGATTTTATTTTATTTTGTTCTTATTTTGTTTTTATTTTGTTTTTATTTTGTTTTTATTTTGATTTTATTTTGTTTTTATTTTGTTTTGTTTTTATTTTGTTTTTATTTTGTTTTTATTTTGTTTTTATTTTATTTTCATTTTTGTTATTTGCGATCAATTTTATTGCGTTAAATTTTCTAATAATGATTTTTTTAGCAATAATCTTTACCAAAATGTATTTTCCTGTGATTGATTTTTTCGGGTTAGTTAATTTTCCGGATCCGATGTAAACGTTTGTCAAATTAAATTTTCTAGGTTATAAAATGTATGGTTTGAAAATTATTATAAATTACGAGAAATACCTATTTAAATATTTCTTTAAACAAATGTGATCCTAATTTACTGTTACTGCTTTGAAGTTTTAACTTTCTATGGTCTATGGCTCATATAATTGATTGAAATATGCATAGAAGGAAAAAAGTGATACATAGTCAGGTATATAACACTTTACATACCTTGTTTTTTGTTTATACAGGGTGGGCCAACGAAAACAAAACGGTTGAGTTTTAAAATGGTGAATAGTGAATAGAACAATTTGAAAAAACGTTCAGACAGGTAAACTTTGGTTTTGAAGGGAACATATTTTGCAAAAAAGTTGATGCAAAAATCCATTCACCCCCGTGTGGTATAGACACAACCCCTAAAATTATAATAGGCATGGTGGGGCAAGCAATACCTCGTTGGAAAGATCTTTTTACCTCGAGTAACATACAATCACGCGCAAAGATATCGAGGTCACAAAAGAAATATTCTGACCCAATAACAAGCGTTCGCAGACACAAGATTGCATGAAATTTGAAAGAAATGAATAAGCCTTAAGATGCGGGCGGGGTTCTTTTAAATTTCGTGTCATCTAGTGTTTGCAAACGCTTGCTATTGGGTCAGAATATTCCTTTCGTGTCCTCGATATCTTAGGCATGGTGTGGTACCATGCCTATTATAATTTTTGGGATTGTGTTTATATCACACAGGGAAGAATAGGGATGCGTCAGTTCTATTGCAAAATATGTCACCCTCAAAACTAAACTTGACTTGTCTAAGCGTTTTTTCAATTTTTTTTATTAACTATTTTAAGACTCAACCGTTTCATTTTCGTCGGCCCATCCCGTATATCAAAGTGCTAGTGCTGCCAACCTAAGAAATGTAAATATTTGTTCGTGCTCTACATACCATAATCGATACTTCTATAATTTATTGACATTTAGAATAATTGATAATTACAGTCAAACTTCCCTAACTCAAATCTTCAAGGGACTTTAAAAAAAAGAAAGTGATATAGAAAATTCGAGATATAGAAATTATTTCGCAAAGTTAAAAACGAATATTTTTACAAACACATTACAAACAAAATTCGAGTTATGGAAAAAATCGACTTATAGAAGTTCGAGTTATGGAAGTTTGAGTTATGGAAGTTTGAGTTATGGAAGTTCGACTGTATTTCATTAATTGATAATAGTTTTGGAAAAGTAGGAAAAATTTTGTATGAAACGCGTTGCATAAAATGTATTAGGCATTCGTTATTTAAAAATTCGAACTCATACCTAATACATTATTTTTCGCACTTTTGACATAGTTAACTATTTTAACTCAAGAGATTTTACTTTTTATGTCTATTACTTTGTATATTTTTGGTAAGGAGCTTAGTTTCGGAAAAATTCGTTTTTATTATTTTTTCTAAACTTACGCTCATATAAGTAAAGACATTTAAAAAACAGAGATTGTGTAAAAAAAATTTTAGTTTTAATGCCAATACGGATTTTTATGCAAAATTTTCTATTACAAAAATACCCAAAATAGACTATTTTTAGCGTATTTTTATCTATTATAGGGTAACAAATTTTGCACGAAATAAAATGAAACTTAAACTAACAAAGAATAAAGTTAATATTTTAATATTTTTGGAAAGTAATTCAAATAAAAAAAATACTCCTTCGAACCGGATTTGAACCAGTGACCTATGGATATCTGAATTATGATACTTCTACAGTCCACCGCTCTACCAACTGAGCTATCGAAGGTTAATGATTAATAACAATGTCGAATTGCTTTGATCTAAGGTTTACCAAATTTTATTACAGTATATTTTAATAATTTTATTATCTTATTAATAACTACCTTTATCCCGCGATAATTAAGAAGATAAAAATCTTTAAAAAGCATACTTTGTATGTTATTTTCATAATGTTTGAATCGTATGTACCATGTACAGGTTTGATAAGTATTATTGATTTTGATAACTCTCTATTTTTTAGTGAATTCTCATTACAGAGGCAACACTTTTCAACCCAATCTGTATCCTTCAAATGTTGAAGATCACTTATATGTTTTAAATTTAAAGTTATATTGTATAAATTTAAAGTTATGTTGTATATTTCAATATTAACTTCACGCGTTTTGCATAAATCACACGTAATAATTGCGGAAGGTGTACTTGTCCACAACATTTTCAGTATATCATTTAAGACACATTTCGTTTCGATATAATACACATTAAGACATTAATATGAATAACATTGGACTGTTTTAACTGGTTATGTTTATTTTTTTCTTCATAAATTCCATTTAAAATTTTTCCCCTAAGAACATAAGTCGAACGAAAAAATTTTGTAAGAATATTTTTCAATTTTCAAATGTAAATCCTCATCTACAAAATTTTAAATTCATTACTATCACAATATGATGCTAGAGTGGATTTCATGTGAAGTGAACCTTTCCTGCGCCGCGAGCGCTTTTACCCGTGCGAATATTATTAAAACTAAATAATGTCATTCATACATTACAGGAATTCAGATTAATTGAAAAACCTTAATTCTAGATGACCAGTATATCATCACATACATCAATAATAAGCTAAGTTAATCTAAATATTTTTAAACATTGATTTCTGAGCAGGGTACTCTTCAAATGAAAACCACTCTAATACATATCTGCAGTATTGAATCGAAGGTTCAAATGTTGGAAAACGTGTAATAGAAATGATCGCAAAATTTGATTGGTTGCAGGCCGCAAATATTGGCATTTTTTAGTATTCCTTTGGGAAGAATTTTGATTTGATCATCTGGATTTACAATCAAAAATGCTATGCTAGTTTCTATTTTTAAAAAAATGTGCTCATTTTCATGAAATATTATTTAAACCAAAAAACAATAAAACCAAATTATCATCAAGAAACATTAAGAATTTAGAAACAAAACAAAATTTGATAAATGTATAATAAAAAAAATGTTAAAAATTGCGCGGGATGCGGGAAAAATGTTAAAAAATCGGAACGTCTGGTACTAAGAATTTACACATACACCCGTTATCGAGTAGATCACTACGTTCAATAGTGACAGTAGTACACAAGGGTAGTACAATTCGTAATTTGCACCCTGCCAAGTCACAAAGCCCTCGTTCACACTAGCAGCATACTGTACCAAAACAGTGTGAAAACAATAAAAAAAATACCTATAAGCATTTTTCCTTCAACTTTTGATTCTCGTTACTTTTTTCGAAAAGTAAGCAGTTCGAATAGTAGCAGTTAATAAACTGCGCAATTTTAGGATTCCCATTGCACACTTTAAAATTCCCACTGAACACTTTAGCCTGTATTCAGCGACCGTGATAAAAATTTTAGAGACATCTTTAAAGCTAATCACGTCTTTAAAAAATATTTCTTATGAAGAAATATTTTTTAATCGCGTGTTTACAGTTAACGGCGATGCGTCTCTAAATTTTTCATCACGGTCCGGTCGTAAAATATTTATTAAATGTGACATGTGGTATATTAAATTTCTCAGAAAAATACAATGATTCCAAATATGTGTAATTCCAATATGACCGCCATAAGAAAAAACAAAGTTTGGATTATTTCCTGGAAATCCAGTGACTTAAGAAAAAATCTGATTGGCTTATTGAATTTAAGATAAAAAACTGCCTCTATGTTATTAACAAAGTTTTTTGATATGGCTTATAATAAAGAAGTTACAGTCATATTTTGAAAATGGCACTTTCTGGTTTTTTAAATATGGCGCCGAAACGACGCAAAATTCATTTTGTCAACGAATTATTATTGGACATACAAATATGCACTACTTTGTCCATTTAACCGACTTTCTATCTCCAATAATAACAAAGATACCCATAGAGTCCAACGTCAAATGGAACAACCTGTATAATGTTACGTACATTAGTAGTTTCGGCCAGCAAACAGGAATTCCAACCTAACTTAAATTGAATCAAATCAGCGACGCTGAATTTTCCCACCCATGCAGGAGGGTTGTAGAAGGGAATACTACTACTAGCTGGAGGTTTGTAGTAGGGATTACTACTACTAGCTGGAGGGTTAATACAACTCTCTAGCATGGGTAAGAAAATTCAGCATCGCTAATTTAATGTTATATCAGTTGGGTTGGAATTCCTGTTTGCTGGCCGATCCTACTATAAATGTTTTCACAACTAAAGAACTATGGTACGTAACAATAGTTTTATTTCTGTTACAAATAATATACTTCGTTTGTGATGCATCTGCTTATAACCAATGATACATAGATATTTACCTAAATATTGCATAAATATTGGAGAATCTGTGAAGTGTCAACCCAACTAGTTTCAAAATGAACTCTAGATGACATCCTATAAGTTCTACTAATAAGAGTTATGCTCGGTACATTTTATATAGGTGAGCCAGCATTCCAATGCAACAACTTAAGTTGTGATTTCCATCTAGTGCAGGCGGTAACAATAGTTGTGTTTTTTTACATACTTTGCTCGAGCAAATCTGAGCAAATCATATTCTATCTCATTTTCTCCTATAGAAGTAAAAAGAGGAGAAAGTGATTTTTGCTCGAGCAAATCAGTCAAATAAACCAAGATGAGGAATTTTGGCGTTTGAGACAATGGATGAATGAAACAAATTCATTTTATTTTAACATAAGTTCACAGTTGATTTGACTTTCTTTTTTTTATGTTACTAAAAAGATCTTTCCAATGAGGTAGTGTTCATTTTCGCATAATAGGATAAGTAATACCTTGTTGGAAAGATCTTTTTATCTTGAGTAACATGCAAAAAACAAAAGTTAAGAGGATTGGGAGTCTAAGTAGAACCGCGCTCCGATAGTAAACGTATATTTTGAGCTTCTTCTTGAATTTGGGGAAGAAATCATAACTATCTTATTTTTTGGAATTTTCAAAAACGGTAAAAGACGTGTCGCTTTGTTTTTAAAAAAACTTTATTTTAAATTCAACAATTTTTTTAGGTTGGAATGACGTCACTATGACGTCATCAATTTTTTTTAAATGAATTGACATGGTTTTTATATCATAAAACAATACTTTATTTAGAGTGTTTTACAACGGTACCAAAAAGTTTATACTAATGCCATCTAGATGTAATTAAAAAAAATTAAATTTCACCTTAAAGGATAGTTTTAAGTAAAGCATAAAAGTGGTTGGTTATTTTTGAAAATGATTCCCATTTTAGGGGTTGCTGCCTCGGTTCCTGTCAGGTTTGGGGGCATTTTTTATAGCCCTAACCCTCCCCCGTCGCGAGGAATAATCAGAATCCTGAAGTTTTAGGATACTAGATATTAAAAAAAATAAAAATTTTGAAAATTATTTTTTTATAGTGGCGTTCGGTCTACACGTGGCAGCATTTTGTGCTCCCCCCTCAATGACGTAACGAATTATATGCAACACCTTGAAAAGTTTTATCACAATAGACCTAGTGTCGCCGCTGGTCGGTGTGCAGTTTACCTAAATAATAAAGTGTTTATTGCTTTTGGTGTGCAAAATGGTGCCTACCGTTTAATGTGTTGCCATTGAAAAAATCAAAGTTACTTGGTTCCGGATAGTTCCGGGTTGTTGCGGAAAATAATAAAGCGGATATTCGTGAAAGACATAAATTCGTGAAAAACTGTAAATATCTAAATCATTAGAAGAAAATAACGAATTAAACATTATTTAATTACTTCAAGTATCATACTTTATTTCCTATTTCGATTATTTAACAAAATTTTAATTTTAACATTATTTGTTTTTTCATGTTATTTAAGTAAAAGTTATTTATTTTTAAAAGATCTATCAAACAATACCAAACTCGACCTATGTTGCCATTTAAAAAATCAAAGTTATCTCCAGAGGTGGAAGTCTGTAAGCTATACGATTGTTTTCGTACAACGAAAATATCGTATTGTTGAATATGTTGCTATGGTGACGGATTTTATCTTTTTTCAATGAATAGAAAATGTGCATAAGGAAGAGATATAGAAAATCTGTTACCAAGCAACTTAGTCTACAAACGGTTTTTTCGTTGTACGAAAACTATCGTATAGCAGTACAGACTTCCACCTCAGTTCCGGAAAGTTCCGGGTTATTCCGAAAAATAATAAGTTCACTAATGGATTGTTTAGGTTCACTCTGGTAATTACGTTTTTTATTTCAGTCATGTACGATAACGCGTTCTCGAGATAAATGGGTGGCACGGGTGGTCTGAATCACCCTGTATAATAATATAAAAAATATTTTATTTGAAAAAAAAATGGCTTAAAGTTAGCAGTTTAAATGTTACATTCTGTCAATTCTGTAGGCTCTCTTCTGGCTTAAAACCCTCCACAGTTCCAGCACATGAGAAGCGGCAATCGTCATTAGACATTCCCAGGCCCAGCAAGTGTGGTCATAATATAATTTACTTCTATTCTCTTATTCTTTCTTTCTGTCTTCAGTCTTTTATTAACATACATATGTGTTCCCAGCAAACTTTCCCCATGATTTGTGATTACCTTACCTTAGACATTGCGTTTGTAGATATTCATCCATTCTTATCCTGCACATATTCTCCGCAGAACCAGACTTTCTCCGATTTGGGTTTGTTGACACCTTAAGAGCTATTTCCTAAACGGCAAATATAGTGGTTTAGTTCTGCAGTTATAAAAGCTAGTACGAACAACATATTTGTATAATTTTTTTTGTATATGATTTAGAAGTCATTTATTTAATTCTTGCCAGAAGGAAAAAAAAATTGGAGAATGTACAAAAAAAAATATAATGATCTAAAAGTACCTTAATTTTGTTCTAGGATGCAGAAAGTAACTCTCAGGCAGGATGTAGCCTAATGAATTTAGATTATAAATCTGAAAAAAAAAATTGAAAATCTAACGAGGGAAACTTGAGTTATGACTGCAGAACGAATGGTCGATTTCATGATTTTTCACAATTTTTTCTCCCAAACTCGCGCGCCCTCTAGGGATTCGCATTAATTATTAGTGATTCGCTGATAATTTGCAAAGAAGCTCCAGAAAAGTGGGATGGATATTCTATTCCTTGTTATTATCTCCAACGGAAAATTTATCGCGAGTGGCTAGGAAGATGCTCTTAATATGTTATTGCCTAAGGAAACGGGATCTCCACATTTCTGAGCTCCATAGATCTTTTGATTTCATAGAGTACTTTCTTTGTCTAGTACCCCGTCTTCTGTCACGTTCTTTGCCAATGGTGAATGAAGCATGTTTTTCCTAGCTTCATTATCTTTCATACCGAGGTGTCGAACAATTTAAAAAGAAACTAATTGTAAGTAATTCATAAAACTCCTTACTTTTGCAAATTAAAAAAAAACGTATGTAATATTATAAAAATGTAAAATGTTCGAAAAAAAACACTTCAATATAAAGTTTCTATAGCAATGCAATGACGAGATCGTTTTTTTTATATACGGTGTAAATTTTAGTCCTCTTCTTCATCTGAACAGTGGTACTCTCATTGCAATATTTGAATTTAAATATTATAAAGCCATAGTATGTAGTATTTGTCTTTCTAAAAACTTACAACATAATTTATTAAAATTCGTTAATATCATGATAATTTCTAATTAATTAATATCAGGGGAAAACGTCGTAGCTTTTTCTATCAAAGGTGGTAAACATTTCTCTCGGTTAAAAATTTAATAAAAAATATTTATTAGTAAAAGTTCCATTTTTAATAAAAATTTTGAATATTAAAAGTAAAAACAACATATTGAAATTTATTATGACAAGGAAAACTGTTTTGATAATCTTAATATTAGAATTTTTTTAAAGGAAATTACTTTTTTAAGTCACGATTAATCTAAATAAAACATCCATTATTTTGGAGAAAAAGTAAGGAATGAAAATATAAAGCGTGTTAAATTTTTGTAAGTGAAACATTTTGAGGCAAAAAAACGATTTATTTATTTACAAATCGATTCGTATCAATGGCTATTGGGACTTTTCTGGGCGTCCGTCCCTTATTCAATCTGATAATTGAACTTTATGTTAGGGTCTAATGGTCAATTCTATGTTTCTTTATGGCTTTTATGCGTTTGTTTTATTATGATTTGCGCATTTGAGAATTATGAAATATGAACCATAAAAGTGCTCCACGCTCGAGAGAAATTTACTACAACCTTTTTATTTTTTTCTCGTAAAACGAAGAGGGTCAGCAAATCATCTCTCAATTAGTTTAAGATTCTTATTCAATAAAGAGACACTTAAATGTTCTAAAGGGGCACTAAACTAAATTTTTATTTATCCACTTTTCTCCAAACATAAATAAATTAAGAAAATTATATTAAAGGAACTAGAAACTACTAATGCAAAATAATACTACATAGTTATGTAATACTAGTGAAAATATTTATTTTAAATAATAAATTCTCTTTAAACTATGACGTATTAATATCTCAATAAAAATACAATTTTCTCTAAAAACTGCATTATATACTTAAAAAAAAGTTTAGATCTGAACTAAACAATATCATTAAAAAAGTTGCTTATTAACTAAACTATAATTTCTTCATCGCGTGGGTTGTTTAAAATTGACTTTCTTTCAGTAATTGAAGATCGGCACCATGCATCCTCCACTAACTATACTCTCTACAGTAAGACAAATCTACTATTTTACTAATTATCGAATTCACGTATTATTTTTAATGAATGATTTACTATAAAACAATGTATGTTTACAATTCGTAAGTGTTTATAAAATAAACACGAAAAATAGAAAACACACTTCAATTGATTTAATTTAGAAAATACTACTACATATTTTTTGGAGATTGTTTATCCATTGTTTGGAGCATCGTTTGTGACGTAAACACCACCTTTTAAGTTCGGCGAATTTGAGCACCTGTCTCTAAATAATCTATTTTAATTAGATACCATACCGAATTGCATAAACCGTATTCTAGACCTTGTCGCTTCAGAAAGTTTAAAATGCACAAGTTCTCGGGATCTGGAACCTCTGCTATTATTGAAGATTCAAGTCTATCCTTTCCAGAGACTGTTATTTGTGATTATACTCCTAAATTTGTCAATAATCCTCAACTAAGAAGGATACAACTTTAATCTACTTATATGAAAATATTACTCATCTTAACTGGGAGGCACTATTCAATATTACTAATGTAGACGATGCTTGTAAATATTTGTATAAGAAACTTGAAACCATTTGTACCTAAATACGCGCCATTTAATAAGAAAACGGAGCACCAGCCATGGTTTGACTTAAAGTTAAAAGCTAAATTAAAGATGCTAATAAGTTTTTTCAATTATACGTCGATCCCTGAAAATAAATATCAATGTTAGTAGAAATACGTACATCAGAAATTCTAAAGAATCTATTAAATCAAATCCATCTACCATCAAGGGTTGGTCTTATATTAATTCCCTGAAGAATGACTCCCGAACACCTGGGTGTTTATGAGCTTGCTTATGGACTGAATCTTAAGGAGTATGAGTACTTAGATCAGTTGGGTTACTACCAAATTTCAGAAGATACAGCTATTGAGCTTCTAAAAAATAAATCGTAAACTTACAGTTGGTTGTGACCTGATACCATGCTTCCTCCTAAGTCTTAAATCTTAAAAGACTGTTCTGGCTTACTATACAAGCCCATTACATACATCTTCAACCTGAAATGTTCCTTTTTTCCTGCTGTTTGGAAACTTGTACGCATATGTCCAGTCTTCAGGAATGGTGCAAAAAATGAAGTCTGCAACTATAGACCCACAACTCTTCTTCTCAAGACAACAACGTGGTTTTATGAAACGCAGGTCATCTTGTACTAAACTTTTCAACATTTGTCAATTTATCGGAAACAATGAGACGTTATATATGAATCTCAGTAAGGTTTTTGATAAATTAATACACGCCAGGCTACTCCAAAAATTAAAGAATTTTGACATAAGTGATAATATAGTGTCAACTTTGGCCATGTATCTGAACAACAGACAGAAGGTTGTTGAATAAAATGGGTTTTCTTCTTTTAAATTTGTACCCTATTATGTGGTACTACAGGGATCAACATTAGGACCGTATTGTTCTTGTTTCTTGTTATACATAAACGATGCTGCTATCACCGCGTCATCTTCATATCTTGGTTTTACTGATGATTTTAAGTTTTTCAGTTTAATTAATTAAAGTGCAAACAATAACTTATTATTACTGTATGAACAATCTTAATCGTATCGACGAACTCATGGACTTTTCTTTGGTAGCAAATTAAACTTTATTTTCCATATCCTCTGATACTGGTACTAATAATATCGTTACATTATTTAATGAATATATTTCACGATAAATATGTGTCATATCGGAGTCTCCTCAATGAGTTTTGTTTCTGTTGCTGATAAACATCAAATCATACATAAATCATAAAAACTGTTCAAAATGTCTACCATTTACACGAATACAATAATTTACACGACGTAGAAAATTAAAATGCACTCTTTGCATTATTTCTTCATCACCTCTAAGATCATTTGTATTTTGAATAAGTTGCCACAGTTGTTCTTCATTATTTATTGGTGTGACGTAAACCATGGATTTAAGATGTCCCCATAAAAAACAATACTGGCCAATTTACAGGTGCGTCATTGCTTCTACCTATCCGTTTGTTTGGTTACTGTTGATTTAAAAGATTTCGAACATGTAAATGTGGTGGAGTTCTATCGTGCATAAATCCTCTATCAAATCTGCTAACGTGTTTTGTAGATGTTGCAAATAAATTTCTCTCGTTAATCTTGGTGGAAGAATGATAGAACCAACAATAAAATTGCCAATTATGCCAGCCCACATATTAATTTTAAATTCGTGTTGAAAATGGTCATGAACTAAGAGATCTTGAACTCACATTTTATGGTATGGATATAGTAACTGTTCTTTTCCTACTCCTAGTTCCCTGCCTATTCGTCTAGTACTTAGTTCTGGATCTTCTTCAACACGTTTTAAAATTTCTTCTTCTACTTCAGGAACCCTTACAAAACGCTGCCTTCCATAGTTCATGGTCAGAGGAGCAAAGCTACCGGTCTCTCGAAGACGTCTCTCGGCGGTGGCAAATTTTGGATGGCTTGGTGTGCGACGATTTGAAAATCTTTCGTAGTACACTCTAACACACTCCCGTCCATTTCCTTGACAAAAGCCATATACCAATAACAGATCGGTATATTCTGCATTTGTGTACTGCACGGCCCTGATCAATTACGAAAATTTAATAACTCAAAATACTTTTGGAATATATCCCGAAACGAATAAACTTCTTTTTAAAGTAAAGAGTATGTATTTGCTACAATTTTAAATAAAATTTTATTTCAATACGTCTTTATTCGAAAATATACTGTTCAATAGGTTGAGACACATTTGATGCTGTAAATTATTGAATTCGTGTAAATGGTGGACATTTTGAATAGTTTTTATGATTTTTTTATTTTTAGTATTGTGTTTTGGTAAATATTTTTTTTTTAAATTTACTGCAAATTATAAATTTACAAATTTCTCGAAAACCGTGAAAGTAATCGAGTCTTATTAAGAGTACCTTTTGTTTAGTAAATTAGTTATTTAATCTAAAAACTATACCTAAAAAGCCCTTTTCTTCCTTTAGCGTAGAAATTTGAAACATATATTTATTTAAATAACCAAGTTCTACGCCCCTGGATTGATTTTAATCAAAATTTTGATATGGGTTTTTTTGTCTCCTAAAACTATGCCAACCTACCAAATTTTAACGAAATCGCATAAGCCGTTTTAAATTTATAACAGAAAAACAATTTCAAAATTCTAAGGAAATTTATATTAAGATAAGCTTACTTAAATCGATTTATTTTGGTATAAAACGAATATGTGGTAAGCTGTTGTAAAGACTTTTTACAGACACCCTGTATATTATACCTAACCTAACATCTTTTAGTGCAGAAAAAGGTTTTTTTTGCGCATGTACAATTACGATATCGAGGACGCAAAAGGAATATTCTGACCAAATAGCAAGCGTTTGCAAACACGAAGTCACATGAATTTTAAAAGGACCCCACCCGCCACTTAAGGCTAATTCATTTCTTACAAATTTCGTGCAGTTTCGTGTCTGCGAACTCTTGTTATTGGGTTGAATATTTCTTTTGTATCCTCGATATCTTTGCTCGTAAATGTACGTAGGGAGAGGCTTTTTCAGAAACCTAACCTCGACCAATTAATAGTTATTTATGCACCTAGGTAGTAAAGTAAGTTTTGATGCAGGAATAAAGTTTACCAAGTTTAAAAGATTTTGCCACATTTACAGATCTAACTAATTGATTGAATCGATTCTGTGTACACTTAAAACACCTTTAAATTTAAAATTTAGTATCAATCTATAAAATAATAAACCGTACATAATACAATCCCCGACCCCAGAATAAAAATCAAGTTTCGTTCCAAACCAAACCAAATAAATTTATTAGAGGTTAGAATTCACTCAATATATTGGTGGTGTTTAGACTAGACTGAAGTTTGCAACGATTATGATTTCGCGGCAAATTCAGACAAATTACAAGATTATGACTAATTTTAATTTTTAATGACAAGTTACGTGAGCGGGAGTAAAGTGATGACAAATGACGTGGGCGGGAGTAAAGTAATGACAAGACAGGGAGTAAAGTAAAATTTGACAAGAGACAGGAAATGTGACGTTTTAGTCTCTATCAATAAGGACTAAACTAGCTCAATATATGTATATAGAAAGTGCAAAAAAATTATTACATTTACCTTTAATGGTTGTTTATTAACCGATTAATGTGCTTAATTTGCATATAATAATATTAATCGCTTTAACCTGGTTATTTGGTTTGTATTAATAATATCCGACTACTATTAATACAAACCGATTAATTACTTGAACCGCAACATTTATCTATTGTTATTGCTATTATTATTATTATTATAGTTTTTCTACTATTCTTTCTACCTACTTGTAATTTTAAGATGTAATGTATTTTAACTTTATTTATTTATGTTGCCTTGTTATTGAATGTAAGTTTATTAGGTACTAAAGTTATTTATTTATTTAAAATTTGTGTAGAGATTAAAAAAATTATCACCATAAAGCAAAAACCATCCTCTTTCAATTAAACTTTCAACAAAACAACAGAAATTGTTGAATTCACAAAAGAATTAAAAAATAATTTTTGGGTGTGTTTTTTTCTTGTCTTCAAAAACTACATTATTATTTCTAGAAATCATGAAAGTTTTGATAACCCAATAATTTTCAACCTCTGTCTACACGTGTGTCACGGACTGATTACGCATAGAATTTAACGGCTTCTAAATTTCATAATTTTTTTTATCAATTTTGTATTGCAATAGGTTTTAATTTAAAATGAAACGAGTTTATCCTAGTTTACTATTTATTTGTAGAAAATTTAAAAAAAGAGGAAAGTTCACCATTTAGGTTGTTGAACTACTAATTAAAGTTTCAAAGTGGTTAACTTAGTTACGATTAAGTTAGAAAGTTATTTTAACTTAATGCTATTGAAATATCATCCAAAATTAATATAAAAAATTCATAAAATTGAGAAATCTGAGTTTCCAAATTGAAAGGGTTAATTTGACAATAATTTGGTAAGTGAAGGAAAATAACTAGGATCTCAAAACTTTCATGATTTGTAGGGATAATAATGTAGTTTTATAAAACCAGAAAAAACACCTGTTTAATTGGCATTATCTTCAGAAATTGCAAGAAAATTGAAAAAAAAAAAATTTCAAATTGTTTTTATTTGTGACCCAATTTACATATTTTCAATCATTTCTGTTGTTTTAATATCACTAACCGAAAGAGGGTGGTTTTTACTTTCTAGTGGTAATTGCTCAATTAAAAGGAGGTGCTTACGCCTTAACGATTTCGCAAACAATAGATCTATTGTTGATAAATAATTGCTTTTATCTTGACTGATATCCGCGTCAAGAATTTTTTTAATCTCTGCACAACTTACATTATTTTTATGTACTGATGTTTGACTAAAATCGGTGACCGAAAATAAAGAACGCTGTAACTTCCAAACTATAAATGACAGTCCCCTAGTTTTTTGATTTTTGACGACAAAGTTTGTTCTACTTTCTAACCCTGATGTTTTATCTACGACGAAGGGGATACCCTGTATATGTAGCCAGATTAGAAATTAATGGATGATTAAGTGGCACCCCAATTTTTTTTTGTAGATGACTATGGATTTTGATATGCTATACTATGGACATAACTACAAATAATGTATGACAGTATAACTATTCATTTAAGAAGATAGTCGGCGAAATGTTTGAAAAGCGTACTTTTCGCTAAATTCGTTAAATTTTTGCCCAAAAATCAATTTTTACTAGCGAAAAGTACGCTTTTCAAACATTTCGCCGACTATCTTCTTAAGAAGTCCTTTTCTCGTCAATATTTTAATTAATTTAAATTAATTAATTAAATCCACTTTATATTAGGATGAAAAAGTAAACAATTCGAATAAGTAGAACACAAAATTGAATGGTGGAAATATTTTAGTTCTTCCCCGAAATACGGTGCATACGTGTTAAAAAAATTCTCTCCCAGCACTTCAACTAATAATTTAAAAATCTCACCTAATTCAAGCCGATTCCAAGCGATTAGCTATCTACATATTTTTTACATTTCAAATTGAGATTACACTCATTTACTATAAATACATAATATACCTGCCATAAATTTACGATTATCAATTTAATTTTTGTAAATTTAAGGCATTTAAGTTATTAGGTCGTTCCAAATATAAGCACTTGACACGTATTAAGGAATAATCCTATTTCGATTCCTATACACTTTAGAGTAGAGGAATAATCTAATAGAACGTGTTTGTGATTAGTAATGCGTTCTTTGTCTAACCATCCCCCATAGAGAATGTTTTTCTTACGACATCGGTTCCACGCGATTTACTTAAACTATTGCCGCTATTAGCAGATAATTTCCTAATGAATACGTATGATGTGAAGGGAATGGAAGTCACATCAATTAAACGTCAGATTAATGGCACCGCTTTGCCGATTTGAGTGATTGATTGCTCTTGCCACAACTTACAAATTGGAGAGTCATTCTTTATCACTCTACTTACTACAAATAAAATTTATTAATATATGTATATACCTAACTTTTATAATTTATAAAACTGTGTTTATTACATACACAGCTGAAAATTGAAAATTAAGCTCCCTAATTTTATATGTTATACAGGGTGTCCCTAAATAACTGTGCGAAGTTGTATAAGATGATAGATAACTAGAATTAGGAAAACCTTTATAAAATATGTCATTTATTGATAAATACATTCTAATATAAAATATTGATTTAATATATGGTGGTAATTTTAACCTATCGTGATATTATAAAAAGTTAATGGATCAGTATAATATTGGCAATATTTTACTCCTTTGGACCATATTACCTTTTCTCTATGATTTTAATACACGGTGATTCAAAATGATTCCTCAAATAAAATTTTTTAAAACCAATTGCTTATCAATATAAGCGAATAGGATCAGTGTTAAGAAAACTTTTTCTTAAAAATTTTTAGTTGACAAAGTTATAAATAAAACTCGTTCTAAACAGAACCTTACCTAAATAGAATACTTTCATGTGCATTTTTTGTTTTTTATGTATCAACACTCATCTAAGAGTAGTATAAACTCACATAAGTGAAATATCTTTCCTCCATTTAGGAAAAATCTCTATAAAAATTTCGAAAAATGGCCAATTTTCTTTTTGGAGGAGAATTTTGATGACATAGAATTTGCCATCGAATTTTATTTCATTTGTTACATCTTAACATTGTACATTTTATCATCTATATTTGTTCGAATTTGCGATAAATCTGCTTTAGGAATGTAAACATCGTCTACCATAATTGGGAAGTTATTAGGTGAGAAAAACAATTGTTGGGATGTTCATATATTCTTTCTGGGTGATATTTTACTGTTTTACGAGCTATGGAAATAAGCAGCCCTTGATGATAATAATTAAAATTTAATTCACCAGCCAACAAAATTAAAATTGATAGGGATGTCACAAAATATGTATTTCTGACATGAATCCTTACCGCACAATGCGCAATGTACCAATGGGCGTCAGTACACTTTTCGCGAGGAGGGGCCAAAATAATTCAATATTTTTTAAATACTTATCTTTTTGAGTAAAAACCGAAGCACAGATGTGTTGAGTTAGTGTTAATTGGATTTTATAAAAGTTGAGTCAAGATACATCGAGATCTTGTGTTTTTTGATATTCCTTTATCCACGTATCTTTTTATTTAAAAATGAAAATACATACAAAATAAAATTTCGTTATCATAAATAATATGCAGGGTAACTATTATACTTAGTAAATATCATTCTGAGCAAAAATTTTCCTTTGAACTAATACCTTTTTGACGACTTAAGGTGTTCAAAAATTTAGACTTTCAAAATTGTATTGATTGACCAAAATAAGACGATTTAACCAAACTTATCTCTATCCAAAACTGCTTCGTTAAGGTGCTACAGACCATTAAAGTTCTTAAAACTATTTTGTATTTTTTAAATTACTAAAACTTGGCTCATGCGATCATAACATAATTTGGTATGTGACTATGTAATGGAAAAAAGTATTTCTAGATAATTTGTTTTTACTTTTTCACGTTATGTAAGTGGTCAAAAATAGGTCATCGACATGCAAAATTTCTTATAACTTTTTAATGGCCAAATAAAAATTCATAAACATAAACCTAGACTTTACTTGTAGCTAAACAGTGAAATTATAAACTTTTTTTGTCTCCTACAAAATTTATCTATCTCCTTTAGTTTAGGCAGAAAAAAATTAGTTCCATGTGGTACATAACCTAACTTTGGAAAAATATTAAAATTTTCCCTAGAAGGTCTATACAAATTAACATTGTATATTTCTGAGACCAAAATGGAAAAATTTAAAAGAAAGACCGTAAAAGCTATTTAAAAAGATAAGATTTTTCAAGGTCGTTAGATACTTAACGAAGCACTTTTCGATTAAAATAAGTTTGGTTAAATCATTTTATCTTAGCCTCAAGAATATGTGGTGTTACTTTGTACAGACCTTTTGGCGAAAAATTTAAATATTTTTCTAAAGTTAGGTTATGCACCACATAGAAATTCTTTTTTCTGCCTAAACTAAAGGAGTTAGAATAATTGTATAAAAGGTAAAAAAGTTTATAATTACACTGTCTAGCTGCAAGTAAAGTTTTATGAATTTTTATTCAGCCATTAAAAAGTTACAAGAAAAGTTGCATGTCGATGACCTATTTTTGCCCACCTACATAACGTGAAAAAGTAAAAACAAATTGTCTAGAAATACCCTTTTTCATTACTTAGCCCCACATACCAAATTGTGTTATGATCGTATTTAAGTTCCTAATAAAATGTTCTAAAATACCAAATAGTTGAAACCAAATTTAAACCAGAGTTGATTTAAAGAAGGATAATTAAAAGTAAATTGCGTAAGGTCAGATTTTTTAATGAAAAATAACACGACGTATAACATTTGTATCATTTCGTATCTGATTTGCCGACTCTTTTCTAAAAACTGATGACGAGTACCAAATTTCAAAATTCCAATCGTTGGTGAGCATCTTGAGGTTGTAGACCTTGTACATTTTGGCGATGATACGGATGCAACAAATAGCGATTCAACACACGCCAAACAGTACTTTGTAATGTTTGTATATATCTTGCAATGCGTCGAGTACTAATTTTTGGATAATCGAGAACAGCATTAACAATATTTTCTTCGAATTCTACATTAACTTTATGATGCCGAAAAGTCTTCGAAATGATGAACTAACTACTTTACGGAATGGTTGATGTCTATTTGGATACTTGTGTTGATATTCTCGTACTGCTTGTCTAGCGTTTCCCGTACAAAACCTATATCCAAAAACTATATCTGCATTCTGCATACTCTTCAATCATAAATTGATACATTTTTCGTAACGCTGAAATAGCCAAATTGGCTGGACATAATGAAATGTTGAATGGAAAGGTAAAGTCTTCATATATAGCCAAAAAAAAGTCAAAAGAAAGTTATTACAATCTTTATTAAAAACTCTAATTGTCCTTATGCTTGCATCATCAGAGGAACTTGATTAAAGTCAACATTTTAAAAAGATGAACTTAACGTTGGTAAAACAGTGGTTAAGAAAGAACAATTCGTAATGATTCACATCTCTCATCTTCTCCTTTTTGAAATTGAAAAATAAAACGCAATGTAGCTAAAAATGTGGAAAAACAAAATATAAAATGACGGCTCTAGAGGTTGGTTACAAAATTTGAAAGCGCAAACTACGGTTCCTCTGATGATAGTTTATAATAAAGATTGTAATAACTTCCTTTTGAATTGTTTTGACTGCATATCTTCCATTCAACATTTCTTTGAGACATTTTTATTCAAAACTTTACTTAAAAACTAATTTCCGGACAACAAAACAATTTCTACTGTTTTCATTAAATTCTATTAAAACTGTATGTTACATGTTCATATAGGATATTTTTTTGTCAAAATCGCATATCAGCGGTCATATGGCATAGTTTGTCGCAGAGCTAAAGAATCACCCTGTATAGTATATTTTAAGTTTCTAAGAGTATGTAAAATTTATTTGCAAAATTATAACAAAATTGAATAAAAAATCTTTAACAAATTTTCTTTTATTATTTAGGTTTGGTTTCAAAATAGAAGAGCGAAATGTAGAAAACACGAGAATCAACTTCAAAAAGGTATGTATTAAATATAAACACTTTGTACACTAAGTGAGGTATTTAAATATGGTCTAATTTCCCGGAGTTACGAATAGAGTGAATGGGGTGTTCGAGGATTCTGGGATTTATTAAAGTTATTTAAATATTACTTCTGTGCTTATTAATCTGCAATCAAGGGTGATATGTATAATTTAATGAGGTGCTGTAGGTTTATATATTACACGTTGGGCTTAAGTGTGAACCCCCTGTTTTGCAAATGTAATTTAGTTTAAAGGAGTGTGGATCCGGACAGACAGGGCGGGAGGGTGCAGTGTTGATGTGAGTGTAGAGCACTAAGTGTAATTTAGTGCCCCCGAGAGCCCCTGTAGAGTTGGACCAGTCATCTTGTACTCCGTATATTTGAATGACTGAACGCCGTAAAATTACTCTCGTGGGGAATTATTTGATTTGATTGAAAACTTTTTTCGTAACCAGAATTTTTTTAGCGTGCCTCTCGTATATAAACTGGATTATTCACCGCAGATTTGTTAGAGGGGGAGGAGGATCTGAGCGGCATGATATATTCATAACAGTTAAAATTATGAGGGTCTAGACGAGGTTAAAAGATCATTTCTGTTACAAATTACTAGCTCCTCTAAATAGTTTAATGGCTTAACTTAAATTTATGTTTCTACATTCGGACTTGCCACTATTTGCATCTATGTGCATGAACATTTACCATTGTAAATTTAATATGTCGCCGCAAAATAATTTACAAGTCATTTAATTCGAATCCATTAAGATAAATCGTTTTATAACTACACTTTAATATTTTTAATTGTAATTTAAGTCCCCGGCGCTTGCACCAAATTCTCCTTTGTCTTGCTAAAGAGGTGATAAATATCAAGAGTATTTCGTGCAAGCTTTACAAAGAGCTTTTTGTTAATACATATTTTATCTTAAGGTATGATGTTAAATAATCAAAGCCCACCTGCAAGCACCCCTCTCGAACCTTGCAGAGTTGTACCGTATATGAATCTTCCGGCTTTGCGAGGTTTGTCACTGCCAAATGGAACAGTTGCACTATCTGCTTACGATCGACTCACCCTTGGTCCATTTCCTCAACCAGGAACGCCATTTTCTGCGTTTGACTCGGCGTTCATTTCAGCTGCTCACCAGGTATGTTTTAATTTAAAATTTTAATGGAAATTATAATATTAAATCATTATCTTTCTACATTCTAAAACATTTAAAATTACCGAAGTATAATGTACGGATATTTATTATTGTATTCTAAACATCTCTGCTATGTGCACGCTTAGACATGATTTGGTGTCTCGAGGTTGTTTAAATGTAATTCTTACTAGGGCTCAATGCCTATGGTTTAATTGAAACGTACGGTATTCTATTTCTATGCTTTTAGAATTTAGAGTTGCCCTATACAGGGTGTACAAAAAGTTCGGCAATCGATGATGCAGATTGATATTAACAACAAATATACGAATCGGGATTGATACACCTTCTGCTCTGGCTTATAAAAGCACAGAAAGAAGCATTCCAATTAGAAGAAATTAGTAGGCCATACGGTATGTGGTGCTGAAAAGTGCTAATAAGTACGAAACGCAGCGTCCATCACTCTGCAGCTTGTCATTTGTTGCTTGGTGCACCTTCAACCTTCACCAATATTTAAGACAGATTTAAGGATTATTTTTCCGATTCGTGAATTTATTGTTAAGTATTATTATTGAAAAAAATGCTTCTAACTTTTTTTATATAGCAACCACCCATTTTTATTACATAGTATTATTACTTGCTATAAAAGTTTTATGGACCATACTTTTTATATTTTTTAAATAAATAGTTTGGAATTTACAAGGGGTTAAATTTTCAATACATAAAGTTCGGCAACGCCGATTTATTTTAGAATTGAAGCATTTTTGAGAAAATTGTTTCAAATAAAAGTTGTACGATGCTTACTGATGAATTATTTAAGAATATTACCATGGCCTTAAAAAATAAGTTGAAGGTAAGCATTTAACTACCTATTTTTAGAGTAAATTATTATAACTTCCAAACTATTTACTTAAAGAAATAAAAAAATTCGGTCTGTATATTCAACCTGGTGGTCAAGGTTATTGTAATATTCCTAAATAATTCATCACTGAGAATCGTACAACTTTTATTTAAAACATTTTTATCAAAAATGCTTAATTTAAAATATAAGTCGAATTGAAAATTTAAACACTTGTAGCTTCCAAACTATTTACTTTAAAAAAATAAAAAATATGGTCTACAAACTTCTGAAAGTAAGGTTAAGGTACAATAATATGGAATGAATATGGGTGGTTGCTAGTTGCTATTTAAAAAAAGTCAAGTGATTATCATGTGAATTTCAACCTACTGGTCAAGGTCTTGTCTGTACCAAAACATGAATCATAATGGTTAAATATCGTTATTATATTATGCTGATAAATTGGCGCCCAATCAGTACAGTACGTTGTTAATTGGGCACTTCAATAAACTAGAAAAAAAAAATGTTTAAAAAATTTAATTTTTCAAAATATGGAGATGTTGCGAAATATGTATTTTGCGGGTGTAAAGCAAACATGGCTCTCCTCTACAATTTTTTTAATTATGAAAATAAAAATTTGACATTAGCTATGTTAAAAGGTTTAAGAAAGCATATTTTAGGCACTTTTTTTTAATTTAAAACAATTTTAGAAGATAAGTAATATTTCTGATATTTTTTTTATTAAAAAAATTCTTTATGTCAATTTGATAATCTAAATAATACAAATACCTAAATGATTTATAAAAGTTTTAATTTATAAACTAAGTAATTTATAAAATGATTCTAGTATTTTTTGAGGAGTGTTTCTGCAAATAACTCCATTTTCTAAATGTAAATATGTCAGATCACAGTTTTTTTTAAGTTGATTTTACAACAATTATTTTGATATCCCACATTTAGGGTAAACTCATTTTGCATGTGCTTATTTTTCATATTTTTTATACTCGGGATTGGTATGAAAAACAGGTAAATACAAAATAATTTAACCCCATATATGGGGTTCCTAATTAATCGTTATAAAATCTACTTCTTAAAAAAACCGAGTAATCCGACATCTTTAAATTAAAAATAAAAGAGTTATTTACTAAAATAATATCTTAAAAATTATGAGATAAATTTTGCAAATAAAAATTTTAGGTTAGGTTAGGTATTTGCATTATAATTTAGAATAAGTTTTGGTAGTTTTTTCAAATTCGGATGAAGAATAATTTTTTTTTTAAATTATCACAAGCATACTTATTTTTTTATATTGTTTTAAACTATGAACAAAAAATGGGGTGTAACGTTTAAACAAATAGAGTTGAGGTTATTTCCGGTAAAACCGGAAGTGAAAAATATTGGATAAAATGTATTTTCTTGAACTATACAACAAATTCGTTTACACGTTTTTCGAGACCTATTAGACAGGAAAATAAAAATCCTAGGAATTTTGGACGGTTATTTTAGGCACGCTCAAATATTTATCACGTGTTCATTGAATTTATTAAAATGATTTGCAAATGCAAGAGTATACGTTGTTTCCAAAAATTTGCCAGGCGCGAAAGAAAATTTTATGGACGGTTGTTTAAAAAGTTTTTTGAGGTAGTTAATTGTTTCTTGCAAATTAATTACTTACCTTCTATAATAATTTATACTGGATGGCCCATTTAACCTGAAGAATGGAAATATCTCTAAAAGTGAGAGTTTTAGAAGAAAATGAAGTAAAAATTGATTAGTTTGAAAGGAGCCTCAGACTAGGCATAGTTATTTTTCACCTAGAAAACTTCTTCTTAGTTGTTATAACCCCAACTCAGTTTTTTCAAATGGAAACCCATATTTTTTTAATAGAATCGGAATCCGTAATCTAGCAAAAAACAATAAAAACTGTGTGAAGCATTTTGCGTTTTAGCGTTTAGTTTTGAAAGATTTGATAATGTGAAAATGACAAATTTTTAATATTAATATTGTTCTTTATTAATCTTAAAGACTAAGAAAAGCAATCTCAAAAATAAATTATTTCATTATGAAAAAAAAATTCGGCTAAAATAAGACTTTTCCTTCACAGTACCGTAAAATTTTCTTTCGCGTCGGGCAATTATTTGTAATCAGGGGCGGATTGGCCCATATGGACGTTAAGACCGGTGGGCCGGTCGCATTTTGGGCTGGCCACTTTTTAGACTCGTGATAAAATATCATACCAAATCCACAACAAAAGAAAAAACACGTGATAACGTTGGGTGTGGGGAACAATACAAAGCGCAAAAATGATTGGTTTTTTGTTTAACATAAGAATTTGATAAAAAATATAGGTCATTACAAAAAAGAACAAAATAACTTCTTTATTTAAAAAAATAAAGCTGATGTTATTTCCGGTAAAACCGGAAATTATATTGAAAAGAATAATGCATCGTAGAACATAGTCAAATTTCAAATTTCTATTTTCATAAATAAAGAAGTTATAGAGGTGACCTATGTTTCGTTTACACTCGGTATATGGGCCGCTCTCCTTAAAATTTCCCGGGTCGTTTTGAATTCCAAATCCGCCCTGTTTGTAACCAGCGTCCATCGTATACTCCGTAGATGGATGTCTGTACGATAGACGATTGTTTTCGTATACGGAAACTATCGTTTGTTGAATAAGTTGCTTGGTGACGTGTTTTGTCTCATTTCAACAAATAGAAATCGTGCATAGGAAAGAGAGATAGAAAACCTGTTACCAAGCAACTTAATCAAGAAACGAGTTTTCCGTAAACAAAAATAATCGTCTCTCTTACAGACTTCCACCTCTGGCTTTTTGCAAATCATTTAAATAATATTTAATGAACAAGTGATTTTGAGCGTGCCTAAAATATATTTTTTACAATTTTTAAAATACAAGTTTGGGGCAGCCTGGTGATACTAAAAAACCGTCCAAAATTCCTGGTATTTTTATATTCTTATTCTAATAGGTCTCAAATTTAAGATTATTAAAATCTCAAAATGCCTAAACAATATTTTTTGACACTATTTTTTTTACAAATTATATAGTTACGCGTTACGCAGTACCCAAATAACCACTACAGCGTCTAGCCAGGAGTTCCATTCCCAATACAACTGGCATGAAGTCACTACTACGGTTTGACGGTTTTTTGAATAAATTTGTCACATTCGAAAACCGGTTTTAAAATTAAGAAAACCGGTTTTAAAAAAATCAAAAAATATGTACAAAATCAGGGAGGCGAACGGAAATTTAGTTAGTTTTACGATTTGAACAGTCGTTGGAATATCATTTCGGTTCAGTTCAGGTAAAGTTTCTGTTCGGTTTCGGTCTGGTATGCTTTTTAACTGTACAAACTGAAAATTCTTTCAAAGAAAATATGAATTTGAAGAAAATTTATAAAAAAAGTATAACGAAAAATATATTTTAAATTAATTAATCGTAATTCATTACTTTCATTCCAATCGAAATTAATGTTTTTTCCGGTTTCAGTTACTATTTTAGAATATTATTTTTTTCGGTCTACCTGATAAAAATTAACTTTTTTTATTTAATATTAATATATTTTTCCTGATTCTGCTTAAAAAAAAATTCGAAAACCGGTTAAAACCGGTTTTTTGGAAAAATGGAATTCGAAAACCAGTTTTTCAAAAAGTCGGTTTTTGTATAAACCCTAGTCACTACTATACAATATTTTACCTGAAGTACCCACTAAAAATTCGTCAGCAGCTCTTGGACTAATAGGGCGCAATTTTTCCAGAATCCTGTACATACGTATACAGGGTGTCCCAAAACTGGCATATAAGCTCTCGCTGCATTGTCAGCGATCTTTGGTAAAGTACCGAAAAAATATTTCTCTCACTTAGTCAGAAGGGCAGTTAAAAATCTTTGATGAATAAAAATTTTGTCCATTTGACAACCTTAAGAGAGGTCGTGCAAAAAAGACATTTATTTTAATGTTAAAGTGTTAAATCTATTTGATGTACTAAAATTTTATGTTAACGACAAACGATAAAATCATCCTGTACATTTTAAAACATCCATAGTATGTGTGACGAAGGTTAAGGACGATGGGAAAATAAATAATTTAGTAACATAGTGATTAAATGTACGAATTTAATTTTCTAAAAACATTTCAAAGTACATAATAAATTTTATTTTTCAATTTAGAAAATATTAATCCATTATCGAGATAACACATACCAGAGTATATCAAAATTGATAAATATTAATTTATAAGGCAAATATAACTAATTTGCTCTACACAATATGCATAATTTAATTGTGTCTTTTTAAAGTAAGTAATTCGTAATTGCCGTCTCTAATTTTTTGAAAAATCGCTCGGAAACACGTCTATTTTAGTTATTAAAATACCATCTCTTGGTATAAAAATCTCAATGACGTCACTACTGACACATTTGTAAACAAATTTTTGAATAAAAAATTTTTAATGTCAACTTAAAATTACTTTGTACTATTAAATTTCGAAAGATTTGAATAAGAATTAATTTGACTGATTTCAATAAATGGCAAATCGTGTAAATTTAAAATTTTATTCTTTGTAAATTTTCTCTCATTTAAATAGAATCAAAAGAATTTCTTTTTCAAGTTAATTTATTAAATTTTTTTAAATATAATGATATTTTATTTAAATTTGAAAATTTGCAATAAATTTTGTTATTAGTAACTTGAAATTCATTTTAATTTATTTTGATAAAACCTTTTTGTTAAAACTAAAATTTTCGTTTTTTTGAAGAAAAAAGATTCTAAAAAAATGACAATTTTAGGTTAAAATTTCAACAACAAATTTTCAATATCGTGAAGCTTATAGCTATCATGTTCAATTTAAATTTGTGATAAGCCTTTATCAGGGTGCCTCATGAAACGCAATTGACCAATTACCAATTCAAGCCTTCGAAGTTCGAAGCGTTTCAATTAGATATTTTTCAGCTTTTTGTAACTAATTAGATACGATCTAGTCACTAGATACGAACCAAGAAAAAGCAGGCCGAGTACGATATCGAAACGATAAAAACGCTCGTATCGTAGAACACTGGAACTAAAATATTTCAAATCATTGTGCATGATCGAAAAATCAAAACACCTACCGATGAATGTAGTTTGTGAAAATTTTGGCGTAATGAACGAAAGTTGAGGAGTAGTTTCGAGTGTCTCCGATAATATTAAAATAGGGTCCCCTAACTATTTTCTGTTGTCAACCTTTTACATCTGATTCGGACCTCTCAATCTTCTATTCTCTCTGGAAAGTATCTTGTTCTTGATGAATTAAGAAGATAGTCGGTGAAATTAGGTATAGGACTTGGCAATGTAAATTTCGAATATTTTAAAGAAACAGAAAAGACGAACGGTTAATTGAAATCGAATAATTTTTTATGCTGCTTAATGATTCCATAGTTCAGCCGATGATGTTTGTAGTTTTTAATTTTTTTTTTAAATTTCACCTTTTGGTTGGGCCCAAAAATATGCATCTCTTAGGCTCAATTTACAACCTTATTGGACACTATTTTAAAAAATTAAAAACATCATCTGCTAGTGCCTTTAATATACTTTCAGGATTAATTTACAAAATTCAAATCGATTAACCCTCAATGAAGTTATATTTATTTAAAAAAACCTCCGTATAATCGCCTAAAATTCTAGTGGCATCTCTTTCGCACAGTAATATGTTTCATTCGCCCTTCGAATTTCCAAGGTACAGAGAAATCGGAGTTACACATTTTGCCGACTTTAGTGTTTGAAAGTACATCAGATTTCATAAAACCAAAAAAATAGGGGTGTATCTTTTTAAGTTTTGGAGTTTTGAATTGTAGGTCATAGATTTTTACTAAACTGCTAATGTGCTAATAACAATTTCGATGTGCGTAGAGCTAAGACCGTTTCTCTTTCAAGTGTGGAGTGCGAAAACAAAAATAAAATTTCAGAAATTTTAAAAAATGGGATTATAAAGGAAGTAAAAAATTGTTTTTATGGTGATTTTAATTAGATTTTTCTCTTTCATTATTTTCTTTTCAAAATAAAAATAGCTTGTCTTCAAAAAAGAGCTAAAACATTTTTTAAATAAAATAATATTTTTTTAAATAAAACAATAAAATGTTTTAGCAGTCAAAAAATGTTTCACCCCTTTTCGGAATGCAAAAATATTTCTATTTTGAAAGGAAAATAATAAAAAAGCGACAGTCCAAAAAAGTTAAATCTGGATAACAAGATTTTATCGATGTTTATTTTTTATGATTTAAATAATATTATGGACTGTCGTAAAGTACTAAAAAATAGCTTTTTCCAATGATGTATTACATGACATACGTTGCCATTTAAAAAAATTTAAGATGGCTGACATGTCAAAAGTCCGCACGATAAAATTTTTTTCATCTTAAAATATTTGTACCAAGGCCCCATTTAATCCCACCAAATTTCAAATTTTTCTATCCAGCCCTTTGGGCATGACCGCTTTGGTTCCATACATAAAAATCACCCTGATATGATGTAATTAGGTTGAAACTTATACAATTTCGTTGAATCCATGCCCTCTTAAAAATTTGAGTCTTAGAGCAAAAGGAGCCACGCTATAATACCTGCTGATGACTATTGTGACATTTTAAAAAGTACTGCAACAAGTAAAAAAACATACGTATTATCCTTGTGTATTATCATAAAAAATATTTTATGTATACCGGGTGGTGATTATGTCGAAGGTCACCATTGGTATCTGGTATCTTTTAAAGTTTATGCATTTTTATGGCCATTAAAAATCTGAAAGTATCTCTATATAAATTTTGTATAAATTAAAAATAAAAATCTGACATAATACGATAAGTATTTTATTTGTTTCCTTACCTCTTTTTGCTTGGGGTGAGAAATAATAATTACATTGCAACTATAAATCTTGGAAAAATAAAAAAGTTATTAATTCGTAACATAGCACAATTATTGCACAAAACAGCGAACAGCTCATTATGACTATAGAGTTGTTTAAATATTATTGGTACAATAATGAATAGTGATTTTAGAAAAAAATCTCATTTCAAAAATAGTCACAGCCAAAGTCATAAATGAAAAATTAGATGATTTCAGAAAACCAAGGCATGCATGTTCCATGTTCATTGTTCATGAACGGTATTTACTTATACTCGAGATTTAAGTTATGCACCCTCATCAAAATGGGGCCTTTTTTTAACTTTTTGCGATTTGAACACAAAGTGCAAGATCTAAGTACTACAAAATTGATATTCACCAAAACACCTTTGACTCGTAATTCAAAATTAATTTTAACGTAAGGTAGATTTTAAAATCTAGGGCAACCCCTATAATTTTTTTATTTATGAAAATAAAATTTTGAAATTTTAGCATATTATATGACATAAGAAAACGCATTTATTGAACTAAAAATAGTTTCTATTTAACTTCCGGTTTCACCGGAAATTACATCAACTTTGTTTGTTTTTTAATCTAACACCCTATTTTTGTACTTAATTATTAAACATTGGTAAGTTCCAAGTATGTTTGTCACAAAAAATTTTTTTCTGAAGTTTCAAAAAAAATGTTGGATTTTTTCGGCCGTTTTGAGGAATTAATATTTATAATTTTTAAAATGCGTTTTTTTGCAAATATTTTTATTATTAATTAATTTCTCAAAAACTGCCGAATGAATTTTATAATTCACAATTTATTTTACCATTTAAATTATTTAAGAGTAGTTTTAATAGATTTTATTAAAAAAAATTGTTTGAAAGTTCAAAAACATTTTTTTTGTGACAAACATACCAATGTTTAATAATAAGTAATAAAAATAATGTGTTACATTTAAAATAAGAAAGTTCATATAATTTCTGGTGAAACCGGAAGTAAAATAGAAAACTTTTTTAGTTCAATAAATGCGTTTTCTTATGCCATATAAAATGCTAAAATTTCGAATTTTTGTTTTCATAAATAAAGAAATTACAGGGATGGTCCTAGTTTCGTAGTTTCAAGGACACCCTGTATACCTTTTTTGTATATAAATTGTACATAAAGGAATTTTTTTTTCAAAATTTCACATTGACGCATTTTAGACAAAAATTCGTAACTTTTGGCCCTAGTTTCATGGACCACAGGAATAGAATTTAGAATTTATAAGTTGGTTTACCGAGTTTGGTAGTTTGGTTCTATTAACCTCGCATTATGAAATCTCAGAGATGTTACAATTGCGTCAAGACTTGGCGGGAATCCCTGGGAGATCATTGCGTAAACTTTGTGTAATCTCTCGATAAGGTATCATTAGGAATTCTTAGAGATGTTACAATTGCGTCAAGACTTGACCCGGAAGTCCCTGAGAGATCTATGCGTAAACTTTTTGTAATCACGCAATAAAGTAAGATTAGGAATTCTTAGGGATGTTCCATTGAGGTCGAGACCTATTGCGAAATCACTGGGAGATCTATGCGATTTTTTTTGTAACCTCTCAATAAGGTAACATTAGGAATTCTCAAAGACGTTCCATTGAGGTCGCGACCTATAGTGAAATCACTGGGAGATCTATGCGAAATTTTTTTGTAACATCTCAATAAAGAAAGATCTCAAGGACTTCTGTGATTAGTACAATGAAAAGTATTTATTTGAAAGCTTCTTTTTACCTACTTTTTGTAACTAATTAGATTTAAATATGCATAACACATTTGTTTCAGTATGCAGCGGCAGCAGCAGTATCAGTCAGTGGAGGCTCTGCTGCTAGTATTCTCTGTCATCCGCAATATCCACTTGGTTTTGCCGCGTTTGCAGCCGCCCACAAAAATTCGAGCATCGCAGATCTACGACTAAAAGCAAAAAAACACGCAGAAGCTTTGGGATTGGCATCTGCCACAAGAGAAAAAACACCCTAATTTTCTTAATTTTATAAAAAAAACTTGCAAATTAGAATTAAACAAAAACAAATGTAAAGCAAAAATGTTATAGTGATATGTAAATTATATATATATTTTCTTTATATGTATAATAGAAAGCTTAAAACCATTCTTTTTCTATATATTAATTATTATCTCGTTTTCATTTTTATTTAAAATAATTTAATGTATTAATGTTAATAGGTTTATAAATTACTAAAAAAATAAATAAATGACGTAAGCACAATATTGTAAATATACAATTTTAAGGAAATAAACTCATATTTATAAAACTCGTGTCGTTTTTTACCTCCTAATCTCTTATTTTATTAAGCAATTAGATGTGGTTTTTCAGGTTACATGGGGGACAATTATATATATGTAATTGATAATTCGATGTGGCACTTCTTTTGTGTTTTGACTTTGAGATGATATTGAATCAAACCTTAGCTGTCACTAACAATTACGAGTTGTTCTCTTGTTGATTGGATCTAATGAAATTAGTGGCTACATACTAGCTGTGCAAACAGGGGTCAACGAATTACGCAGCTCTCTCCCCATGCCAAATCTTCAAATACACTTTTTATATCCACGCACCAGTTAGCTTATCGAATTTAATACTAAAAATGTATGCTTTTCAATTAAACTAATTTCTTTTGCAAAATTTTAATTCAAAATTCAAATATATTCAGAACAATAGAAATCAACAATGACTAAATTATCGTTGACCAAGAAAAAGATAAAGGTCACAATTTTTTGTATTAAACTTTAAAAAAATGAACAATCACAGAAATGTACTTTCTTTCCTTGTTCCTATAAAGATCAACTTTAAATTATACGTATTTAGACCCTAACAGATTAAACAAGTAGGAGTAGTATGCAAAGTAAAAGTGTAGGAATCAACTCATAGCCAAACAATACAAAGTGTTGTATCCAACTATACAGGTTGTCCCACCGCTCTTTTATGAGTCTATCTTCACTGGTTTTTGCTTATATTTGCAATTTAAGCGAAAAATATCCATTTTTGAAAAATAAATGCTCTTTAACAAATGAAAATTTTGACCAGAGTTATCAATATCATCTAGTTTACAGCTATAAAGTGAAATTTGTAATAGGCTTAAGTCAGGGTGAATCATGAAACTCAAATTGGCCAATTAAACGAAATTTTCAAATGAAACTCCCTGTATATTTTAACATCAATCGATGACATTTTGTACAAACTTTCTATTGAGATATGTTTGTATGGTCGCATGTTAATGGTTTAGGAGATATTAATATACAAACTGAGAAAAAGTGAATATCTCAATAGAAAGCTTGTACAAAATGACATCGATAGATGTTAAAATATACAGGGAGTTCCATTTGAAAATTACGTTTAATTGGTCAATTTGCGTTTCATGAGACACAATGATAAAAGGATATTAGAAATTTAAATTTCACTTGATACCTGTAAACTAAATGATATTGAAAATCATTTGTCAAAATTTCTATCCAAAATTGTTATTTATTTTAGAGCATTGATATTTCAAAATTGGATCCTTTTTGGCAAATATCAGCAAAACGAGTGAAGATAGATAGACCCATAGAAGGTTATACAAAGTATGATTATTTTTTGATAAGGAATCTAAAAATATTATAATATACATGCTGGGTGTTCTATTTAAGAAAAACGTAACTTTATGTTGCAGTTAGCTTCTTAATTATACATATAAAAGAGACGTTCACAAATAATGTTCTGAGTTAACTAATTAAGTGATTTTATTTTAAAGTAAAAAATTATTCACAGTACGACTGACAACAATATTACTGTTACTAAGTAACTATATCAAAAACATGGATTACATGATTTATATGTAACTTTAACACTCTCCCTAAATCAATAATCCATTAAACAAAATTGAACATCCCGAAATCTGTTCTTAAATCTTCAAATCTTCTTTTTGAAAGAGGTTTTGTAAAAATATCAGAAATCGGCAAATCACTGGAAACATTATTCACATCTATAGTTCCTTTTCTTCAAATTTTTCTCTAATAAACTTGTATCTTACATTAATATGTTTCGAACGATTATGAAATTCCGGATTTTTAATAAGTCTAATAGCACTTTGATTGTCTATTTTCAGTATAGGAACTTTATTCATAACACTATTATCTTCATACAATCATTTAAGCCAAACTATTTCCTTTGCAGCTTCACTAGCAGCTACAAACTCTGTTTCCGTCGTCGACAAAGCAACACTTTTTTGTTGTTTTACTTGACCACACTACCGCTCCTCCACTATATTTAAATACCATGCCCGAGGTAGATTTTGGTGTATATTTATCACCAGCATAATCGGCATCACAATATGATTCCAAAATTCCTTTATTAAAATTCCTATGTTAATTGTACCTTTGATGTATTTTAAAAGTCTTTTCAACATATTCCAATGCTTCATTTTTGGATTATCCAAAACTTGTGATAATAAACTTATGGCATAAGGTATATCTGGTCGTGTTACTACTGATAAATACATTAACTACCAATTGCCTCTCTGTAAGGTAAATTTTCTTCTAATTTCTTATCAGATTCATCATCCAATTTGCCTTTTTCAATAGGAGTACAAACAGAATTAGCATCAAGCATATTAAATTTCATTAAAATCTTTTCAGTATATGCTTGTTGACTAATAAAAATTGATCCATCTTCATACTTAAAAATTTACATACCCAGAAAATATTCTGCTAGTTCATTTACTTCAAATTGGTCCTCAAGTAATTTAATAAAATCACTTAAATATGGTGGCTGTTTTGCTACAACTAATCCATCATCAACATATAAAGCAATCATAATATTTTTATTTTCTCCAATAAATAAACAAGAATTCGAATTACTTTCTTCTAGATTAAATTTTTTATTCCAGCATCTGCTTGTTTTAATCCATAGAGACTTTTTAACAATTTGCATACTTTATTACTATTGTCACCATACCCTTCAGGCTGTTCCATATATATTTCTTCATCAAGTTCACCATAAAGAAATGCTGTTTTTTAATATCAAATTTTCCCAAATATAGATTTTCATTAGCAGCTACACTCAGTAGTACTCTTATTATATCCCAGCGAACCACCGGACTAAAAGTTTCAGAAAAATCAATACCTGGCTTCTGAGAAAATCCTTTTATCACCAATCGAGCTTTAAATCTGTCTATAGTTCCATTAATTTTCTTTTAATTCGAAACACCCAACGGTTTGGAATTGCCTTTCGTCCTTCTGGCAAATTCACCAGTTCCCAAGTGTTATTCCTTTTTAAAGATGTAAGTTCTTCTTCCATGGCTTTCTTCCATTCATTGCAATCTCTTGAATTCTTGACGTCATTAAATGTTAAGGGTTCTTCATTCTGTACCATCATAATATAATCTTGATATTTCATAGGTTTTCTAATTTTACGCCTTTTACTATTATATTCTGTATCACTTTCTTTAATTCCATCATCAGTAATATTAGAGACATTTCCGTTATCTTTTTCATTTTCTGATTCTTCATTAATTGTCTCATTATTATTCTCAATCTTGCAATATTTTTCCTATCTTCAGTATCCTTTACTTCCTCGAAAATAACATTAGAGTTAAATTCCTTTTTGAAAATAACATCCCTAGATAAGATTATCTTGTTTTCTTCATAATTCAAGATTCCCTTCACCAGAGCATCAGGGCAGCAGTACGTGTTGTGAATCAAATTTTCACGCGATCACAACAAAAATAAAACATTAATTTCAGCAGAAAACTAAATATGAAATTGTTTGCATTTAATTATAAATAAATAATATTTTTAAAAGTGAATAATTAAAAAATCCTTTTAATAAAAATAAACAAATGCCGCTATTCACTTCAAAGTTAAAATTCAGAATACGCTTTTGCAAGGACTAACTGTAATAACTTTTCGATGTGTTTTAGACTTTAAAGTGGCCTTTTGCCCATGGTAGTTTAAAACGGTAACAGCACCGATGTAGAGGATGTCATGAAGTTTCTGTAGATTAATTGTCTTTTGTAGGTGGTTTCAATAGTGTTACGATTAAATTGTAATTTAGGTAGCTCAGCTCTAGATGATGGTTCCATTCCTTCGTAGAGCAAACAGTTCTTGTGGAGCAAACAGGTCACTTCATCCAATTCTTCTTCCACTTCTGGTTTAGTTGGTTGTGTTTCATGAGGTTCTTCCAGATTTCTATCCGTAATCCAAATATTTCCTCAGATACTTCTTTTCGGATTTGTTCAACTGTTTCAGGTGTTAAAATTTGTTTCGTGAAAAGCTGTCTACGTCCATCCAAATCATGATGGATTTACCTTGTAGATTTGGGAATTTGCGTGTGAAGTTCTACGCTGTATGGTCTATTATCCGTTTCCATCTTGGTTATTTTGAGATAGCAGCGATAAAGTTACGTACGATTTAATATTTTTGTATAAATTGATTAATGGATTCATCAACTGCCCCGAATTGTTAAGAAAAGTTGATTTTTTATTTAAGCCTCAAGGACGTAGAACTAGGTCAATAGATTTATTTCATCCTAAACACCATAGAACTAACTATGGGTATAACGATTCACTCTCAAGAATGTTTAGGGAACTGAATAATGCCAATTTTAGATTTTTTAATGTTTCGTTAGATGAAAACATCAGGAGCAATTAAAAATGCTGTAATTTTATCTGCAGCATTTCATATGTATTTAACACTTTACCCTATATTCTGATATCACTCAAGATGTATTTTTAATCTTAGGTATTTTAATCTTTGTTTTGTTTTTATACATGTACACAAATATTATTTGTATTTATTGTATTTACCAAAAAGGGATTTGCCCGTAAATAAATCTATCTATATCAATCTATTCATATTAGTAGTCCACTTTAAACGCAGCCTGGTGCGGCCTTCAAGGATCGCCGGTGCCTGAGCTCCCGAAACATTCCTTGCTCTTGATACACAAGTATTTTCTGTTTCCATTGTGAGTGCGAGTCTAGTGGTACCAGGGGCTGGATTCCTGAAATCTCACACAGTGAATGTTAAATTCACCTTCCTCGAGCGCATGCGCAAACTTTCACTCGTGAATCTTGATTCGCCTGGTTTAGACCAAGTGAATTTGGATTCGCTGATGAGATTTTGACGCATGCGCTTCGAGGAAGGTGAATTTAACATTCACTGTGTGAGATTTCAGGAATCCAGCTCCAGTCAGCGGAGAATTGTCACTCGTTCCACTTTCATCCCCGGCAGGCTTAACCAGAGAGAATAGAAGATTGAGAGGTCCGAATCCCATGTTAAAGGTTAGCAACAAAAATAGTTCAAGTTTTCAGAGTTAGGGGGAGCTATTTTAATTTAATCGGAAGCAGTCGAAAGCACTCGTCAACTTTCGATAGTTACGTCAAAATTTGACATTCATCGGTGAGTGTTTTCATTTTTCGATCATGCGCAATGAATTGAAATATTTTAGTTCCAGTTTTCTACGATACGAGCGCTTTGTTTAATGACAGAAACAAGACAGAAAGAATGACAACGCGCTTTCTGACATGCGCAGTCAATCAAAATTCGTTATTTCCAGTTTTCTTCGAAAATGGCGCTTTGTTTCCCGAATTACCGGCTTTCAACCACTCTCATAAGGCGCTTACCAGGTAACCGCTCTGAGTAGTCCAGAGCGCTCCAGAGTAACTCCGAACTACTTCAGTATGTTCCAAGCGGATCGGAGTGAACTACTCTGAAGCACTCCATTTTACCTCGTCCCCGTCCCCTAGAGTACCTACCTAATTTTTAGCGTGGAACTACTCCTGGAGAGTGGGGGTTCTAATTCGCGTTCTCATTGGTTATTATTCGGTTTTTATGGTTATGTTTACAGACCAAACTCCTTACGTGTTCCGAGAGCATTTTTACATTGAGTAGTTTAAAGTAACTCACTTCATAGTAGTTCAAATTTACTTGGAAAGCACATATAGTATATACTTTGTGGGCTGAACACTGCGGTTCCGATCGGACCCAGCCTGCAGGTCCGAACCGCTCTGGTATTCTAAAATTAAGGGCACGCTCAAATTTTCGCAAACAAAACAGCGAATTTGAACAGCAGCAAAGAAGTGGTCCGCAGATTTTTAAATTAAACGATCATTATCTTGATTTTCATCGTTTTTTCTTCTCGGTAAATGAATAATGAATGTAAATGTACGCTGCTGCAGCTTCCATATTTGTTTGACCTCTTGATGTTCGGTCCGTTGTTCTGTTTGTTGTTCCGCGCATTGTTCAGGTCTGTACGAAGCATATGAGATAAGAGACCACTGGTGTAAATGGTAACTTTTTTGTAAGTATGTATTACGTTTTCATAAGATTTTTTTTCAAAATAGTTATCTTGATTCAAATTTTCACAAAAATGGTGGTTCTATGCGAACCTGATAGAATACGCCATTTAAGAAAAAAATTTAAATAAAGTGAAACCATTTGGATTATTTAATCTGCCTTGTTTATGTTTTAAATATTATTTTCGTCAGTAATTTCAGTGTAGTTTTATTAAAAAGGAATATTTTAAATCAAAATTAGTTAGGAAACTTTTTTCGAATTATTTTTGAAAAGTAAGGGGTGTTATAAGAAGTATTAGAAGGATATTATTAAACTAATAACTATGACAACTATCCATGTATACATATCTATGAATAAGGCATTTTTCTTTTAAACGGCGCGTTCTTTCGGATTCGCATATGAGCAACTCTTTGTGTAAATTTTATTCCAGAATACTATTTAAAAAATCTTATAAAAGTGTACTGGTGAAGAATTTAGCTATGATTTTAACACTAACGATCTCTAAAAATACCTTTTTTTTATTTTATTTTGTATACATTGTTTTCAACAAGTTTCCCAGGTGAGTATTTATAGTAAGGTAAGAGTTATGTTTTGGTATTGTGTTTTTGACAGAGATTTGGTGTATTATTTTTGCCACATTATTGTGCCGGTCTGTATATTCTTCCGGGGCTAGTGTTGTACAACTACCAATTATGTGGTCTAGACCTACAGTCTCTCCGCCTTTTCCGCACATTCGGCATTTGTCCACAATCTCCTCTCCAATTATGTATTTCTTATAGTTTCTAGTACTGATTACCTGATCCTGAGTTTCAATTAAAAATCCCCCTGTTTCCCAAAATAAATCTCCCTGTGTTAAGAAGGACAATGTTGCCTTTTTATGTAAATATAGGTTTAGGGTATCTTCCATGTAGAGCTTTCGATTTCCAGTGATTTATTTTTTCCACGTTTGTGTGGGTTTCACCCGTTTCACCTAATTCTCCAGTATTTAGATATAGTGGTGTTATATTTTTATATGCTGATATTATAGCCTTGTGTAATTCACTATTTTCTGCTTTACTAAAAGAGTATTTTCTCAGATTATCTATTTGTTTTTGGTTTTGTTGGTAGGTTTCTGGGACGCCTCTTCCCCCCTCACTTCTTGGTAGATGGAATCGTTCTTTGCTGCTTTTTGGGTGATGTATGCGGTTTTTTGTGCATTCTACTCTGGTAGCAATATCTATATTATGTAGTTCTGTGTTTGTCCATGGGACAACATCAAAGCTGTAAGTTAAGAGAATTAAGGTCTTCTTTTATGATTTTATATTCCATTCCGCATACTTGCCTATATCCTAAATACTTATAGAGTTCGTCTTTTTCCATACCTTCTATTTTAGTAGTTTCGTTTAATTTTAACCCAGTTCATCCTGTTTCAATTTTCCTTTTACCATTGCATGTGTATGACACTTATCTAGGTCAAAATTCATTTTCAGATCGTCGCTAAATTTCTTTGTACAGGTAAGTAGTATGTCTAGATGTTTTTTTTCTGATTAGAGTAAAGCTTAAGATCATCCATATATAAAAGATGACTCAGGCTAACTTCTGTATCGTGTATTTATACCCCTTTGTTCTGTCTGCGGCATTAATGCCATACAAAACCATAATGGACTAAGCGCATTATCACCTTGAAATATTCCACATCTAAAACTTGACAAAGGCATTGAAAAAAAATTGATACTGCAAATGAAAGAATCTTAAAGTTAGAACTTGAAAATTCCAACCTAAAAAGCAGAGTTAAGACCTTGGAATCTGAAATAAGGAAAAATAATATTGTACTCTTTGGACTTGAAAATATAGATAAAAAGGAATTTGTTAACAACGTTAGGGATATAATAAAGACAAAACTAGATATCAACATTTCTGAACAAGAATTAAATAACCTCTATCAAATTAAAACTGGAAATAATCAATTCATCACCAAATTAGAACTAAATACATTTCTAAACAAAGACGAAATTAAAAGGAATTGTAATAAATTAAAAGGGTCCAACATAAGCATTGCTGATGACTTAAGTTGCGAAGGAAGAGAGGAGTACTGTCTCAGCTTCCACTGCTACTACATGAATACGCCTGCGCGCGCCTTTCAAGTGGTAGCTTAAGGGTGGAACGAGTAGTTTAAGTTAGTTGATTTTTCTAGATCCTCAATAAAACCCGAAAAACCTCGATCTCGATTTTTACTTAAGTCATAGTCCCGTACGAGTTAGCAAACGAGCCATCGTCGTACGAAACAAGTACAAGAAACTAAAACATCATCTTATCCAAGGTCGTAATTTTTTTTTTCTGCTAAGGTTGTGAAAAATAATAAGCTACTAATAAACAATGATATATACACCTTGGAAGCAGCTGAACTATCACCTGAATATGATAATGTCTCAACTAGGAAAATAAATAGTGCTCCTCCAACCCCAACCAATTTAAATCAAGAAGCTTGTGTTGGTAATAGCTACTCTGAAACAGGAGCTGGAATATTGAAAACGCCTTCAAAGTATTCTAATACTGAAAAGAGGAAAGCTCTTTCACCTGGTGCTGGAGAGGCCCGGTACCAGACTTTACCATATATCATAAAAGCAAAAATTTATATTTGTTTGTATTGGTAGTATTAGTATTTTATTATTAGTAAGTATAGTATTAGTATGTATCCTCTTATGATAGGTATCTACTAATAAAATTTGTTATTATAGTATTTCTGATCTATTCCATAATCATGCCTCATGCCATCTTAATGTTCGTTCTTTGATGAACAAATTTGATATATTTTATGATGAGTAATTTAATAAGTATGATATTATAACTCTAACAGAGACATGGCTTAATAGTAATATCTCTTCTAAAACAATTGATATGGATTCGTATAATTTATTTCGATCAGACCGGGTTGGTCTGTGTGGTGGAATTGCTGTATATATTAAAAACTGTTTTTCATGTAAAATTAAATATCAAATCAGTCAACCGCGCATTGAATCTTTAATTATTAAAGTAGATCTCAAAGATAAAAGATTTGCAAACTGCAATTTGTTCATAGATGAAATTGATAACATCTTTCCCTCCTTAGTCCTTGAAAATGATATACATATTTGTCAGCTTAGGATTAGGAGACTTTAATATCAAGTTAATGAATAATCAGAACCCCACTTTTAATAACTTCTATTCGATATTGACATCTTTAGGCTTACATCAAATGATAATGGAACCAACTAGAATAACAGATACTCCAGAATCCCTAATTGATTTAATTATGATAAATGAGCGTGTAAAAACCTTCGATACCCAGGTAACACATAAGCCTGATATATCTGATATGCTCTTATTCAAACAAAAATTCCCATAGCTCTACCAAAAAAAAGTCAATAATGGAATTTCCCGTAACTTTAAACATTTAGACCTGGATTTGTCTGTTAATGACTTATATGTATAAAGTTCCTTGGTGTGCCATGTTTAATATAGGATAATAATGATAAATTTAACTTTTTTGTCAAAAATTTAATTAAATTATTTGATGTACATGCGCGCCTTACAAATCATTTTCGAATTCCAAAGGAAATCAGAATTGGATTACTCCTAATGTAAAACTTCTTATAAAACTTAGAGATGAAGCTCAAAAAAATACAAAAAAACTAAGAAAATATCTGATTTTTATTATTACAAAGAAATAAGAAACTTCACAACTGGTGCCATTCGATCTGAAAAAAAGCTTATTTGGACTTTATAGTTAATAATAATAAATATAATAAAAATATATTATGGGATGAGCTGAAAAACCTTGGCGTCTAACATAAAAAAATTAATAAAATACCGTCCAACCTTAAATGTCCTGAAACTATAAATTCTCATTTTTTATCATTCATGTCACAGTCTACTGTTGATCCTGATATATTGGAGTTTTATTCTAATAACTTAAAAAGGTGCTTTTCTCAGAAATTAGAATTTCAAGATGTTTCCAATCACTGTGTAGCTAATATCTTGGCTGAGTTGAAGTTCTCAAACATTAGTAGACTCTCAGATGCTAAGTATAAGTTCTCCTTTTCTTCTTGATTACATAACACATATTTTTAATACATGTATTGCCTCTAATCAAGTACCTACTTGCTGGAAAACTGCGTGTATAACACCCATCACTAAGATACCTAACCCTTCTAATTTTAGTGATCTAACACCGATAAGTATACTCCTTTGTCTAAGGTGCTGGAAATAATTTTAAACCACCAAATTCAAGATCACATTCAACATTATAATATTCTACCAGAGTATCAATCTGGTTTTCGCTCCGGCTTCAGCTGCAATTCAGCTTTAGCACTTGTGGTAGACAATATCCTAAAGGCTGCTGATGAAAGTCAAGTATCTATTTTGGTCCTGCTAGATTACAGCAAGGCTTTCGATACTATTCACCATTCTTTATTGCTAAGCATTTTCAAGTTTGTTGGCTTCATACTTATCTGATAGGAGTCAAATAGTTAAATCAAGGCTCTGTTCTGGGGCCACTATTGTTTTCAATCTATACTAGTAACCTGTTGTCAGTATTGAATAAGAGCACATATCACTTATATGCTGACGACACTCCATTACTTTACTCTTTTCAACTCTCTAACTTAGAGGAGGCTGAATCTACTGTAAATGACGAACTCTTCCCGTGTTGTTGAGTGTTCTCGGAACCATTGCCTAAATATAAATGCACCTAAAACACATGCCATAGTTTTTGGCCCCAAAAAGAAAAGAACATTTTTCACCCAAAATATAAAGTTAACAATCAACGGCGAGCTAATTAAATTTACGAATGCTGAAAAGAATTTAGGCTCGATTCTCGACAATGACTTGCGGTTTCGGGAACATACTACTATATTACTCCGGAGAGCTTATGCTGCTCTAAAAAGTAATATACAGATAATATATATATATATATGCATAAACTTCTTTTAAATGGCAATAATAAAAAAATCTATGTGAATCCCTGGAATTTTAACTTTTGCACCAATGTCTACCATTTTTGTATTGATAAAACATCCATCAATCGTATACAAAAAGTGCAGAATTCTTGTACGCGGTTAATTTTCGGTTTACGTAAGAGGGAAAGAATTTCTCACAAAATTTTGGAGTTGAATTGGTTAAATATGTATAACCGTAGAGTTCTGTTAAATGCTTGCTTTTTTTTATAAAATAATAAATTTGAAGTCTCCTTTGTATTTATTCAACAAAATCAAATTTCGAAGCCACTTACATAAGGTAAATGTTAGACGAAAAAATTTAATTAATATCCCCCTTCATAAAACTCAACTATATAAAAGAAGCTTCTCATACAATATTGCTAAATATTTCAATAGTTATAATTATAGCCATTCATCACTCTCAATATTTAAAAATAACTTGATCCTTAAGATCCTTGTTACTGAACAGTCAAAAAATTGAATATGAAGCCACACATAAATCATAAATCTTTATATATGAAACGTATTTCCTTCTCTTTTTGTTAATATTTGTTATGTATGTATTACTTTACTATTTATTAGTTATGTATTATTTTCAGTAAGTTACTGTTTACTATTTATTATTTTCTGTGGGTCTAATTGAAGAACAGCTGGTATAGTCTTACCGTTAGCTGAATTAGTCCCAATTGGTACAACATGAACAATTATAAAAATGTCTATGTTTATGTATCTTGTATTTTTATATATCAATTGTATTTTGTATGTACCTACTAATACTTTTAATTTCTTATTTAAAACTAAAATTTGGTAAATACATAAATATAAGGAAGTTTTAATAATTGTAATGTTGATTAGTGTTAATTTATATAGTTTTATATCTGTATGTCAAGCTTCGAATTAAAATTGTAGGGCTGAGAATGACCCAAAACAAGGATCGAAACGTTCCAATGTAAAAAAAGTGGTGGAAATAAATATCCGTTACTAGACCAAAAGTGTTTTATTCTATTATTATTATTATTAATAGTCTATTATATTATTGTTACCTTTAAGGGGGTATTCTAGTCTAGAACCCCGAATTTCGAGCGTTTTTTGAGGATTCATAAAAAAAGCAATTGATATTTTTACTATCCATTTTTATGGCTTATTTATTCATATTTCAAGAGTAGGGGAATGTCTCCGGTTGTGGACATGCTCCGGTTGTGGACACCCCAAGCTATTTTTTGATAGTTGACAGATGCGGCTAAACTGATTAATTTTAAACTTGTAGTTTGACACCGCACATAATTTGAGCAAATACCAAAGCGTAAACACGCATATAGTTTCTTTTTGCGAGCAAACAAAAAAAATCGTGAAAATTTTGTAGCGTTTCTAATATTTTTCATTTCCCAAGTGCGATAAATCGAAGCAAAACATCGCAAAGAGGTGAGCGTTACACTTTGTGATGCAGTATATGTATTTAGTGTACTTTGTGATGTGATATCAAGTTCTACTAAAATGTTTGTTGTGTTAATTTGCTGAACAAAAGAAAAATGGCTACCATTTCCAGTTGTGGTCACCCTCATGTATCCGCGTGTGGACACCCTTGTTTTTTGCATTTAAAGCGTGTGTTTGGCCAAAAAACTGTCAGATATCGTTGTTTATGTTAACGTAACAAATTTTAACAGTGTTTTTATGAATTTTTGTACCTATATTTTTAGCCATGTCGGCACCGAAAAAATCGGCCGATTCAACAGGAATCAATTTTAATGCGCTAGTAAAGGACAAGCAGTCTATCAAATCGACTGCCAAGACATATGGCCTTCCTCTTTTTTTAAATTTATATGCATTTTACTTCATATTTTTAAGATTTTAAGCGATTTTACAAGGGTGTCCACAACCGGATACAAAAATTTTTTTGGCAAAAAATGACCCCTTCACAAAATTGATAGTAACTTTTTCCTGATCGACTGAACCTATATAGTTACTTCAGAAAAAAGTTAGCTAAGGTTAGCTTTACACTGGTGTGCATACCACTGCATAATATTAACTTGAAAAAAAGTTATAAGCGAAATACGCAAGTGTGTCCACAACCGGAGACACTCCCCTACACAAAAAAATAAAAATAAAATAAATATTAAAATTTCAGCAAGTTATGCGTCGTTGAAGTAGAGGGGCGAAAAAAAAGGCCATGTCCCGGCCGTCATGATACCTACCCTCCTGGTCACTTGAAAAATAAAATTATGGATAATTTTTTATCAGTATAATTACCAGTATCGTATGAACCAGAAAAAATGAAAAAAAATTTTTTTCGCAAAATGGTGGCTACTCAAAAATTGAGGTCGATTTTCCCACTATTTTTTTAATTTTACCGAATTTTTTTTAAATATTAAAAATGAAAAATTTCCAGTTTTTATTGGTTCATACGATAGAGAAATATATAAAGAATATTCATGCCAAATTTCAAGTAAATCGGTCGACTAGAACTTCAGATATTATGTCAACCGCATCGAAAAAAGTAGTTTCGAGAAAAACGCGTTTAAAGTTTTACGTTAAGTTTCAGATGGTTTCAGGCAGTGTAACTGATAGATGCGTACATATAACTTGCATTTTCTTAATCAGCCATCCCAGCTCCGTACATCGGGCCTTCTTCTACTTCATATTGCTGATTTTCAGCGATTCTTTCCGCAATACTAGCAGTTCTTCCTTCATTGCGCCTAACAACAAACTCATGGGTTTCCCCACCAATTTTCATCCCCATAAGTTTCATTATATTTAAAATGGGATTAAAGCCTTCAATGAAAATACTGACTGCTAAATAAGTAGCAATTTCGATTGTCTGGACTCCAGCATGGATGTGTTTGGGTGCAAACGTCCATATCAAAGAATTTAGTGATTCGTTGTTATTTTGAGTTTCGGAACCCAAACAACGTTCCAATAAAGAATCATCGACAGGCTTTCGTAAAAAAGGTTTTAAAACTGTTAATACTTTATCAGTAAGTGGTGGATCATCGTGTTGAAAGTCATCCAGAGTTTCTTGTTGATTGCCACTGAACCTCCGTTTTTTGATCTGTCTGGACGACAAGAACGTCACTTGGTTATGATTTGCTGTAAAAATGTACGTATGGTTGGTTCTATTTTATAAACTTGAAACACTTCTAATAACCATGTATGTGGCACGCTGTAAAATGCTTTCTGGTAATTAATAAAGGCCCTGAATAATGACGTTTACTCTTTTTCGTTATGCCTGTTATGATTGAATCAATGATTAGTTGCTTTTTACAACCACGGCATCTTTTTCGGTCTTTTTGCTCTTCCTGTAAGAGGTTATTATTTTCTAGATATAAATAGATTTTATTAGCAACTATAGATGTGAGAAATTTATAGATAAATAATGGGGCTATATTAAGCTGGGTCTATAGATGGTTGATCTGTTTTTGGAATAAGAAATGCCGTACCACTTGTCATGAAATTTGTGTAAATCTCACGTCGACCCTCAGATTATAAACCCTTGTTGGTCATTATTATTTTATTTATTTATTTAGAATCATACGGGAAAACCCTTTTATACATAACAAAAATATAATAGGCAATATACAATAATACAACAAAATACAAGAAGTAACAGTAGAAAAACAGTGATTTAACATTTCAATTATAATACAATGCAATACAATACATATTAGATTAATAATAACATGGGGGAATTTAAATATCCGAGACACACTGAAGTAAATACTAAAAAATATGATAACTAAGATTATTTAAGGTGGAAAACATAATAAGATTAAATACATAAAATTACTAATCTATATACTAATTAATCGTTGAGATCCCGAGACTTAGTTTTCGTAATCCAGTGCAATACATGCTAAAGTTATTAATAAATAGGTCAAATTGTGGTGACACTTGCAAAACATTTGCCATACGCATGAGTCTACTAACTGGGGAATTATAGCCATATGAAGTTGTATGGAAATTGGAAATCAATTTGAAAGATGTGTTTACTTCTAGTATTGGCCCCGCACATTCTAGCCAAGAAACTGAAGAGCTGCGAAAGCTCTGAGCAGTCAATTTGGCTATTCAAAATTTTATAAAGAAATCTTAGATCTAGATTTTATTGATGTTATTTAAAATAATATTTAAGATCAAAAAAAGGTGACCGAAAGCACGTTAATTAACTTAATAATTAATGGGTTCATTTTATAGGGTTAAGCGGACGTTTACATTAAACTTAATAGTGACCAACTTGATCTTAAAAAACGAGCTGAGTTATTATTTTCTTCTTTGTTGGTTTAAAATACTAAATTCAAAATTAATAAAATTACTTACTTGTTCTTAACTAAAGGTTTCAAAATCCCGATCGAGCCAAGTTCATTTTTATTTAAATTTATTTGCTTAATTACTTAAGGTCTTATTGGGAACTTATATTAAAGATATTAAAACCAATATTCAGTTAATATTAAATATATTTAAAAAAAAGTTAATAATAAGATAAAAATAAGTGAAAATAAAACAAATAAAGAAATTTACTGAAAAAATAATTTTAAAATGAAGTACTTACTGACTTTTTTAATTTTAAGATTTTTTTTTGAAAATTATATAATTCGATACCCACATAGTATCTATAAACAGAGCAAATAACAAAAATTTTGTATCAAAGCTTCACTTCATAAACTAATCAAAATTCCCTAGCCTTATGGAATTCAATGATTTTAAGGTTTCTTTACAATATATAGACTTTGCTTGGCGTCCCTTTTTACGTCTTCCTTAAACTAAGACGCCAAAGCAAAGCCTGTGATTGGTTCTTTGTGCCCTTATGACTTAAGTAGGACAAACCTACTTCATCCCTAAGCTTATGGTGAATTTGGTACCCTACGTTAAAATACTAATCAAAATTAATATAATCTTACTTTTTACAACACAATAGCCTGTATTCAGCGACAGTAATAAAACATTTTGAGACGTTGTTAACGTTAAACACGTGATTAAAAAATATTTTCTAAAATTTTCATCATGATCGTTGAATGCAGGCTAATAGATTTTACCATAATGAAATTATAACAAATTTCCACCTCATGGACTTAAGACTAAAAAAATTATCTCGAGAATACTTTGCCAGATCGAAATGATCTTATGGAAGCGGGATAAATTTTAAGGAAATCTAATTATTTAAGAATGAAATTTTGAAATATACTAATCAAAAATTTTACTTTGAACTAAAAGAACTTTTCTTATTTAATTATACAATAAGACCAATTCATTTCTCATGCTTTCGCTGGTGGTCCATTCAACCATTCCAACACATGGGGTGAAAACTGAAATTCAACACCTTTAATATTATTTTCTGCAATTTTATATACGACATGCAGCAAAAACAACACAAGACCTCTAAGGAAATAAATAAATAACCCATGAATTACGTATCTATCCGTAATTTGAAGTAACCCGAATGTTACAAAAAAACATTACTTGTCATGAAGTTTCTTCCTTTTATGATACACAGGCCAAAATATTCTCCCTAGAAAACATGCACACTTGCCATAAAAATAAACCTTTACTTAAATCTTAAACAAATGTTCAATAAACACAATCTAAAGAAGTATGGTCACATCTGAAATAAAAATAATGCTAATTGAATAATTGGCATTATATATACAGGGTGTCCAGAAATTAAACGACAAAATTTTAGGACGCGATTCTACAACTAATTACAAGAAAAAAAAACTTCCTATAAACATATGTCCGATTTCACTTCCTAAGAGCGGTACGCCTCTGAAATATTGTGTCTAAACGTAGGTTTTTCGTCATTTATTTGAAAAGGGATTGTAGTGGAGATTTGAAATTTGGTGTCAATAATAATACACTAAAGATGTAATTTTATGATTTTTTTCAGATTTAAATTTAGAAATAGCCTTAACTTTTTTATGGTTACATAACCTAATATTTTTTTTCATAATATTATTCTTTATTTACTTTTTGACAAAAAAGGTACTCTTAGCTCCCTTCGGAGGCGAAATCGGACATATGTTCATAGGAAGTTTTTTTCTTAAAATCAGTTGTAGAATCGCCTCCTAAAATTTTGCCGCTTAATTTCTGGACACCCTGTATAATAATAATTAATAATCGAAATAATTTAACAATGCCAATTACGCATTATTTACATTTGGGATATCTTCTGGATCTGGATATGTTAGCATATGATATTAAAGTGACTGAACAGTAAGCAGTGTACAGTGGTAAACCTTTTGTACCAGAAATTATGTATACAATCATTTCCGGGTGCTTTCCAATTGGGCCAATTAGTGAGGGCCGCTTGAATCCATTTTGAGTTCTTATGTTATACTGGTTCTGACCACAGCAATTTGGGAACATTAATTGGGATATTCTCTAATATCTTGTTTTGGTGTGATTTCACTTTGAGAAATGTTTTTCTCTTTGGGCCCTATTCTGTAAAAAGAGTGGGGAAATGTAAATAATAAAGTGTAAGATAAAGACAGAACACAATTCTCTCGGTCGAAAAAGTGACTGAATCTTTATTTATTTTTTGGTAAAACATTTTTTCGTTGGTATTAAACAGGATTAAAAAAAAAACATTAAACAGGATGTTTTCTTGCTGTCTTTTTCTACTTATTAGGTACCTCTTTAATCGTTTGGATGTTGCAGCTAGCAGTTGTTTGAGATACTCGAGAATTTCAGATGTTGATTTTAACTTAACTGTTTTATATTTTTCTCGAATCTCGTATGCAGCCTTTTTTTATTTTATTACTAGCATTTCTATTTGTTGACTCAGTAAGATGTGCTATTGATTTACGAAGCGTTTTAATTTTATTGTCATACCTGATCTCTGATCTCCCATCCTAGTTTTTGGAATCGAAATTGTTGTTTGGCTCTTATTTGTGTAATTTTTTGCTGGTTTATAGATAAAGTAGAGTACGCGCCCGTTTATATTAAAGTGTGTAGTCTAAGAAGATCTGTTTCATGCCCAAGTTCTCTTTCAATGATATTATTTATCGACTTAACGATCGACAAGGTGTTCTTTTTTATTATTAATTTACGTAATGTTGGTCGTTTGGTTGGGTCATTATTGCCATATTCTAGTAAGGTTTTATAGAAGCAGCTTGCTATATCTGTGTTTTCAATAACTGCTATTATTTCGTCACTCGCACAGTTTTGTGTTGTTACAGGCGGTTGAGCGTTTGTTTGACTTATTCCCAGCTCTGCGGCTACTTCTGCCCTGATTTCCTTCTAACTATGAGCTGGTATTCTATTGTTCTTCATTAGTGATCGTCTTTGGTCGAGAATATCTTAAACAGTCTTAGAGTCTTATTAATGAGACTTGGATATTGGTTGGTAACTTGTCTATGCAGTTCTTCACTATAAGGTGTTTTTAGTGTTTCCATATGTGTAAATAACGTAATGAGTGCGGACTATAAATTCGTTGACATCCATCCATTTTGTCCTTCGATTTCTTACTCACGATGCAGCGATGGGCTGATGATTAAGTTCTTGGGCAACGTCGGGTGCAATTTGTTGCTGCGTGGGTTCTGTTTGAAGCGCTGTTCTTGTGGTGCCGTTCCATGGGAGAGCGCCACTCGTTCCACTCTCATCCATGGCAGGCCGACTATAGCGGCTCCGAACAGAGCAGTAGGCTTATTCTTGGGGCCAACCACATCGTGTGGTCGACTAGACTAGAAGGACAGACTCTAATTTTTTCATGTAATTGAAATGTTGTCGACCACACGATCTCGACCGGCCCAAGAATACGAATCCAGGCCTGTTGCTCCGTACCGCCCCCGTTGGTTTGACTGTGCGTTTTTACAGCATTCTATTTCATGCTTAAGGCGAGCTAACCCTGTAAGTCACCATTCTCTAGTGGTTAAAACTATCCCTTCGGAAGATCCTTTAATGTTGTTGGGTCCTCATCCCGTGGCTCAGGAAATGTGGCGTCGCTACTTGCTAACGGTCAGAGAGAGATGGACTAGTGTACTGACCGCCCTCTATTTATTATTGTTATACCTATATTTTAGGAACTTTTTTATCTTGAGCCAAGAATTCACCACCAGAAAAACTGAAACATAAATATGAAACACCCTGTATACAGGGTGTGTATAACTTCATGTCTATAATTTACGTAGCGTACTCTTTGGAAAGTTATAAGCGTTATTTTTTTTTGGGGGGGGGGGGGGGTGGGGCACTACTGTATCTCGCGCATACAAAACGGATTTTGCACTACAGTTGTGACCCGGTTGCCATCTATGGTACGTCTTACTGCTTAAACAGTCTGATGTGCAACATAGAGGTGATTAGAAGAAGACCTTTATGCATCTGCCTTAAAAGCTCGAAGTATTCGTAGTGACCCTAAGGGCAAGGTTATACACACTGAACATAGTACTGAAGAATGGTAGTAGAGCAAATACATAGAGGCATAAAGTAGAGCATTAAAGTGAGGAAGTGGTGGTTATACAGACAGCAATGAACATTGAGCAGTTAATTTAAAGAACGCAAATAACATGCGACAGGAGACACAGTTGACGCGAGATGCAAGCATTTATCTCTACTACTAAACCGACCAACCAATCAGAGACGGCCCCACATAGATCAGAGTGCAGCAGAATCAAACAGTTTTGCTTTTTGAAACATGAGCGATGAGCGATTTGCTCTACTATGACCGCTCGCATTGAAATGCATTGGTTTGATTTTTCATCATTTCTCCACTGCTTGCCTCACTCTGTGCATGACTACCATTCTTCACTACTATGTTCAGTGTGTATAACCATACCCTAATATCACACTCTTTTGGATATTTTGGGTAAGTATGGTTGCTTTGTTATTACAGCATTTAATCTTTTTTAGGTTTGTCTTGAACGTCCCTGATATTCCTCCGAGAACGCCAACGATTAACGGGATAAAGAGGATTTTGAACTCTGGGTAAGTATTATTCATCTCAAATATGAGGTCTCTATATTTTTCAATCTTTTCTTGTTCCTTACTTAGTATGTTTTTTTCTCCGGGAGCTGAAAATTTCATTAAAGCGTTATTATTATTATTATTATTATTATTATTATTATTATTATTATATTATTATTTATTTATTATTATTTATTTATTATTATATATTATTATTATATTATTATTATTATTATAAAAGGTCTTAGTTTGGCTACAAAAGGCCATCAAAGTTTAACATTTACAAAAAGTATGTTTTAAATATTTCCTTATTATACATTTTATTTTATAAAAATATGTTTACTTGGCAACAATGTTTGAAATTAAATTTAAAAACTCCTACTCTTGAAATTATTCTTATTGTCAAATTAAATAAATATCGCCATTTTTCAATAAACAAGTTTTCTTATTGATTTTGTAACTAACAACTCTTTTAAATGGATAGAATATAATTATTGTGTTTATTAAATAAATTTGTTTTTTGTAATATTGTCTGCAATTGAAGCCTTATGTTTGAAGACGAATCATCAATATTATAAATGATAAAAATACCCAAATATTCCACCTAAATTATAGACACGAATTTATACACTCCCTGTATTACAGGGTAAGTCAATAAAAACGAAAAGGGCCCATTTTTATTTAGTTAATTCAAAATTTTGAATGGGGACATTTTAATTAGTTTAATTAAATGCGTTCATGTAAGGAGGTGATTGGTGATTTAACCGGAAGCATTTTAACTAAATTTATTATTATACAATGTGTCACGGTTTTCGAGATACATTTTTTTGTAATTTTTTTATAACTATCCCATTTACATTGAATCAATGCATAATTATTTGTAAGTACCATATGAACTTTGCGCTCAGTGTATTAACCAGAAGATTAAAACGCTTTTTATAGCACCCCAATCAAACCACTACGACGCATTTTTTAAAATTTTAATTATCAACAACGTACAAAGACAATAACGTATATGTATACCTCCAGGCCATTTAAGTGAGTAATTATCGACATTTGTGAAGTAATTATACCGCAGGATTACATCATAAAAAATTAATTACACCAAACGATTGTGCGTCAATAATTAATTAGCTATTAACCAGCAATAGCTTTTTAAACGCTCAAATTCCATCCAAATGTGCAATAAAAAACAATCAAACTAACTTTTTTCAGAATTAACTCACAACGACAATTCATATGTAAACAAACAGCATTTTTAATATGGAAAAGCATGGTATATGTCAATTTTCTTGTCCGGGCCAATTAAGTGAGAAATTAAGAAAAGACAATGTTTTCATTTTTTTTTTAAGTTTAAACGCTGATTAATTACCGCAGTATTGCTGTATAAAAAACTTAATTACACCAAAAGATCATAAATTTAATTGTGATTACGGTGGTATATAACACTTTGCTTGTCCGTCAATAATTAATTATATAATTTTATAATTATAATTATAAGCCGGCAACTATTCTAATAGTCCACATTTCATCCAAATCTGACGCAAAAGACAATCACAAACTTAACTGTTTTCCTTATTAAGAGTCATTTCTTACACCGCGCGCTGATTTTAACGTTTAAACACTAAATTTTAATAAAAAATGGCAATGGTGGTAAATTTTTGCATACCAATTGAAAACTATTGCACATATTATTTATATTTTTGTGTTCTGCTTGCTCTTCGATGCTTAATTTGCGAAATTTACAGTCAAATCGTCCTGCCAACATATCTTCCTTATTTTTTAATATTTTTAAGTGCAATAAAATGAAATTAGAATCATAAAATTGTTGTCTAAAAAATAGCTGAATTATTTTATTTTTTAATTTATTTTTAAGGAAATATTTGGCTGGAAAGTAATAAAATACAACTAAATTTTAATATTTGTCCCAGCTATTATTTAGATAATGTTTTTTAGATTTGATTTCATTTTATTGAATTTAAAAATACTAGGAAATAAAGGGCAGTTTAAAAAATATACCCCTAAAATGGCGTCAATTTAAAAGCAACGACCAAGTTAAACCGACAAACATAAACAATATGCGCAATACTTTTCAATGAATGTTTAAAAATTTACCAATCGGTGCTATTTTTTATTTAAATCAAGTATTTAAAATTGCCTACATCGGCGTGACAATGACCGTTAAGAGGATAGTCGGTAAAATGTGTAACTCCGATTTCTCTGTCCCTTGGAAATGCGAAGGGCGAATGAAACATATAACTGTGCGAAAGAGATGCCACTAGAATTTTAGGCGATTATGCGGTTTTTTAGATAATCATAACTTAATTAAGAGTTAATAATCGATTTGAATTTTGTAAATTGATCCTGAAAGTATATTAAAGGGACTAGCAGATGGTGTTTTTAATTTTTTAAAATAGTTTCATAATAAGGTTGTAAATTGAGCCTAAAAGTTGCATATTTTTTGGATTAAAAAGTAAAAACACCATAGACTGAATTATGGAAGCGTTAAGCAGCATAAAAAAATTATTCGATTTCAATTAACTGTTCGTCTTTTCAGTTTCTCTAAAGTAATCGAAATTTAAATTTCCAAGTCCTATACCGAATTTCACCGACTATCTTCTTAACTTATAGGAACAGTGCATCTTCTGATGGACCGGAGAAAGTAAAACTTTATTACAACAAACCAACGATCGGGCCGAATGTATTGGTTTTTTTCCCGGGCCGAATTTAAGCCCCAGTAGTCCGTCCCTGTACAGCAACGATTCATATGTTAACAGGCATTTGTGTAGTTGTTGTGAGTTAATTATGAAAACAGTTATGTTTGATTGTCTTTTGATGCATATTTGGATGAAATTTGAACGATCAGAAAGTTATTGCTAATTTATAGCTAATTAATTATTGACGGACAGGCACAGTGTTGCTTATTACCACCGTAATGCATCAATACTATGACCTGCGATAATTTATTAGCGTTCAAACTTTATAAAAAACGGTGTTTTCCTATAATTACTCACTTAATTGGCCCGGACAAGCAAAGTGGTCTATACTCTATACCGTCGTTGCCCACATTCAAAATGCTGTCTACGGACATATAAATCGTTGCTGTAAGTTAATAAGGAAACAATTTAATTAATTAGCGTTTAAACTTCACAAATGTCGAAAAATAGTGTTTTTCGATAATAATTACTCAATTAATTGGCCAATGCCGTCATCTACAAAAATGCTATCCGCAGACATACCATTAATAATTAAAAGTTTGAAAAATGCGTGCTAGAGCAGGGGTGCTATAAAAATTTTAATAGGGACGAAGAAGCAAAATATGGGTACCACCCCTCTGTAGCGCTTTAATTTGGTGTATGTATTTTTCTTGTGCGTTGACTAGAAAGAAATAACTCTAGAAAAAACATCTTATGGAGAATTGCATAAAAAATTCTTATTGCTGGAAAACTGAAAACATCTCGCCGATGAAATTGGCTCCTAGAACAGAATGGGTGGTACACAGTAACTAAAGGTCTATTTATGCAGACAAATTTAACATTTAATTTAAGATTTAACATTTCCTTTATTTTTTAATTTTTATGATTTATTTGTGTTTTAAGTTCATATTTTGTTTGTGTTTAGATATACTAAATCAAAATTTAAATGAAAAACAGCGAATTTATTTTAACGCATGCGCAGTTCCCGTAAAATTTAACATGTAAGACTGAAGATATGAATATCACCAACTATTAAATCTTAAGTCTTAGTTCATAGTTCTTAAATCTGGTGCATAAACGGTCTAATTTAAACAAAGTACTTTATTAACTTTACCCTAAATTTATTAATTAAGTTTAAGAGCGACAAACATTTTGTCAAAAATATTGTTAATCATGCCAAAATGAAATGGCTAAGTAAAGAAATTAAGAATGCATATAAACACTTAGAATTCTTAAACATAGAACTTTTAAACTTACATAAATTCTTAGCTTCATATTTGCACCCTTCTGAATTTGACGTTTTTGACCAACGTTGTAGAATTAATGCGTTCTTTAACGGTAATAGGTTAAAACTTAAATTAAGGAATAAAATTAAGATTTTGAAACGTTTGAACAACAACAACAATAATAATGTAAATAGATGTACATACAATAATGTAAATAGCTGTACATACAATGTTAATATAGATCTTAATGATCCAGGTACACGAACTGAAACTTCGATCGAGCAATTTGCTTCGTCAAATAACAGTTTAGGTTTACAACATAAAATTAATTTTAATCAAAACTGTGTAACACAAATTGGAAATAGTTTCACAACAACAGTGGATTTAATTAATGAACAGATTGATGATTTACCTGTTGGCTCACTATTAACTTTAGACAATTCCATCCAAAATAAACTAGGTTCGGTTTCAAAGATACTTATTGATAATATTATTGATATAGATGAGACAGTTATTTTGAATGTTGACAATAAATCTCACAATGATATTGGAAGTGATAGTGTTGATATTGATGTTGATTCCAGCATTTCAGCTGTTGATCAAGTTTTAAATAATTCACATTCAACACCGAGTAATACTGTTGGAACATTCAATGGTGCTAAAATAGACGTGGATCACAACTTGAACATTAATCATATGAGAGGTTTAAATACTATCTTTTTACACCCTAATTTACAATATGATTTAAAGTCAACTTTTACTAAAAACATTATTCAGAAAACGTTCTTTGATAGGGTTTTAAACTTCTCTAAGGTTATTTTCGATGATAATGAATTTACCATTTTGAATTATGGCTTTAAGTTTAACTCATATGATGGCTTCGATTATAAGCAAGTTAATACTTTAGGACTTGAAATTATTAATTTATTTGACAGATTCAAAATTAAAGATGAATCTTTTCAACAAAAAACTATAAAAATTTTAAATAATGTCAATAACCACCTTGACACTGGTAAAGATGATATTTTTATCAAATTAAAAGAGAAAATTTCCACTAATAAGCTAACTTTATCTAAAGCTGATAAAGGGAACACTCTAGTCATATTAAATAATTCTGATTATCTTGATATTGTTGAAAAGTTTTTAATTAATTCTAACTTTAGACCTTTGAACAAAGATCCAACTACTAAATTTTCAACTGTAGTTAAGGAAGTTTTCCTTGATGCAAGTAATTTGGGCATTAATACTAGAAATTTTCAAATTCTGAATCCAAAAATACCTAAACTATACGGGTTACCTAAGATACACAAAATTGACTCCAATAATATGGATAATGTTCGAATATCTGACATACCTATTAGACCGGTGGTATCTTTTGTTAAATCACACACGTATTTGTTGGCTAGGTGGTTAAACCAATATATTATTAGTTCAACTGGTTTTAATAACCCTTATAGTATTAAAAATTCAAATGATCTTGCTCAACAACTTGTTACTTTTAATGTTCTTCCATCTTATAGATTAATTTCTCTTGATGTGGTTAGCTTATTCACTAACATACCTGTTCAGGATTGTATTGACTTAACGAGTGAATTGTTGAACGAAGCTGACTTGGGTGACTATGAACTACTAGCGATAGTAAAATTGTTAAAATTAGCTTTGAGTCAAAATTTCTTTAAGTTCAATAATAAAATATATGAGCAAACTGATGGCTTAGCCATGGGATCACCCCTAAGCCCACTAATGGCGGAAATTTTCATGAAAAGTTTGGAATTTAAATTGTTTGAGTCTTCTTTGAATTGTGTCACTAAAATCTGTTTTTGGAAAAGGTATGTTGATGATATCTTTATAATATTTAATGGTAATGATCATGATTTAAATCAACTATTACAGTTAGTTAATCAATTACACCCTAAAATCAAATTCACTGTGGAAATTGAAAACAACAACAAGTTACCTTTCTTAGATTTTGAAGATGAAGTTAACACAATCAGATTAATTGGTTATAACAATAATTTTCCTGATTCACTCATAAAACAGATTATTTCTAAAATGCGTTTAAAATTATTGTATAAGAATGCTTACACTCAAAATTCTTTAATTGAGCAACCGAATTATGGATCACTTACTTATGTTAATAATAAATGCCATGATTTGTTAAAACTTTTTAACAAAAATAACATAAAAATTTCATTTAAAACTAATAACACCCTGAATAGTTGTAAAAACAATAAAGATAAAACTGATAAAGGTTGCAAGAATGGTGTCTATGAGTTAATTTGTGATTCTTGTCATGCTTCATATGTGGGTCAAACTCGTAGAGCCTTTTCGATTAGAATAAAAGAACATTCGGCTGCAATTAGATTGAATCGCCCTCAAAGGTCAGCTTTTGCTGAACATATTTTGGAATCTGGCCACAGACACAGCATAGATAAAGATTTTAAAATTTTACACACATGTGATAACGCCAAATTATTGAATCATTTAGAAAACTTCGAAATATTAAAATGTGAACTTAATGACCAAGTTATAAATTTGAACACCAAGTTAGAATGTAGTCACATACCGTTCTACAAACAATTGATGGCGTTACATGATCATTAACTTATTATCATTTGATTTACTTAACTTAAATTTTCATCACCCACAATAGGCAACCCATCTCACTGTTATTTGGGCAATCAATTTGATTTGATTTTCATAATTTATAATCTTCGTTTTGTCTGTAGTTTGCAAGTTCACTTCTTGTTGTGTCTGGTGTTTACGGTTCGATTGACACTTTTAATTCCGTGACTTTTGCTTCTTTCAATCCCAACTGAAGCCCGCCATAAGGATTTTTTGGGTTAAGAAAATTTTTAATCTTAAATTATTTAGAACATCCTAAGTATTTGATGTTTGTAATGGTGCACACAAATGGAATATAGTTAAAAAGGATAGATGAAAGTTGTATTTTGACTAGATGTTTAATTTTGTGATCGACTTCGGTGAGTTAGCCTGATAAGTCTTCTTGTTCATATTTAATTTTATAATGTGTTTCTCCTCATTAATTTCCATTTTGTAATTTTAGCCTTGATTACTGACTATGATTTGACAATCCTTCCTTCGACATATGCTTTGATCAATTTCCACTATTATATTATTGTTTTATACTATCTACTTATTTGTTGGATCCTGGTTTATGCCTGTTTTGAGTCTCGAGTTAAACGTCAACTTAATTATTTAATTCCATATTTTACTTGAACGTTTTTGATGTAAGTACTTTGCTTTTAAAAATAATAATTTTAATTACTGTTTTATATTTTGTGTGCTATTTTATATTTTATATATACATATATTTTAAACTTTTTTAACTTTTTTAACTTCTTATACATTTTAAATTATATTTTATGCGTTTTAAATTATGCTAAAGTTTACCAATTTGTCACCACTTTGTTACAACGTAATCTTAATGTTTACATAAATACTATATTTTGACGTATTTCCTTAATTTTTAGTTTATGCGCCTGAAGATGAGGGATATGTACCCTTGAAACATGTTGCGTTAATTGTTTATTAAATTAAATAAAGTTGGATAGAAGGAATCTCCGTTTTGGTGTGTTTTTGTTCTAATATTTTATCCAAATCTCCGTAACAATTCTCTTGAATTTAAAGTACTTTATCTCTTAAATCATAAGTCTTAAATCTTAAGTCCTAAATCTTAATTCTTAAATCTCTCTGCATAAATAGGCCTTAAGGTTAATGTTATGGTCCTACAAAATAAGGAACAGTGACCCCTGGGAGCTTATTCTTGGACGGGTCGAGATCGTGTCGTCGACGACTTTCATCATTCTGTCCTTCTCATTTGCATATTATAAACTATTATTTAATTTTAGGCTTTGATCGGTTGCATTTAATTTTAAATATACAGGGTGTTTATTTTAAAAGGAGCCACCCTAAATAACACTCGCAAAAATAAGTTAATATAAAAATGCCGTGCCAGGTCGGTTTTTATTTTCGAGGGGACATCTATTTACAATAAAATTAAAGTTGTCTTTGCAACCCCCTACCCCACAGGACCACCCCTTTGATTGTTTTAAATGGGAATGGGGGTCGAGTGACGCATCATTTTAAAGGTCAGTTTATCTTGAAAATAAAAATATGATTTGTTTTGGCCCTATTTTAATGTTGTCGTTTACAGGACACGATAAAAGAGAAAAGTAAAACGTAATAATTTATCACAAAAAAATTATAAAAAAAAATGGTAACGGATTTTTTTTTCAATAATTATAAATAATTAGCTTTTGTTATGTTAGAGCACGTGTTTTATGGTCAAAACTTAACAATGTATCCAAAAGTGATTTAAAAGTACATAAATAATACCATTATTAAGTACTTTTTTTTTCTAATTTTTAGATACGTTAGAAATCAAAAACTTTCCAAAAAAATTATGACTACCATTATCAGGGTAAAAAATGTTTTCAAATGATGTATCACTCGACCCCTATTCCCATTTAATAAAATTTAAACGGGTGGCTCCGCAGGGAAGGGGGTTGCAACTACCATTCTTATTTTTTTCGTAAAAAGATGTCCTACTGAAGGTAAAAATCGACATGTCACGGCACTATAAAATGATTAATTTGCACTTTGGATAAGGATGATTTAAACTATAAAATAACTACTTTAAAATAACAAGTGATAAAACTTTGAAAAAGTATTTTTAAGGTTTAATCCCACCACTATAAAATGAATATTGAGCACTGTAGATAAAATTAATTTCAACTTTGAGCTTTCAGCTATAAATTGAAGGGTTTGTACTTTGTACTTTTTTTAAGGTATTTATTTATACAGGGTGCTTAAAAAGTCGTTAAGCCAGGGTAAAATAATTAAAAAAATATTTGGATAAAAATTCCGAAGTTATTGGCATATTTTAAAGAAGTAAACTTGACAACATTGTTTTCAAAGTAGACTTTGAAGATACCCAGGGCAGGCGGAAGCACTAGGCGGACTAGGCGCTCGCCTACGGCGCCAAATTTAAGGGGGCGCAAAATTTAAGATTTTTTAATATCCATAAAAATTAAAATTATGTTTAAGGTAACTAAAAATTAAAACAGTACGAAGTAAGGCCATTTAAAACGTAATTTACGGAAAACGGAACTAAAAGATTTTTATTTGTTTTACAGAGCAGACCTTATTCTAACGTGCAGCTGGACACAAAGTGTACAGTGGGAATTTTAAACTGTGCAGTGGAAATCCTAAATTTGTGCAGTTAATCTGGGATTCCACTATTCAAAATAAGCAAAAAGAATCAAAATTCGAAGACAATAGATTTATCGGCAATTTCTTTCAAAGTGTTTCAGTACAGCCTTCCTACTTTTGATTTAAAAAGGCACTGTATAATATAATAAAATTTGTATTCCACACCTTTTCCAATTGATTTCAGAAAGCATCATTTGAGAAGATGAGAATGATGAATGATAAGTGCATATGAACCACATTTTAGGCAAAATTGGGTTTTGATCATATAATTTCTCACTGGTATTACCCGTGTATCGTTTAAAACGAAAACTATCTATTTATTATATTGCTCAATATATGGCAAAAGCACATTCAAAAAATGAAATTGAAATTTTCCTTGAGTTTAAAAAGTGCTTTTGAATCGAATATATCTAGTTTTCACTTTATCTGTTTTCCTAATTAATTGGTATCATAATTTGGCAAAGATATCTCGGATATTTCCTGAAGTTTAAATAAATTACAAAATTACATTTCTTATTATTAAAATCTCCAAAATTTTAAGATATCAAAAAAGTCTGATGTCTAAAAAATTAAATTTGAAAGTCCCCATATCCAAAACAAAGAATGAATAGAAAAAATACCTAACATACTGAAGAAATTAAAAAACTCACTCTTTTTAAAGATATTTAATAAGCCAGAACGTTTTCGTCAACCAATGTTGACATTATTTAATGCCATTGATAATGTCAACATTGGTTGAAGAAAACGACGAAAGAGTGAGTTTTTTATTTTAATATTAAATACTAATTAATTAATTTTAGATGGATCTATCACATATTAATTAATTTAAATTGTATTTTAGAATCATCAATTGTATTTCAGTAAAGATCAATTGTATTTCAGAAAGCATCAATTTTATTTCAGAAAAATCAATTTAACTTCAGATAGAGCCAATTGTAAAAAAATGAAGACGCCAAGAGTTTTTGGCTAGGATTGTGAACGTAAACCACAACAGTCATATTTACCATTCGTCGAAAATGTGCTTTGGCAATTTAAAAATTCAGCAGTAACAATATTACGCTTAGGTCCTTCTTCACCAGTGTTAATCCCAATTGAAATAATCTATTCTAAGATTAAAGCAGTATTGGTATAATGGAGAAATGGTGATATACTAAGATCAATTATTGGTGAAGCCAAAAATATACAATTGTTAGTAGTGAGTAGTGATTGTGCTCGTGCAGCACAACACACTACAATAGACGAATCGATGCAGCTACTTTAGCAATGGAAGACATGGATGTTGGTGGCTAATCCAAAATTTCTGCGAAAAAATTTACTTTGAGTGAAACTATATTTTGATATTTTTTCTGAAATACTCTAATTGATGATTTTGAAATACAATTGATACTTTTTGATATTAAATTGTTTTTTTTTCTGAAACACAAAATTATTGATGATATCAGAAATTGAATTGATCTGTTCTAAGATACAACTGGAAAAGGTGTCGTTTCTTATAAATGGGCCGCATTTTATCATAAAAATCACGGATGCGGGACTTCCTGAAAATGACCTTGAAAACACTAAGAAAATCTATTTGGGCCTTCCGTCTTTAATATTTGTGCAGTTGGAAAAAATCCTTAGAATAAGGTCTGTTACAGAGTAGAAGTATTTTTGTTTATATTTGAAGTATACATATATATTTAGGTATTATTTATTTTATTGGTATTATACAGGGTCTCCCATTTGACGTTGGACTCTTGACAAAACAGTTGAATTTTGCATCGCTTCGGCGCCATCTTGAAATAACCAAATAGTGGCATTTTCAAAATATGACTGTAAAGTCCTATTTATGCAGAGAGATTTAAGAATTTAGATTTAGGAATTAAGATTTTAGACTTATGATTTAAGAGATAAAGTACTTGGTTTAAATTTTAAATGAGACCGTTTATCCACCAGATTTAAGAACTATGAACTAAGACTTAACATTTAATAGTTGGTGATATTCATATCTTCGGTCTTACATGTTATATTTTACGTGAACTGCGCATGCGTTAAAATAAATTTAGTTGAAATTCGCTGTTTTTCATTTAAATTTTGATTTAGTATATCTAAACACAAACAAAATAAGAACTTAAAACACAAATAAATCATAAAAATTAAAAATTGAAGGAAAAAAGCTCGTATTTCCGTTTTTACGTTAAGTGTTAAATCTGGGTGCATAAATCCTACACTATTCTTAAATGATAAGTGATAAATGTTAAATCTTAAGAGGATAGTCGGCAAATGTGAGCGCTTGATTTTGAAATTCGCTCGATATTTGCGGTTTTGTTCATAATTTTTTTTCTATTGAAGCTTTTTTAAAATTTCTTTTTTTGGTACACAGAAGAGTCTTATGGCTACAAGTTTCTTCTGGTTTTGTTGTTGTAAGTCAAACCAAATACTCATAAGGCAGCAGTTAAACGGGCTTTTTTTAAATTTTCGCTTAGCGGCGCTTTCCCCAAAAATAAGAAACTAATTAAAATATTATATTTTTTTCAACGCTAGCAGTAAGTTATAAAGTATAAACGAAGAGTTCGACGTTGCGTTTTCTGTTTCAAGTATATTTTTAAACTTTGTGCAGCATCTCAAAAATTAAGTAAAATTTTAAGAAATTTTTAGACAGCAGTAAAAAGTTTAAAAATATACTTAAAACAAAAGCCGCAACGTCAAACTCTTCGTTTATACCTTAGCTTATGGCTATAGTTGGAAAAAAATTATTTTAATTAGCTTCTTATTTTTGGGGAAAGCACCGCTAAGCGAACGTTTTTTAAAGAGTCCGTTTTCCTGCTGCTGTATGAGTATTCTGTTTGACTTACAAAAACAAAACCACAAGAAATTGGTAGCCATAAGACTCTTTTATGTATCAAAAAAATCATTTAAAAAAGCTTTAATAGAAAAAAAATTATGAGCAAAACCGCAAATATCAAGCGAATTTCAAAATCAAGAGCTCACATTTGCCGACTATCGCCTTAAATTAATGTTAAATTTGTCTGCATAAATAGACCTTAACTTCTTTATTGTAAGCCATACCAAAAAAACTTTGTTAACAACATAGGCGCAGTTTTTTTATCTAAAATGTAACAAGCTAATCAGATATTTTCTTAAGTCACTGGATTGCCAGGAAATACTACAAACTTTGTTTTTTCTTATGGCGGCCATATTGGAATTACACATATTTGGAATCAGTGTGTTTTTCTGAGAATTTCATGTCACATTTAATAAATATTTTACGGAAAATGGGCCAATTATTAAGACGCATATAGGATTTCATGGAGTGCTCGAAACTTATTAACATAGCAAAGCATAAAAAATGAACAGTTGTAAACTGTCAATACATATTATGTATTTGTGACAATTTACATAATTTATTTTATTTTCAAAATCCAAAATTAAGAAACTTTCTGCAATAAGATGTCGGTCTCTTAAGAAACAATTATTAATCTAGTCATAAATTAAACATCTGTGATAATTATGTGATAATAATATTTTAATTAATTTTATCAATACTCCAAATACGTGTTTTAAACAATATTTTTAATAATCTAATTCAAAAATTATGACTTTAACTAATTAAAACAAAAGCACATGTTGATCGAGCTGTAAATATTAAGTCGACATCTCGTAGCAGAAAAGAGCCCAATCGATGAAGAAAAACAAAATTGTTATTACTATGCGCCAGTGTTAAATGTTTAATTTCACTTAGTTGTGTCTGATGATGCCCTCAATAAGGCGAAACTAGTCACATGAACATGAACACCAAATAAATATTGTCTGGAAACAGTTGGGATTGATTTATTTTTCCTAGTGATATTAATTGCTATCCCAAATCATCGTCAAATCGTTTACTTAAAAGTTTGAATTATTTCATGGCAATAATCCAGTGACTTAAGAAAACAATCTGATTAGCTTATTGAATTTTGGATAAAAAACTGCCTCTATATAAATATTTTCCAAAGATCAACCCCACAAAAGCGTAATAAAAACTATTTTAAACACATTGTTTTTTAACCTGGGGGGGCGCCGGTCCTAAAGATACCATTTACCTCTTAATATTTAATTCAAATTTTTGGTTATGATTACAATCTAATAAAAGTGATAAAGTTGAAATAAACATGGCATTTTTTAAAAGTGCAAGATTTAGTTAGTGAAAATATAGACCATTTTATTATTAGTAATTTTTATTTAAAACAAATAAAAAAAAATTAATTTTAAATAGATGTTTGAAGTTATATTTATCAGATTAAAGTTCCAGGAAACTAAGAAATAATTGTAATATTTTTACATTGTTGCCATATGTCTTTTTTTCAATTTTATGATAAATTATAAATTTTAAAATGCAAATATCTTGTTGTTTTTGAACAAAACTTGCCCAATTTAAGCTCAGCAACAAAAAAACTCATAAACACAAATAATATGTACAATAGTTTTCAATTATTATGTATGTAAAACTGTGCATATTGTTGTTATTATTTATATAAATTGGGTATTTAGTTTTTAATCGGCGAAATGTTTGAGAAGCGTACTTTCGCTAGTAAAAATTGTTTTTTGGGCATTTGTAATCAAAAATTTAATAAAAACGATGCCTAGTTCCAATCAAATTGAATTTAGTTTTCATATAGAATTTTTGTTTTACATGTAGTGTATGATAGGGGCGTACTTTTTGAAAAAGGATAAAAAAATGCGTTTTTATAATTGTTCAAAAAGTACGCCCCTATCATAGACTCTACATGAAAAACAAAAAATCTATATGAAAACTAAATTCAATTTGATTGGAACTAGGCATCGTTTTTGTTAAATTTTTGATTACAAATGCCCAAAAAACAATGTTTTCTAGTGAAAAGTATGCTTTTCAAACATTTCGCCGAGTATCTTCTTAAGTGGAATGGATATTTGGCTTTGCTTGTGGTTATTTATATTTACATAACCTCAGAATTTTCTTCTTCACATCGTACATCAATACATGACATTTATGAATTATTACATGGATTATTACTATTTAGCACCTTTAATATACCGGGTGGAAATGAAACTAGTGCCACCCCTGGCATTTCTTTATTTATGAAAATAAAAAATTAGAATTTTAGTATCTTATATGATCTAAGAAAACAAATTTTATGGATCGAATAAATCTTTCATTTTACTTCCGGTTTATCAGGAAATGGCACCCACTTTCTTATTTTAAATGTAACCCCCTGATTTTTCCAACGTAAAATCAAACATTGGTTAGTTTTAAGTATGTTTATGACAAAAAAAAAATTTTTTTCAAAACTTTAAGAAAAAATGTTGAATTTTTTTTTGGTAAAAAATTTGAGTAAAACCTACAAAAACTATTTTTAAATAATACAAATACGTAAAATAAATTGTATTTATAAAATTTATTTCACCGTTCTTGAGATATTATTTTTTTTTAATTTTCAAGAAGCGTTTTTTGGAAATTTCTTTACTTTTTTAAATGGGATGATATAAAGGTCACCCCCTAATTAAATAGAGGGTTTTTTTCCGGTTACTGTGATATCCCATATGTATGTATTAATTTCAAATTTATACCTGTAATTAATTTTTTATCGAATTAATTTAACATCAATTTATTTGAAAAAAAAATATTTTTTTATCATAAACATACTTAAAATTAACCAATGTTTGATTTTACGTAGAAAAAATCAGGGGGTTGTATTTAAAATAAGAAAGTGGATGCCATTTCCTGATAAACCGGAAGTAAAATTAAAAATTTATTCGATCCATAAGATTTGTTTTCTTAGATCATATAATATACTAAAATTTTAATTTTTTATTTCCATAAATAAAGAAATGCCAGGGGTGGCCCTAGTTTCATTTCCACCCGGTATAACTGTTTTTCGGTGTTTAATTGTATTAAAAGCTGACGATTTTATTACTTACCCCTATTGGCATGTGCCGCGTGTTTCTTACATTTCAAATACAAAGTTATTTTTATGGTCTAATTATGTTCTTTTTGTTAAAGATGCAATTTTAATATGAATTTTGAAGGTTATATACATTAATTTATTTTGGAAAACGCGCGCGAAATGAAAACAACTACGGAGACCCACGTCTAAACGCGGTCGTTGTGGGCTCGACGTGGTCGGTATCCGTGACGTCACTCATGACGTTTTAGCTCAGGACGGCGGCGACGATGGCCGTAAGTGGAACGACTTTGAGTCTTTAGTGGAACACACTGTATAGCATAAACCTATTCTTAAGAGTTTTTTAAAGTGCGTTACACGCCAATTAGAAGTGTAATATCTTTTTACAAACGTTAAAAACTATTAATAGCATCTTCCTAGAAGACACCCGCGATAAATTTTCCGTTGGAGATAATAGGTATGTTTCTTTTGCCAAAATTTGACTGATTTGCTCGAGCAAATCACTTCCTTCTCCTTTTAGTTCTATAGGAGAAAATGAGACAGAATATGATTTGCTCATATTTGCTCGAGCAATGTAAAAAAAACACAACTAATAACAAGGAATAGAAAATCCATCCCACTTTTCTGGTGCTTCTTTGCAAATTATGACCAAATAACTGATAATTAATGCGAATCCCTAGAGGGCGCGCGAGTTTAGGAGGAAAAATTGTGAAAAATCATGAAATCGAGCATTAGTTCTGCAGTCATAACTCAAGTTTCCCTCGTTAGATTTTCAATTTTTTTTCAGATTTATAATATAAATTGATTAGGCTTCATCCTGCCAGAGAGTTACTTTCTGCAACCTAGCACAAAATTAATTAGAGGAGTCCAAAGTTAAGGTACTTTTAGATCATTATATTTTTTTTGTACATTCTCCATTTTTTCCTTCGGTCAGGAATTAAAGAAATGACTTCTAAATCATCTAAAAAAAAAATTATACTAAAATGTTGTACGAGCAGTCATAAAAGCTAGTACGAACTAGCAGACGACTGCAGAACTAAACCACTATATTTTCCGTTTAGGAAATTCCTCTTAAGTATTTAGTTGTTACATTTTTTTGTTTTAATTAATGTTGATGTTGTTTATTCAAAGTGAAACTTATTTTAATAATGTGATATTCATTATTTTTCGTTGATTCGATTTTTATAAAGTTTTCTTTCTTTTTTACAAAGCTATTTTGATCTATTTTAAAGTGCAATTTTAATTGATTTATCTAACCCTATTTAAACTGCCTTGTGAATTTTAATAAAATATGTAGTATATCTCTCTTCTATATCCTATCAGCAAGAATTTACAAAAAAGTTTTGAGTAAAAATTTTATCAAGAAAAATAAAATATATGTTTTAAAAAGGATTGAGTAAGAAACATTTCATGCTGGAATTTTTATTAACATTTACACAGTTAAAAAAATAAGATACATTATATACAGTTAACAAAAAACTTGCTTATAAAACTATAAAAAATAAAGTTGGTTAATGCTGTAGTAAATTATAAAACAAAAGTTTAGCCCTAATAGGTATACAAAATCAATGCAATAAAATTAAGTACGAAATATTAAAACTGAAAATGAGGCTAAATCCAGCAGTTTTTTTATATTTAAAACAATATTTACTGCAGAAAAAAAAACAATATTTCAGGTATTTCATAAAAATTATGATACAAAATATATTACATAGGAAGGAACTAAAATTTACAGTTCGGCACAGTTTAATGTTCGATGAATAAATTTCAACCTATAAATATAATAAAATAAACGAAACTTGCAGAAATAAAAAAGCTGAATTTAAAATTTAACATAAAATTCCTAAAAAGATACCAAAATCTAATTAAATGTAAAAGATAAGGAACGCGAATATCGCATAGGAATGGATTTTGGAGTGTAAAAGGAATTGAAGACTTCTGCACCTTCTTTGAGCTTGCAAACACATTCATACAAAAAAATGATGAAAATATAGCTAACGTCAAACATAACACAAATTTCTTTGCTTCAAAAAATATAGTAGTGGGGATGCAATAGTTAAAATGGACCAAATTAACTTATACCAAATTTCTAACGCTTGCCTGCAGCTTCTTAAATAGAAATTATAATTGAGGAGCAAACATGCATTTTCAGTACATTTTGAGTTTATGATGGTTTATACACAGTGTGTTTACGGTTCACTCGTTAACTTTTGAAGAGGTGATATGTGATAGGTGAAAATAAGTCAATTGACAAAAAATCATCTTAGTAAAACTTTCTTTATAAGGGAGTTGCGACCCTTTGAAGGTGCTGCTAAAAAGTAAGTTTTTACGCATTTATTTCCAAACGCCGCACATTCAAAGGGTCGCAACTCCCTTATAAAGAAAGTTTTACTAAGATGGTTTTTTGTCAATCGCCTTGTTTTCACCTCCAGTATCATTATTTAAATTATTAAAAAAAAATTCATAAAAAATTACAATAAAATTATTAATAAATAAATTAAATTTATTTAAATTAAAACTAGATATACTCTTAAAAAGTTAACAGGTGAACCATAAACACCCTGTATATTTCAGGTGTGAATTAAATTAATTAGTAAACTAAGAACTGAGCTATCTGTACTAAATCCTATAGAGAAAGCATACCAATCAGTTCTTCAAGATTTCGAGGGAATCAGAAGTTACATTATTGCGATTTATTCAAATAAGTTTAAAACGAATTTAAAATGATTTGCATGTTTGCTCTTCAATTGTTCGTTGTTTATAGAAAATTTTGTTAGTCTTCATAATAAGTTTTGAATGCACCAAAAAATCAAATGTCTATTTCGTTTATTACACCCCTTGTATGATTTCATAATACAATTAATTAAAAAAATAATCATTTAAAGTAAAAAAGAAGTAATATAAATAATATAGTTCATCAACAGATTGACAAATATAACAAATTAAAAATATAAAAACTATTGATTACCTCAATATTTGTAAAATGACAAAAATTTCACATATTTTTCAACAATTATTTCCTACCTCATTTTTAACTACAATTAATACTACATCATATTAAAAAAATTAGTTTTAGGAGACTCATTGTGTAAGTCTTTTTTTATACAAGATGTATCACAAAAAACTTCAGTTATCACATAATTAAATATAACTAATCACTCATACAACATAGGCCACTGTGATCGACAGGATATATAAGGAAGGTCTTAAGACCAGAGGAGGGGGTCAGAAGTCCTCTTTGCAGGTAGGATCGGTTAATGTACCCTTTGCTTGGTATAAATATTAATATTAAATCACTTATGCCTAGTCAAGGCAAACGTCACAAAGTATGCAAAATACAATATTCAAGTCTATTTAGGCAGAAACTGCCTAAGAAATAATAATTTCTTGATTTTAAAGAATTCTTCAAAATTTCAATAGTTTACCAAGACAACTTATTTTTTTACGCAAAGATAAAAGGTATGACACCTATGAAGATGACACTTAAAAAACATTGACAATTACTTATAGCATAAAACCCATTATTTTAAACAGCTTTTAACCAGTACTCAGTCTTTATTATAGGTGATAACATTGTATAATGTAATGATTATTTTTACATATACCATTTAAAACATTGACATTAGAGTACAGGTTAGTTGAAGTTTCCCACCCGTTACTTGCTCCAGAAGGATGATATTTGGATGATTCTCTAAAGCCGCCCGGATTTACCCACCCTGGAATATTGATACTAATTCCCCAGTTTCCTAGAAAATTAAACGGTTTATAAATTCAGTATTATACACATACATTTTAAATTCTTATTACTAAATCAAAGATTAAGTTGCAGAAAGTGTTAGTTTTCTGCAGGGTGTTGAAATTAAACAGCTAAACTTTAGGATTCACCACCAATTTTATGAAAATTTATTCATATTAGATTTTGTTCAATTTTTATGTGAGTTATAGCCCTTTAAAACGCTGAATTTTTATAAAATATAACTCATAATTAATAACATTCCATTACATACATTATGCATCAAAAGATCGGGTGATAGAAAGATTTCACTTGCTACATCCAACAATTGATGTGTTAAAGCTTTTTTCCATTTTTTCATAAATATTAGAAATCATTAAATGATATACCCATAATGTCTTCCTATATAATATCATTTAAGTTGAAAATATTTTGTGAGGGACAATAAATTGAAAAATCAATTTTATCAAGGAGCATAAAGCATAGGTATAAATAATAATAATTAATTACTGTTACACAGTTTAACAGAAAAATATTATACAGGGTTCTTCTAAATATATGCGAAGAAATTCTACAGGCGATTCCTTGACCAATTCTAAGACAAAAGTAAAGAATACAAATGTTCTCAAAAGTGCTCTATTTTTTAGTTATGTGGTGTCAAACTTTCTATATTTTTTTCATTTTTTGAGTATAACTTCTTTATTTTTTAAGATAATTTGATCAAATTTGAAACACACTCTAGTTATTATAGTTGTAACAAGATAAAAATATCAAATATTGAAATAAAATACAGGTGGATGTATTTTGGGGGTGCAGACCCCATTTTTTATGACATAACTTTTTTGTGCTGCCCCACTTAACATTTTAAATGAGATATTCTAATTCCTTGCTTTTTTCTGAAAATTTTTGATCTGTTTAATTTTTTCACAGCTGGTACGGTTTAGAAGTTATTTAAAAACATGTACGAAGTTGTATGCCAATTTTGCATTAAACAGGGGTGGCTTTTTTAAAAAATAAATACCAGAGACTTCCTAGAAGACTATTTGACCAATTTTAAGACGAAAACAGAGAATAAATATTTTCTCTAAAATGCTTCGTTTTTAATTAAAATTAAAATAAAATTAACAAAATAAAAAAAACTTATTTTAATTAAAAACGAAGCATTTTAGAGAAAATATTTATTCTCTGTTTTCGTCTTAAAATTGGTCAAATAGTCTTCTAGGAAGTCTCTGTTATTTATTTTTTTAAAAAAGCCACCCCTGTTTAATGCAAAATTGGCATACAACTTCGTACATGTTTTTAAATAACTTCTAAACCGTACCAGCTGTGAAAAAATTAAAGAGATCAAAAATTTTCAGAAAAAAGCAAGGAATTAGAATATTTCATTTAAAATGTTAAGTGGGGTTGCACAAAAAAGTTATGGCATAAAAAATGGGGTCTATACACCCAAAATACATCCCCCTGTATTTTATTTCGATATTTGATATTTTTATCTTGTTACGACTATAATAACTAGAGTGTGTTTCAAATTTGATCAAATTATCTTAAAAAATAAAGAAGTTATACTCAAAAAATGAAAAAAATATAGAAAGTTTGACACCCCGTAACTAAAAAATAGAGCACTTTTGAGAAAATTTTTATTCTTTACTTTTGCTTAGAATTGGTCAAGGAATCACCTGTAGAATTTCTTCGCATATATTTAGAAGAACCCTGTATAATATATTTTTTAGCAATGGATGTATTTTGATATTCAAGGCCAGTTCATAGACGCAGTTGAACAGCAGCGTGTAACTGCAATGCCGGAGCTGGCATAAATTAGACCCTGTTCACATTGGCAGGAGCCGGCGAATGAATAAATTAAATATTTTAGAGAACGGAGTACGCAACTAATTCTAATTTTGATTTTTTTTAGTTTGTAGGTTAGCAAAAAAAATGTTGGGGTAGACCTTTCATATTTTGTCCATTTTTAAAATTTTTGTTATCATTTATTAGGAGATGACCATGGAAAAATTAAAAAAAAAATGAGAACTTTTTCAAGATTTATTTATTTTCTCGTAAACCATATAAGTTTACCATTTTAAAATTTTATCTAAGGTAAATACTGTGGTTAATCGCATTTTTAAAATTACATATTTTGTTAAAATCGACTAATTGATTTTCCCAAAAAAAATCTGAGTCACCGATCGACCATACTTTGCGCGTTTTTTGAGGATTTTGCGAGCAAATTTTTTTAGAAACCCAAGCTTGAAATTAATAAACGCCAAATTTTTAGGTTGTAGTAATAAAAGGAGCCACTTTTGGTTCTTATAATATTTTTGTATTTGAAAGTCAGGAATATTTCGTATAAATTGCAAATTAAATAAGTATTATTTAGTCTCTTGCAAATGAAACTTTTATAATTATTTTATCTGAAATCATATGAAAATTAATAAAATTTATTGAGAGTAATGATTAATAAAAAATGGAAAACAAATGCATTACGTATTTGTTCTATCAATTAACATAAAGTTTGTAATGCAATAAAGTAATAAGTAATTTATTGTTAAAGTTTGGTTTATTTGATATAAATTCTTGAATTTTAAAGAACGGTGAACGTGAACAGCTCCCATTTGAATGCATTGAATTGAATGGCCCTGGCTTGTTTGACTTGAGCTGGGCCCGAGCGTGTTTTTCCAGCAGAGCAGGCGAAATGCGTGTACGATCCTATAGTAAATTTGAGCCCTGGCAGTTACACGCTGCCGGTCAACTGCGTTTATGAACAGGTTTTAATAGTTTTTATCGACCTTTGAGGTAAAAAAAAAATCTGATACCTTTTTAGTATTAACTAACTAAAATTGAAAAATATGTTTATTTATTTATTTAAAAACTTAAACGGGCAACCCCTTTGATATACAAAGCATGGAAAAAAACAAACAGTCTTACTAACAAATTAACAATAATTTGATTTAATACAGAATAATATCAAATAATACCCATTTAAACCCAAATCAGACACTATTCTTTTTTATTTTTATAAATGTAGGTCATAAGTAGAAATTGACGATGATTTGGGATTAAGTTTGACGATATTGCGAAAGATGATTCAAATCTCAACTTATACTAGTATAAGTTGGGATTTGAATATCGTCAATGTAAGTCATATTTCATTGAAAGATTTTAAGATTTTTCTAGAACCTAGTAATAATGCAGTAATTTAGAAAACTGTAGTTTTGTTTTAAATTGATTGAAAACATTTTTAAAGATAATTTTGACTTTTTTAAGCAGTAAAATTTGTAAAGGATATGTTTGTTATTAAACAGGGAATATATAATTGCACTTTAAAGAAATGGCTTTAACTTTAGACAAACAAACTATAAAATTATTGATTTGCACTTTGGAAAAGGATGATTTAAACTATAACATAACAACTTTAAAATAAGAGGTGTCAACGTTGAAAAAGTTTTTTTAAACTTTAATCACACTACTATAAAATGAGTGGTGAGCACTTTGGATAAAATAAATTGACATTTTGAGCTTTTAGCTATGAGGTTTTTGCACTTCGTATAAAATATATTTAAACTAAATTTTTTCGCTTTTAAGAAATTCTTCGCATCTTTCGCATTATTAAACACGGTTTACTTGAGCCACACTTTATTGCACGCAGACTTTCTGTTTTTGGGTAGTGCACTATCCTTGTCGGATTCATCTTCGTCGGTTTCATAATTAACAATAAATTCTTTGCACTCACTCATCATTTTTGTTGGAATTTATTCACAATTAAGCAAGAAACGCGAATGTAAATAAATAACGTACACAGTTTATACAGGGTGTTCCGTAAGTAATGCATAATAATGAAAAGGGTTGTTCAGGACACCAAAACAAGCAACTTTTGTTAATAAACCCATATCCGAAAATTAACCATTAAGTCACTAGGTTGAGACAAAATTTTTTAAATTTAATTTACAAAAATAGCTTTTTCTTTTTTTTGTAAATTATACTTCTATATAACGTTTCATCACGGGAACCTTAAAAAAATTCGTTATATAGAAAATTTGCTATATAGAAATTCGTAATTTTGATATAAAAAAATTGTTATTTACTTTATAGCTTTTTATTTTAACTAAAAATATGAAAAGACATTGTTTTTAATTTAATGCGCATGTTTTACAAAAACTAAATTTGCTCCAAGTCTTATAACTTATAAGTAAACCTTATAAAAAGACTCGACAAATCTCGGAATTTACGTTCATTTCTAAAAATTCCAATTATAGTTTATTTATTTAGAAAACCACCTTTTCAGCAGCTATTATTTATATGGCCAACATGGTCAAACTCGTCAGCAGTCGCGTCCCCCGATTCTCTACTCCAGCATAGGCGTCCCACCAAACTCCCGCTCAGCCGTCCAATCATGAACGACAGGCAGGTCACGTGATTATTAAGCGCTGGCATCTTAGTGCGACCAATTCTCCTGTGAAAAAGGTGGTTTTCTAAATAAATAAACTATACCTACCTGATTTTCTATTATTCTTTACACTAATCTAATATAAAATTCTCCGAAATTTTTAAAATTAGCCACACATTGACTAAAATTTATGAAAGATTCTAATATTTACGTAAAAAAAATTCGTTATACGGAAACTTTAATTCGTTATAAGGAGTAAAAAATACATTAAAAACGCCTTCAAGGTGAAGATTCTCAAAAAAAATTCGTTATATGGAAGTTCGTTGTAGGGAAGTTCAAATGTAAATGTTTGCGATTTATGGTCATGTCTTTACAATGGACCGTGCACAACAGATTTTTAAAAAAACACGACACAAATTTTGGAGTGAACAACTTTAAATACGATAGTAGTAAATCAATATCGGTTTATTCTGTTGTGCTATTCTGCATGTACCATTGTCCAAGACATCCCTGGGAAATTCCAGAGGGTTCGAACATCTATGAACCAGCGTGCAACCTTGTGCATTGAACAAAATGGCCGAAATTTCGAACAATTTTTGTAAATTTTTTTAAATAATTAACTTAATTACCTTAAATCTTTTTTATTTACCCTGGCTTAATGGTTAATTTCCGAATATGGGTTTATTAACAAAAGTTGCTTGTTTTGGTATCCTGAACAACCCTTTTCATTATTATGCATTACTTAGGGAACACCCTGTATTTATGATCGAGCAGTTGCTACACGCTTCGTTCTAACAGAAGAATAGGAATGTGTGTAGTTGTGTTTCAAAGTGCTTGCCAATCGTTTCTATGAAGTAAATATTTTTTTAAAACAATTAATAATTATTTAAAAGTAAAGTATTTTTCAAATAAGTGGAAGACTATTTTTGTCCGTTAACTTTAAAAATGTGAAGTATGTTTTTTTAAATTGCGTTACATAATTTATAAGTGTAATGTCTTTATACAGGGTGTCTCACTTTTTTCCAGCAAAAATTTTTTTAGATAGAAAATGTCATTCTGAACAAAAAATTTTCTATGAACTATTATGTTTTTTCGACTCCTTAAAAAGTTACAGCAACTTTAAAATTTCAAAAATTTAATAATTTTTGTGGGACACCCTGTATAAAATTCATTTAATTTTATTTTTTTTTATTTAAATCAAGTATGCTTTGGATTTTTTATATCTTTAAACCAATAAGACGCTAAATTTTGCCGAGGGAAATTTAACCTTGTCGTTCACTTATTTTAAATACAGTCAATAATGTTCAAAAAAACCAATTTGGCAAAGAGAAAATCCAAATAATAATTGATTTAAATAAAAAAAATATTATAAGAAAGAATATTATTCAGGGTGTTCCACAAAAATCATGAAAATTTATCAATTTTAAAATTGCTGTAACTTTTTAAGGAGTCGAAAAAACATAATAGTAGAAAATTTTTGTTCAGAATGACATTTACTATCTAAAAAAAATGTTGCTGGAAAAAAAGTGAGACACCCTGTATAAACCTTAAAAACTATTATTTAAAGTTGTTATATATTTTTTAAGTTTTGTCAAATTTAATTGATGTTAATGGTGATTATTCAAAGTGGAAATTATTTTAAGAAAGGGACAAACATTATCTTTCGTTGATTGGAATTTTATTAAGTTTGTTAAGTATGTTTTTATAAAGTTTTCTTTCTTCTTTACAAAGCTATCCTGATCTATTTTAAAGTGCAATTAATTCTAACCCTTATTAAACTTACCTTTAATAAAGGATTCATATTCCATATAGAGAGGAAAGTCTTTCTCCAAGTTGTGGTGGAAATTGATCACTAAACCGTTTCCAATTTTCCTCTCCAACTTGTGTTTTGAAACCGTGTAATATCTAAAATGGTAATTTTAAATTTTTTATTCTTTAATTTATCATACAAATTACTTTAATAAACACATCTTTTAGGTCATCTTTCGGCGTAATCCAAGAAGCAACAGCATCACAAAAAAATATAAAATCGGGAACCACTCCTGCTGGATTGACCGTAATCATGTGACACATACCTCGAAAAGCACTATCTTTTTCTTCATTGTCACGAATATTTCTTAAGGACATACACCTGCAATTTACAGTTATAAATATTGTACCAGTATTTTTGGACTTCATTATAGTTTAAATTTATTTTTATGGAAAATTGAAGCTTAAATAAAAATATTTTGTTATAGTTTATAAAATTTTATATATTTTTAAATGAAACTATTGTGACAAAATTTTTTCAAAAGTAAAAATTTTGGAAATATTTGGAATTTCATTTTATTTATTTATACTCTGGATATTTTAAATACCTATAGTGTTATATTTTTAGTATGTCAGTAAAATAATAAATATACATACAGTTTTAAAGGTATTTTAGGAAGTTGATATTTGATTAGAGAATTCACATTTTCATATACAAGACGAACGCATATTATTTTTAACTTAAAATAGTTCCTGATTAAACAAAATATGGAAACAAACCAAATAATAAAAAAGTATATGAAAATTAAATTTATAAAATAAGAATAAAAAAGAGCATTTTACACACCACTGCCGGACAAACTGTTGTAAGACAGGCGCGACATCATGTGGGCAGACATAACCAAGGCGACCGATTGTTATGGCTATAGTGAACCACCGAGAACATAAACAAACAAAAAACGAACTTAATTAGAAACAAATTTATAACTGTAATTGTTATAAAAAATAATTAAATAATAACAATAACATAATAATAATATTAATTACGAGCAAAATTCTTATTAATTTATAAGAATTTCAGCCATCCCATTAGTGATAAAAAGGAAACCTGTTATAGAAAAAAAATTAATTAATTAAAATAAGTTCAACTTAATAAAGTATGAGATGAAATAATAAGTTTTATCGCCTTGTATGTATTCTGATGAAACTTGTAGTTCTTGAATTTCCACAATTAAAAAAAACAACATGGAAATTTTTGTTCCATTTTTATCAACCGTGCACTACTAAAAAGAAAATATTGCTTATAAAAGTCCAATGAGAGCTGCAAATAAATAAGTTATTAGGCACATTAAAAAAGCACAATTAGGAAACAATCATTTGCCACGGCATTTTAATAAACTGATATCATTTCTGTAAACACATTAATAAAATAAATTATATCAACGACTTCATGCAAAAATAAAAAAAAATTAAAATTACCAGTGTTTTCTAGAAGCGTTTTTGGTGTGTTGGGTTTGTTAATAATTTCAATCAACTGCCCTAAAACTATCGGTATATATGGTCTTGTTTCTTCACCTATATTGAAAAGAAAATGAATATTAACAAAGATAAGTCAAAGTAAGCAATTCTATGATAAGAGCTCTTAATAAAATTATACAAACAATGCTCTTATTAATTACAAAACTTATTTTCACTTAAATGAATAACATACGAACCTAATTTTATACAAATTTCTCCTATTGCCCAAGTCGCATTATTACAAACTGAAATATGTTCAGGATTTAAATTTTGTCCTAATATTGGAAGAAATTCTGATATGAACGGTCTAACATGTTGAAAGCAAGCCTTTGTTAAATCTCCTAAGAGAGCAAATGAGGATTGTCTCACTTCTGCCATTGGATCTTGCATACAGTGATGCAGTAATTCCATAATATTACTATTCACAACTAATTTTTCTATGTGTCCATTAAGACCTTCGGCTAAACCTGATAGTAAATCCAATGCTACGATCATAAAGTCTTTATCTGGTGCTTCAAACGCAGAGGGGTTTTGTATATTTGCCATATGCTGGTATAAAGTTTGTTGAACCAACGATACGCATCTTTTATAGACTGGTTCACAATATGGTAAAAATCCTGATTGCAGTGCTGTTGCTATACTAGACAAACACTCAAGTAAAGGAAACAGATCTTTGTCCTCATCCTTTAGAATATTCCACTTGAGTATCAAAGGTGGCATTAACATGTTTATATATGAGGGTTTATTTAAATGATGACCAACTGAATCAGCTAATGTCCCTATAGCATCATATAATATAAGTAAATTTTTATGCTGATATTTTGTAAATGCAAACACTAATGTTTCCAATATAAATCCTAAATATGGAACCAATTCTGTACAAGCTTCTTCTTCCAAAGTAGCAAAAGCAGAGCAAGCAGCTTCTTGAACTCTTTTGTTACTGTCTAGTATTCGTTTGAGTAATTCGGTCATTAAAGGTTTTAAATAAGAATCATGTGGTTGTGATACTACCCAATGCGAATAACGTGATAAAGTCCAACAAGTAATTGCCCTAACTAAAGCTTTCCTATCACTTAAACTATTTATTAAATATGGTATCAATTCAGATAGATGATTTAGCATTCCTGACATACAACCTTCAGCAATTGCACCTACATTCAAAATAAAAAAAAAACAATAAACTTGAAGATTATAGAAGATAATTCACCTTACCAAGTGCTAAAATTCCAGACTCTTTAATATCCCAGTCTTGATGAAAAAGAGTTTCTTTTAAAATTGGTATCAAAATTGGCAATAAATCTTCATTAAACACATTTGCTAAAACATCTAATGCAGCTGCACTACATTTCCTTAAGTTCCAGTCAGAAAGTGAACTATCATCATCACCTTCTTCATAGTCATCTTCATCATCATCTGTTTGATCAGTTGTGCCATTTTCACCAGTAGAATTGCAATTGGCGTTTGCAGTTTTAATTGTGTGCGTTTTTGATTTGTGAAATCTAGGCCTAATATCCTCTTCTTTATCGGGTACTGTTTCATCTTCTTCAACATCCCCCTAATATAAAAAACAATGTTATAAACATGTAAAAGTTTGTACAGTTGGTCCCAGCTGGAAGTAGGACAAAAGTAATCATGATCGCATATTCTTTGTCCTACTTCCAGCTGGGAGCAATTTTACAGATTTAAAAGACTGGTTTTTAAATTGCTCAATTTTATTGAGAAAAAAGAAAAGGGCTCAAATAAGAATTTTTTGAGCTTTTTAGCAATTTTGATCACCTTTAAGGAATATTATAACAATTATTAAGTGTATTATAATATATGCAGTAAAATATAAATGCCACTAAAAAATTTAACTTCATAAAATGGTTGATTATTTATAAGGTTGTACGTATGAGGATAAAATTTTCACACACAAAATCTAACAACTATACTAAAATAAAATATTATTTTACCTTGAGAAGTATAATATCAATTTCTGAATATTTCATTCCCCTAACAAGTATTGGCACTAATCTGTTCAGATGTCCATTTAAAACATCTCGACATATTGGTTGTTCTGCTAGAGATAACCAAAATTCACAAGCTTCTAAAGCAACTCCTTCATCCCCGTCCTGTGTCCTAACCAGCATATACTCAATTATTTCACACATACTTGGTACAAGCCTATCCATTCGAACTTCTAACAACATCACAAGAGCTCTGCATACATTTTTCCTTACTTCTGGGTCGGTATCATAAGCAACAAGAAATAAATTCTAAAATTAACCAGTTTAGTATTGACTAATTTAAGATATGAATAATATTACACTTAGAAATGAATCTATATGCACCATGAGAGCTTGTGACCTATGAATTATAAATTGATTAACACAACCAATAGCATAAGAACGAATTTTTGAACTAGAGTGATTAAAAAATTGTAAAAATTTAGGAATTAATATGTCTAAAGGTCTATTAGTAGTATCTGCATCTAGTGTCTCTGCAGAATCTTCACAAATTTTTTGTAATGCACCAAAAGCTCCTTCACAAACATTATAATCCTGAGAATCTAACATATTGCAAAGTGCCGGTAGCAATTCAGGCCAAGATGTCAATTCTCCTTTACTTGCTATTGTTGTTACTAATATTCCAACAGTGGCTCTAATAAGTGGGGAAGGATCACCAACTGCTTGAAGGCATTCTTGTTTAATAAAAGTTGTGACATTTTGCATTAAATTCATGTAATGAGTTTTTACATTATTTTTTAATATTAATCCACTAAGTGAACGTGTTGGCTCATCTTCTTGTACCATTTTTGTTAACACAAACATTAGATAATTGTTGAAATCCGGGTATTTGTTGAGTTGTTCTAATTTCTAAATTTTTTCATAGGAAAATATGAAATACAAATATTTAGTAAAGTAATGTTTTAAAAAAATATACAAAATTAAAAACAAACAATAATTATAATTTTGAAATATTTTGCAATTATCGTTCGTTTTTCAATTAAGGAAGTAGAATTCAAAGTCAGTTTATACAAACATACAACTTTAATGTAATCTTTTCTACAAAAGTGTCGACGTTTCGATTGTGCTTGCAATCTTTTTCAAGGCTTTTTCTAATTTATGCCTGCACTTTTGTAAAAAAGATTCCATTAAATCCAGAATGTTTTTGTCAAATAAATAAATTATTAACCAAAGCTTTTCTCTAATATCAACAAGGGATATAATTACATTATTGATTGGTTATATAGAGGTAAAATTTATAAGTTTCCAGTATCCATTATTCATCAAAAGAGATGAGCTGTTTCCAAATGAAAATTTAAAAAATTTACAGCATGGTTCAAAAGAATATTGTAAATAAATAAGATTTTTTGAGTTTCCAAATTTTTAAATAACATAATAATGAATTATAACTCTTCTTTGGAAATAAATTATATTTGGTTACAAATTTCTGCTATAAAAATTTATTCAAAACTTATCGCATCTAATACATATTTTTTACTAATGAGAACATAAAGACATTGAATCTATTTTAAAATTTTAAGTAAGCGTTATGAAGGGCTGTAATTAATTCAACCAAATTTCTTACAAAGTGCCACTTCCATTATTTAAAATATCCCAAAGGTTTTCAATTGGATTAGGATCTGGAAAAAATTATAATTCATGCATTTATTTTTTACGGCACAACTTTTGTTTTTTTAACTTGTATGTTCGCTTCAGATTATTTTTTTGCAGAAAGAAATGACTTAAAAAGAGATTGCTATCTGAAAAATGGTGAAATGAGGTACCCCAAAATATTTTTGTACATAAAATGGCCATTGTGCTGTTTTCTCAATGAATGAGACCAATCCTGAGATTCGCATCATCAAAAAACCAACGACGTAAATTAATACAAAACAAACCTTCCCAAGATCTAGTGCTCAGTGCAAATACCAGGAAACTCCAATTTGAATTGTTGGTCAATAAAGATCAGATTTCGGATCGAGCACGTACAAAATTGGCAATACAATGGATTCCGCTTAACTGGTTTCGTTAAAAATTGGAGTTACCTGGTTTTTGGACGCTTCTCGGTGACTTTTCGAAAAAAAATCATCCCCAAGAAGGTCATTTTGCGACTTTATTAGAGACGTGCACCGCCGACTTTAAAAAATCGTTTGTGACGAAATTTGCACCTTCGCTGACCTACATTGTGGTGTCAAGTATTTTTTTGACTTGTTCAAATAATATGAAGTTTTTCTCGTCTTCGAACTGGCAATTTTGCTTCAATTTCGCATAAAAGTCGTCGGAGGAGTTAGAATGGGATTCACACCGTGCTTCACACCCTCACAAAATTTCATCACCCTACCTTACCTCCTTCCATGCATACCTTAGCGTTTAAGTGATTAAAGCGACTGTTACATTTGTACGTTTCCATCCATGTAAATTTAGAGCGCGTTGATACTCGCGTGCTGTTCGGAGCGCTGACGTTTTTTGACCGTGGTGTTAGGATGGGACACTACTCGTATCCTAAGCACGGGGTGAATCCCATTCTAACTCCGCCGACGACTTTTATGCGAAATTGAAGCAAAATTTCCAGTTCGAAGACGAGAAAAACTTCATATTATTTAAATTAGTCAAAAAAAAAAATGCTTGACACCACAATGTAAGTCAGCGAAGGTGCAAATTTCGTCACAAACGATTTTTTAAAGTCGGCGGTGCACGTCTCTAATAAAGTTGCAAAAATGACCTTGGGGATGATTTTTTTTCGAAAAGTCGTAAATTAAACGAACCTCCTTTATAAACTGCTAACATTTTGAAAATCGGTTAAAAAAGAAACCCTGTATAGTACGTGTTGAAACGAGGCGCGCTTGTGATTCTCGCCCGAGCGCTTAGATGTGATTTGCATCGAGAAGCGTGCACCGAATATGCGGACTGTTGCGTAAGGCGATTTACACGGTGTATATGTATAAGTATTTTATTGAATATTTTAATTGAAATAGTAGTTTAATAATTGTTATTTATTCTGTAATTGTTGTACATTGTTAATTTAGCCAAAGGCTATTAAATAAAGTTATTATTATTAATTGTAATAGATGGAAATGGACAGGCAGACATTGTGGCCACATTTTTAATGGCAAATGAGTCTTGTGAATCAATTTTAAAGATGATATTTTTATTTATTTATTTATTTAAAAGCAAAAATAGCTCTTGGTCATCTACTTTGACTATAATGACTGACAAAGATTTTGTAGAAAGATCAGTTTTCGCTGAAGAATTTCCAAAAGCCAAACTTTGCCTTTGTTTGTTCCATACATTAAAAACTTTCAAAATCAAAATTACCTCTGAGGAAATGTGTATCACGTCAAATCAGCGAACACTTATTTTAGAGATCTTACAAAGTATTGCTTATTCTAAAACAGAGAGTGATTATTTGAAAAATTATGAAGTATGAAGTTTCCCAAAGTGACAAAATATTTTAATGAAAATTGGCATCCAATTAAGTATGAATGGGTTAGAGGTTTTCAACATTTGAATTTAACATTTAACATTAGTACAACTAATCATTTGGAGAGCTTAAACCAAAAAATTAAACAACTTTGTTCACGTTTTAGTAAGCTTACTCTATTTTACAAAGATTTGTTAGTTGTTTTTTCAGGAATATTGACTGAAAAAGAGCACAAAGCACATAATTTACTTCAAAAAATAGAAGTCAATAATTTTAAAGAAGGATCCAATGAATATTTATACTCGAGGTTACTAACACCTTTTGCATTTACTTTCATTCAAAAAAGTATTGTAAAAGCTTCAAAAGTTAAGTTTACAACTGTACATGAAAACTATGGACTAACATATGAAAAGGATAATGAGGAAATTACCTGCAGTTTTACCAATTGTACCTGCCTTTTTATGAAAAATGCAAAAATTGCATGCAAACACTTATTTGCCTTGCGCAAAATATTTAATAAATCATTGTATGATAAAAATATTATTTTGGATTGGTTCAAAAGAAAAAATTATGTAGAGAATTACTTAACAAATTCTGAAATTTTGGGAATAGAAATGCCATTTTGTATTTCTGAGATTGAAGAGCGTTGTTCAATATCTACTCAACAACAAAAATATAAGCAGGCAATTAAAACTACAGCAAAGATTGCAAGTGTGGTATCAGAATATGGAATGAAGGATTATAAAGAGGTAATGGGAAAAATTAATTTCTTACTGTCCCTTTTAAATGATAGAAAATCATTTGAAATCCAAGAAGTGTTGTTGGATTTTATTATGCCAAATATTTCAAATGAAAACTCTAATTCTACCAAAGAGGCAACCGAGACCAATGAACAAAATGTAGAAACCGAAGAAGTTAATTTAGAAAAAATGTGTAGATGGGTTGATGGAGAAGTTAAGGTGAGAGAAGAGTAACTATTAGTAGTTTTTCATGTGCATAATTACGACTTAACTTTATTTTAACCTCTGTTGGTTAAAGTAATCTTAAATTTTATTATGGCATGAAAAACATAATAATTAAAAAGATATGCTGATATTATTTTGCTTTTCAATATTTCTTTTGCTTTAGGAGAAAAATAATAGTCCAAATTGGCCAGAAATTAATAATGAAGTTGAAGAAGAAATACAATTAGAAAATGTTTGTCCAAATTTACAAAGCTGTGATATTACTTTACCAAAATGCGCTAACTTCGTTAATAAAATGGTTGAAGAGGAAGTGCAAATAGAAAATATTAGGCCAATTTTAACAGAAATTAATAATGAGGTTGAAAACTGAAATTTTGAAGAAGTGCAATTAGAAAATATTAGTTTAAATTTGGCTGAAATTAATAATGAGGTTGAAGATTTTCAAGAAGTTCACTTAGAAAATATTAGTCGAAGTATGACAGAAATTAACAATGAGGTTGAAGAAGTGCAATTGAAAAATGAAAATATTAGTACAAAATTGTCAGAAATTAATGAAGAGGTTGAAAAAGAAGTGCAATTAGAAAATATTAGTACAAATTTACAAAGCTGTGATATTACTTTACCTGTAAATTATCTAAAAAATATCAAAATGCTTTTAAAAATGAAAATGAGAGACCGTCCAAAAGGCACTAAATTAACAGCAATTGGTTGTAAGAAAAAACAAAAAATTAAAACTTTTGCTGAAAAGTCTATTTCTGATCAAGAGAATTAATCATTCTTAAAGCATTATTGTCAAATCAGGAACATTTATTAGAAAAAGTTATAAGTTTAAACCATGTGATAATAGAAGATTTATCCCAATTAAAAATCCAAGATATTAATTGTTTAGTATTTGAAAAAGAAATTAATATATCTCTGATCAGAAAATATTTTGATAATGCTGCATATTTGAAAATAGTAGATTTTATGAAGTCGTAAACAAAAAAGGGAATGGTTTTGTGGTGTTTGTTGATTAAAAATAAATGAAGACTGTATTAGATGTGATGCATGTCTCAATTGGATACACATGACATGCACAAAAGATAAAAACCTTAATGTTAAAAAATCATATACAGGGTGATTTTTTTAACCTGGAAAATGGAATTATCTCGAAAAATACGCATCGCACAGAAAAATTTGCCAGATCGAAACTTTATCTCTCCGAGGGAGGCATATGTTAGTACTAAATTACTCCCATCCCGACACCCACTGGGGGCAGGGCCGGCGGCAACTTTGAATCTTAAATACGAACACCCACTTTTTATCGCAGATTCGGATTCAACGTCAAAAGGTACGTACGATTTGTCCGAAAATTTTTTTTCCATTCGTGACAGATGGCGCTGTAATCACAAAAAATGAACAGAAATCAAAAGAATCAAAAATCAGATGAAAGACAAATGTATAGAAGTTCAAGGCCACCATTTCGAGCATTTACTTGAATAGTGAGAGGCAAAGGGACTCACGCTAATGAAGCACCCCAAAAGATGAGAGGCAAGGGGACTCACGTTAATCAAGCACCCCGAAGGGAACAGAAAACTACTACGTCTCCGTCGTTGTTCCTGGGTTATGCTAAATGTAGTTTTTTAACATCCCAGCAACCGTATTATCATTGAATAGCCCGTCGAAAAATAATAAATGCATGTTTATCTGATTTTTGATTCTTTTGATTTCTGTTAATTTTTTGTAATTACAGCGCCATCTTTCGCGAATGGAAAATAAATTTTCGGACAAATCGTACGTACCTTTTGACGTTGAATCCGAATCTGCGATAAAAAATGGGTGTTCGTATTTAAGATTCAAAGTTGCCGCCGGCCCTGCCCGCAGTGGGTGTCGAGATGGGAGTAATTTAGTACTAACATATGCCTCCCTCGGAGAGATAAAGTTTCGATCTGGCAAATTTTTCTGTGCGATGCGTATTTTTCGAGATAATTCCATTTTCCAGGTTAAAAAAATCTCCCTGTATATGTACTTTATGCAAAAATAAATAAATTTATTTACGTTTAAGATTTTTTATCAATTTTATCTTTCGATTTTATATTGTTTTTAAGGTAAGTGTCCATTTGAAATAAAATCTTGAGAGAAAGTCTCGAGATTGGTCTCAAGGTAGTTGTCGGAGACTCGAAAGTGACTTTAGTCTCGAGACCAGGAAAATTCCGTGTCGACTTGAGACCAGGAAAATTCCATATCAACTTGAGATTCAACAATACGCATTCCGCTGATTGACTTGGTTGGAAATTTATACGTTTTTAATTTTATTTCTGAATATGGATTCACGTCAGGCTCTAGCTTTTCTAGTTGCTTTCAAAATTGTGCAAAAACGAAAAGTAAAAAGAAAGTATTGGGTAAGAAAATGGGTGGATCGAAATCGAAGAGATGAATTGGGAGTTTGTTCAACACTCGTTAACTAGTTACATCCTTATTTTAGACCGATTAGCGACCAATCCAGGGTTAAAAAGTTATAGCATTTGGTTCTTTTTATATTCATATGTGACTACAGAAAATTAAGCAAAATTGGAGTAACTATAAGTATATTGAAATATTATCAAGCCATATTGTTTTTTAGCTGTATTTTATTTAGTGTTTTATTTACCAGTTTTTATATTATAAGCCATATAAGCATTATTATTTTGTCTCCCAAAGAATAATAAATGACTAATGAAATTCCTTAAAAAATAGAAAACATTGTTTTTATAATAATGATGAGGAATACAATTAATATATATTTACAACAAAATATTATCAATGAAGTTTGTTCAAAATTAAAAACAAACATTTATAAATTAGTAATCAAAAAATGTAATCTTTTGTACAAGAATTAAATAAATAGAAAAAATATAGTTAATATTTTAGCATTAAAAAGCAAAAATACTCAATTCCATTCAAGTGATTCAAGGAAGAATATCATATTGATTAAATTTTTATTATAATATGAACTTAAATATTTGTGATTTTAGGAGTCGATTAAATTAATGTAAAATGGATTTAGAAAATAATTTGTTGGTAAATTATTTAAAACTATGGGCATACTATGAAAAAGGATACTTGCTGCACAGCTCTTTGAGTCGCTGTGTCCGGTGATTGCGATTCCTTGAGTAAGGTTAAAATTTCGCGCAAACCTTCTTCTTGTGGTGTCCACTCCATTTTTATTTTGCATAGATTTTCTGAAAATGAATGATTTTGGATTATAATTATTTTAGCAAAACTGTACAATCTAACCATAGAATTATAATGGCACAAAATATACACACACTACTCACTACATACAAATTTTTCTGAAAGGACAAGAACGACGTACACACGACAAAACACGATGTCGGCGGCGAATTAACGGAACACGGAACTGATTCAGTTATTGCTACATATCGCCGTCTGAAAAATTGTTGTTTGTTTTCATCAAATTTATACCATATAATCCGCACAAGAAACAAATTTATGTGGGCCGAGGCTAAATATATATGAATTCACCCCAATCTTTACTTCTATTCATTCGGGGTTTTCAAAAATTTTCTAACCTACACTTGAGAAGCTACTATCCCGAATCGACTCTTTTCTCTGTCCTTTACCTGGATTGGATCTTTCTTTCTATTAATAATTTTTCTCTCTTACTCTGCAATGGTAGGCGTTTGCTTTCTGTAAGTACTCGGTTAGCCAATGTCGGTTACAATACGATTGGCCACGTGCTTCCCCGAATTCCAGTTGTCTGAACTTTGTGCATTTTCATAATATATATATACAGAGTGTAACAAAAGTAACGCATAATAGCTGCAGGGCCGGCGAAAGCACTAGGCGGACTAGGCGCCCGCCTAGGGTGCCAAATTTAAGGGGGCGCAAAATTTAAGACTTTTTAATATCCATAAAAATTAAAATTATGTTTAAGGTAACTAAAAATTAATACAGTACGAAGTAAGGCCATTTAGAACGTAATTTACGGAAAGCGGAACTAATAGATTTTTATTTGTTTTACAGAGTAGAAGTATTTTTGTTTATATTTGAAGTATACATATACAGGGTGGTCCAACGAAAACTTCACAAGCCCGTTTTTCGGTATTTAACCTAAGTTTTTGAAAAATCGCTCGGACTGGTCGATTTTTGTTTCAAGTGGGAACGATTTTTACCCATTACCCACTTTAAACCCCTAACTGGGGGTTGATATCAACTTACCAATTTCAAATGGCAATAAGGGTCAAAAACTGGTTCCGTTTACTTTTTATTTTTATTCATTTTGACCCTTTTATTGCTATTTGAAATTATTAAGTTGATATCAACCCCCCATTAGGGGTGGAAGTGGGTAATTATAAGAAAATCTGTCCTAATAAAATCAAAAATCGACCTTTTTAACAGTTTTTCCAAAAACTTAACAGAAATACAGAAAAATAGACTTGATAAGTTCAAAAGCATTAATTAACTAATAAAAATTTGAATGTAATTTTCTCAGCGAGTTAGGCACCGATTTTAAAAATAACGGCACTGTTGTAAACCTGATTCCTTGTACTTTTTATTTTGACCCCTATTGCTGTTTAAAATTATTAAGTTGATATTAACCCCCAATTATGGGTTGAAAGTGGGTAATATGTAATTAGATAAAAATCGTTCCCCCTTGAAACAAAAATCAACCAGTCCGAGAGATTTTTCAAAAACTCAGGTTAAATACCGAAAACCGGGCTTGTGAAGTTTTCGTTGGATCACCCGGTATACTTATTTTATTGGTATTATATATGTACCAGGTTTTGTTTTTACTTTTGGAAATATATTTTTTGTTTGATATTTATAAATACAATAGCGTGTATTCAGCGACCGTGATGAATAATTTAGAGACGTCGTTACCGTAAATCACGTGATTAAAAAATATTTCTTCATAAGAAATATTTTCTTAAAGACGTGATTAACTTTAACGACATCTCTAAAATTTTCATCACGGTCGCTGAATACATGCTACTGTATATAATAGTGCCCAAGCTTTGATGTGACCATGTATGATAATTTTAAAATAAATTTTTATAATACCTACTTTAACGAAAGGCTCCACGTAGTGCCTCACTTATATCGATAAAATTACCTCAGAGGTGTGATGTTTCGTATTTGGGCCTTGTAAATAACAACAACAAATTGATTATTACCCTATTTATTACTTCACAAAGGGAAAAAAGTAGAAAGTATCTAAATGAAACTAAGATTATTGTCTGTATCAAGAATGGTTAATGCATGAAAGTCAGTAGTTAACATAACAAATAAAATCAGTCGCACACTTCACTGGCAACTACATTTTAAATGTACAAACTTTGTTTTGTCTCGGCAGTTAAATACACCGCGCGTAAAACTAATCTAAGCTTGATTTGTTTAGGCAGCCGCATGCCGCGCTTAACTATATCGAACCGCTCCTCGCGATGCTTGAAGATCGACTGACTGTTTGCCTGCGCACTGCACCAACTTGCCGAAACTCGTTTTAGACCGCTCATTGTTTATGACTCCTCAACAACAGAAAGCGCTCGCACGCCCCGCACCTTTCTAGCATTCACATGCGCTACACTACATTTTTATTCGATTGTTTTTTAATGTAAATATTTTCCAAAGATCAACCCCACAAAAGCGTAATAAAAACTAAACACACTAGCATATATTCAGCGACCGTGATGAAAAATTTAGAAACGTCGTTAACGTTAGACACGTGATTAAAAAATATTTCTTCATAAGAAATATTTTTTTAAAGACGTCATTAACTTTAACGATGTCTCTAAAATGTTTATCATGGTCGCTGAATACATGCTACTACTTTTTTAACCTGGGGGGTGCAAGTTGATAATTTGCCTTTTTTGACATTTTTAGTTTTTGCATATCTCTGTTTCTATTTTGTTGCTATGGAAACCAACTATTTCTTTTTAAATAGCAATAGTATGTTTTCTTTGCATATTTTAATATACCGCATTTTTCTGTATTCAGCAATACTATTTTTTTGTTAAATAAAAAAATAAAATTGGAAAAGAAATTAAGGGTGTCCTATTTATTAACCGCAAATATTTATTTGGATTGTAACCCAGTAAACCAAAAGAGGTATTATATATGTAAAATATATATAACATGTAAGAAAACTTATGTAAAATCTAGAGAGAAATTAGGGATAAATCATGTAAGGATGTCAGCCATATTTGGGGATAGGTTATTATGTGTAAATTATGTAAATTTTTATATACAAAATATATATCAGATATAAGTAAATAAAAACAAAAAATATCATTTTTTTGCTTGGACGGTACAATGTAGTAATTAGCAGCAACCAGGCCATTTCTAGTAAGTAATCACAAGTATAATAAATTAATATTATCTTAACTTAAACCATGTTAATCTTAAAGTGGGATTTGCGGGATTCGAACCTACGCCGTTGCAGTCGCAAATTCTCGAATCAAGCCACCTAACCGTTGGACCATCGAGGCTTCATGAAATGAATACACAAAAACATTGTTTTAAAGCAATTCCACATATATTATATTTGTTTTAATACAAATAAAAAAAAATTAAAAATAAATTAGTGAAGTTAAAAGAAGTTCAATTATATATAAAAATAAAGTAGTTAAAATTATTTTTAACAAAATAAATAAATTATAAATTATAACTCAACTTTTTTCTAATAATGTCGGTGTTGAATGTTGGATTTCTTTGGTAAGCGCAATTTTGCAGAAAAAATTAAGAAAAAATTCTAAACTTTAAAAATATTCAAAATAAAGACATTAATTATAAAAATTAAGTAGTTAAAATTATTTATAACAAAATAAATAAATTCTAACCCAACTTCCATACATTTTTCTAATAAGTTATTTTATTTTATATTTTATGTATGAATTATTTGCATAAAGAATATAAGTAAATAATTTATGTAGGGAAATTTTAAATTAAATGTCTAATGTAAATAACACAGGCGATATTTTACATTAATAATAAATAATTATTTATATATAAAATATACAGTATACGAACTTATGAATTGTATATGTAAATAATTCTATATAAATAACACATTATAAATTTTACTTATTACTTACATAGAGAAAATAATATAATATTATATATGTAGAATATACATATATTTTACGTTAAATTAGCTACATAGGAGAATTTACCAGCTATCTATGTGTATTTTATATATAAGTTACAAATTGGTTTACTGGGAAATATCACTCTGAACAAATAATTCCTTATGGAATACTATTTTGCTTTCACTGTAACATATACATACATATTAAAAGTACCTATAAAATGTGATTTCTTGGGTTAAGGACAAAAATGCAAATAAATACAGTAACTTTTATTTCGCAACAAGTTTCTGGTTAATTTTAACCCTTTATCAAGCTTTGAAAAACGTTTAAAGTAATATATTCTTCAACTTAATCAAATAAATAAAAATAAAAATTACTGTATAAATGAGGCATTTTCGTTTCATTCCGGTTATGGTTATGGTTGACAGCATTTTGACACCAATTTTTGACGTTGGTTACTATTTTATGACGTATAAGGTCATGTAATAACCGAAACGAATACATTGGTTCACCTTTTTTTAAATGTTTAAATGAAGGCGCGATTATTATTATGTTTATAATTATTTTTAACCATGGAGAAATATAAAAATGCTTTAAGTTTTTTTTTGCTTGATGAAATAGAAACTGGATAAATTGCTTCCATTATCCATTTTTAACATATGTTTTTCGATTAAATTATAAAATTAATATAACATTTACTGCAGCTCTTATTCATATTCATATTTGATCACTCAAAATCAAAAAAAAAGTATTTTATTAATAAATTGTAAAAATAGCTTAACCTCAAACAACAGGCTAGAGAGAGAGAAACTATAAACCGGCATCTTAACCATCCACTTGAGCTGGTTATTAAAATCTGTTACCGCTCGGTTATAATGACGTCATTGGTAATGAATCGAATATGAAAGGTTATCCTTGAAACGTAACCAAGAGGTAACCGGAATGAAACGAAAACGCCTATGGTGGTAAAAATGGTGTATATGAGGTTGTATAAAAATTTAATGTCAGAGTCAATTTAAAAATTTTCATTTTTATCCTCAACCCAAGAAATTACATTTTATAATTACATTAATAAGGACAAGATTTCGTCTCTTAATTAAAAATACATCCTCCTGAAGAAAGTGTATTTACACTTAGGATATTTTGCGTTTTGCATTAGACCAACGATTTATTTTAGCTTGATGAAGAATCTAATGCGATGGGCTATTGCGATTGTATTGCAGGTATTTCAGGTTTTTGCAAACATATCTTTGGTGTTTGCAATAAACGAAAAAGGCAATATACGAGCCCAAACATGGCCTATCGCCTTTCCAATTTTTACAGTGATATTTTCACTGTCTTTTCTTTTTGCTTTTTTTGTTGTGTGTTGCTTTTTGGATTTCAATTAAAGAAGCTTGCAGTGAAATAGAATTAGCAGAAAAAAGTTTTTATTTAAAGCAGTTATCAATCTAAAAATAAAGTTGGGACTTTCAACAAAATAAACACTATACAAATTATATCATGTTTCTTTGGTATCCAAACTCCACCAGCGTGTCTATAATAAATAATAACAATTTCAGTTTTTTTCTTTTGACGCATTTAATCCACAATTTGCGTCTTTCTACCTCATAGTCTTATGGAAGAAATTTATAAAATTTTATATTACCTTTTGTGTTGGAATAGTTATTATAGCATCAAAGATCAAACAACACAACAAGAAGTAAGATATATTCTCTAATAGTTATTTGTAGTATTTATAACAACAAAATTGAACAAATAACTTTAAATTAAAATATTTGTCGTTTGGCAATTAGTGCCACAGATGGCGTTTCAGTAAAATACGCTCGTCGCCTATAAATTTCCTAAAAAGATCAACTCTATGATATTGAAAAGCAAATGTCAAGTTACCAAATTCACACCGGTATTTCTGCCAATTCTGCCATTGTTTATTATGTTTATCCTTACAACAAAAATGGCTTTGAAATGAACGTAAAATAATATTATAGAGCTATACTTCAAAAAATATTGTAATTATTTAAATAAAATAAATGAAGATTAAGCTATACAACATATCACAAAGAAGAGCCTGATTTTTATTAACCAGGAAATAAATGATGTCCACTTACATTATGAAAAGTATTTATTGTAATAAAGATGAATAAAAAATCATCGAAATGAGTCACTTGTCTCCTTTTCGATTGAATGTTCCAAATTTGGGTAACGATTTAAATAGTGGCGTATCCAATCCTAAAAAGCGAAGAAAAAATGGCCAAAGCAATATACAAACACCCCCAAATGTACAGGATCTTTTACCACCACCTTTATCAGGGTACGGAGATACTATTGTTGCCTCAAATCCCTTTGATGATTGCCCAAGCACCATGTCGATGAGTATGGTGCGTAATCCAAATCCCATGGTAATGGGATCTAATATGCCGATGGGAATGAATACTATAAATATGTGCAGACCAATGGGTAAGTTAATACTATTATATGCAAAAAGAAATAGTACTTTACACTGTTTTAAATACACTTCATTGTTTCAAAGAAACCGTAAAATGAACCTATCTTACCGTGTTGCACGTTCATACATATTAAAGAGAGTGACTGCGTTTGTTATGTAATACACGAGGACAGAATATTCAACCATGTTTTTGAAATTTAATCCTTTTTTATCTAAATATAAACAGAAGAATGAGACATAATACAGAACCTTGAATTCATACGTCAACTTTTTGTTGTCAAATTAAAGACTACTGTTTTTATCTTCGGACACATTATAATGACTTTTTAGGTTCAGTTTTCAGATCTAATCTTTTGATCAATAAAGTGAATAAAGGAATTTTACTGGATATTGAATTTTCAAAGAAACTACGTATTAGCATCGTAGTTATCTTTATAACCTAGAACTAAAAAATAGGATTAATTATTAAATAATAAAACTGAAAGGGAAACTTTACGGTAATACATTCATTTATATCCCTAGAAAAATCTGGAGTACTATTGATGAAATTATACAGGATGTTTTTATTTAATTTTGTTATATGGCTGGAAAACGTTTTCTTGAAAAATTACTTAATGTACCGTACCAAACAACTTAGGTCAATTTTTAGGTAACATGGAATGTTAAATATTTCCTCGCATTAAACTGTTTCTCAGTTATTGTACAACCAATGTCAATCTTTAAAGTAGTAGAATACAGAAATTTGGTTAACAGTTGTTAATCTACAATGAGCATATTTTTAAAATTATTTCCAATTAAACCAGTAGTCTCGCCAGAAGTGGTATCAAATAAAGAATTTCCATTGACTTTTTGATTCTGGGGAAAATCCAAAATTGTTTTTTTGAATTTCACTACCATTTATTTGTCACTTATCTTTTCAAATGCAAAATTTATGGGTTTTTAAGTCTTTAATTTTAAGCGGGTGACTTTAGCCTTTAGGGCCCGTTATGCCTGGGCGGTTGTAATAAGTTACAAATACACAAATATAACAATATGACAATATATAAAAGATAGTGTTTACTGCACTGTCCAGACGGTGCAGCAAAAAAATTAGCTGCACTGTCCAGGCAACAGAAGAAGTGAAATAACAGAATTGTTTGGAATGAAAATGTTTTTAAATAGTTTCTTTAATGAAACCTGCCTAACCTAACCTGAATCAAAATCACCTATTTATAATTAAATTTCACAAAAACAACAGAAAATAATACAAAAGCAAAACTAATTGGAGTTGAGATGAGACTTGATCCGCATACCTACTGAACCACAGGCAACCACAATAGCACTAGCATAAAGCGAATTTTATTAAGTATAGAAAAAAATCTTGTTGGACAGTGTATCTATTTTTTTGCAATTAGCGATTTCGATTACCTGTAGGGGGCGCTGTTTTAACAGAAACAGCTGATCCAAGTGAGGTAAAAATTTATTTATTTTGTGTATAATTTACATAAAACCCCATGAATTAATGATTTTAGCTCACGAAACTAATAAAACAGGTAATTTTTGCTTTTTACAAGCGTTAATGTATAATTTAAACGAAATTTTTCTTTTTGACATTACCTCACTTCAGTAGTTTAAAAAATTCCACCCGAGGGCGAACAGAATTCCGAAATCGCGAATATGTCTGGACAGTGCAGTAGACAATTCGAGATTTCAAAATTCTAGATGCCCTCTGGTGGATTTTTTTGAACTACACAAAACAGGTAAAAGTTAAAGAAAAAAATATGTTTAAATTATGTTATCGCGCTTATAAAAAGCTAATATTGTCTATTTTATTTGTTTTATGAATTAAAATAATTAAATAGGTAAATGTTCCAATTATAAATATAATGTGAAAATTTTTACCTGTTTTCGATCAGCTGTTCTGTGAAAACAGCGGCCCCTACAGTTAGTTAAAATTCCCAATATTATATTTAAAACAACTTGAGAGGGGATGTTTCAACTTGTGTGAAATTAGCAATAGATTCCAGCAATAGGTGTTTTTTCATATAAAAACTTGTTTTTTTGAAATTTTTTCTTTAATAATTTGCTTCAATTGAATAATATAAACCTGGGATATGCATTTTCATAAGATTTTAATAAATTCTAAGGGCAGAAACCACCTCAAAATAATTTAACAAAAAAGAGTTAATTTTTTTAAAATTTTACTTTTGCATTTGTTTCTTTCTAATACACGTTTAAAGTTCCGCGATTTAGCAATATTTCCCATATGTATATGTACTAGTATATTCTTCAAAAACTGAAAAAGGATTAATTTTTTTGTTTTAAATTATTCATTTAAACAATTTTAAATAACATATCAAGAAATTGGATGGCAGTAATATTTTGTTTTCTTGTAAATCGTATTTAAAGTTCCACTATTTCTCAACGTTGATCTGGGGTTGAGAACTTTAAACATGATTAACAAAAAATTACTGCCATCCAATTTTTTGATATGTTATTTAAAACTGTTTAAATAAATGACAGCGGAAGAAAAAATTTAAAAAAATTAACCCCTTTTTCTGTTATTGAAGAATGACTAATTCATGTACATAATAGGATCAATGTTGAGAAATAACGGAACTTTAAACACGATTTACAAAAAAACAAAAAATTACTGTCATCCAATTTTTTGATATGTTATTTACACCTGTTTAAATAAATGACCACAGAAGAAAAAATTTAAAAAAATAACCCTTTTTCCTGTTATTGAAGAATGACTGATTCATGTACATAAACATGATTTACAAAAAATTACTGCCATCCCATTTTTTATGTTATTTAAATCTGTTCAATTAAATGACCACAGAAGAAAAAAATACAAAAAAATTACCCCTTTTTTCTGTTTTTGAAGAATGACTGATTCATGTACATAATAGGATCAATGTTAAGAAATAACAGAACTTTAAACACGATTTACAAAAAAACAAAAAATTACTGCCATCCACTTTTTTGATATGTTAGTTAAAAATGTTTAAATGAATAATTTAAAACAAAAAAATAAATCCGTTTTCGGTTTTTGAAGAATATACTAGTACAAATACATACAGGGTGTTCATTTTAAAAGGAGCCACCCTAAATAACTGTCGCAAAAATAATTTAATATAAAAATGCCGTGACAGGTCGGTTTTTATATTCAGGGTGACATCTATTTACAATGAAATTAAAGGTGTCTTTGCAACCTCCTACCCTACAGGACCGCCCCTTTGATTATTTTAAATGGGAATGGGGGTCGAGTGAGGCGTCATTTTAAAGGTCTGTTTATCCTGAAAATAAAAATACGATTTGTTTTGGCAGTATTTTAATTTAGTCATTTACAGGACACGATGAAAGAGAAAAGTAGAAAGTAATTTATCACAAAAAAAAATTATAAAAAATATGGAAACTGATTTATTTTTCAATAATTATAAATAATTAGTTTTTGTTAAGTTAGAGCACTTGTTTTATGGTAAAAACTTAACAATTTATCCAAAAGTGATTTAAAAGTACATAAATAATACCATTATTAAGTACTTTTTTAAAATTTTTAGGTAGGTTAGAAATCAAAAAGTTTCCAAAAAAATTATGACTGGACTGCCATTATCAGGGTAAAAAATGCTTTCAAATGATGTATCACTCGACCCCTATTCCCATTCGAAAAAAGTGAAAGGGTGGCTCCGTAGGGAAGGGAGTTGCAATCACCATTCTTATTTTATCGTAAAAAGATGTCCCCCTGAAGGTAAAAATCGACCTGTAACGGCATTTTTACAATAAATTATTTTTTCGAGAGTTATTTAGGATGGCTCTTTTTAAAATGAACACCCTGTATGGCGAGCTGTATGGTTAATATTGCTAATTTGCGGAACTTTAAACGTGTATTACAAAGAAACAAAAAATAACTGCCACTCAAATTTTTGATATGTTACTTAGAATTATTTTAAGAAACAAATGCAAAAGTAAAATTTTAAAAAAATTAACCCTTTTTTGTTTAATTATTTAGGGGTGGTTTCTACCCTTAGAATTTATTAAAATCTTATGAAAATGCATTTCCCAGGTTTATATTATTCAATTGAAGCAAATTATGAAAGAAAAAATTCAAAAACACAAATTTCTATATGAAAAAACATCTATTGCTGGAATCTTGCTAGTTTCACACAAGTGATGCTTCATATTTCCAACTTAACAAATAAAGATTTCTTTTAGGTTGGTCGATCAAACGGGCCTCGTTACACTGTAGGTTTTTCTTAATTTTGTAGTAAGCGTAAAGTTTACTGTATTAATTTTACAATGATTATCGTAAACATGTCCACAATTTAAAGAAATGTTTCAATTTTGAGGTTAATTTATTATTTAGTAAGTTTCCAATTGCATTGTTCAGACCTTGAAAGACCAGAGATACCATGAAGTGGGCCCACCCCCTCTTTAGATAGAATATTTTTTTTTCCAATTACAGTGATACCCAAGATGTAGGTAGAATCCTTAAGGCGATAGTCGGCAAATTTGAGCGCTTGATTTTGAAATTCACTTGATTTTTGCGATTTTGGTCATAACTTTTTTTCCAGTGGAGCTTTTTTAAAATTTCTTTTTTTGGTATAAAGAAGAGTCTTCTGGCTACCAATTTCTTCTTTTTTTGTTTTAGTAAGTCAAACCAAATAATCATACGGCAGCAGTAAAACGGGCTCGGGCTCTTTACAATAAATGTTCGCTTAGCGGCTCTTTGAAACATTCTAAAAAACTAATTGAAATAATATTTTTTTTCCAACGCTAGAAATAAGTTAAAATATAAACTATTTACAGCATCCCAAAAATTAGGTAAAATTTTAAGAAATTTTTGGGATGCTGTAAAAAATTTAAAAATATATTTAAAACAAAAAAACGCAACATCAAAGTCTCCGTTTATATCTTAACTTATTTCTAGCGTTGGAAAAAAAATATTATTTCAATTAGTTCTTTAGAATGTTTCAAAGAGCCGCTAAGCGAATATTTTTTGTAAAGAGCCCGTTTTACTGCTGCCGTATGATTATTTGGTTTGACTTGCCAAAACAAAAAAAGAAGAAATTGGTAGACACAAGACTCTTCTGTCTACCAAAAAAAGAAATTTTAAAAAAGCTTTAATGGAAAAAAAATATGACAATATCAAGCGAATTTCAAAATCAAGCGCTCAAATTTGCCGACTATCCTCTTAAGTTTACTTACTTATTTATAAACAGCTGTTGATAAATTGATAAAATAAAAAGATATAAAAGAAATTAGTTAGTACACTTAAGGTTTATGGTAGGTAACACTGTATTCTGAAAAAAATCCTCTATCGATATAAAAAAATCCTCTTATCGTATATGTAAAAAAAATTACTTACAGAGTTTTTCACCTTTACATGAATCAAAATACTTGAATTCAAATTACTCTTGATAATTTTGTTTTCCATCTCCTGTAAAATTACTATTTTGTCGCTTATTCCTTTTTAAAAAGAATCCGTCGAAATGTAATGCATAATGTTGGAAATTTTCAACTGATTAATCATGTCAATTGAATAATTCTACCATTTACTAAGTGATTACATTTCTTTCTTGTTTAAAAATTTCAATAGTTGATTGTTGAATGCTCTTAAATTTTTTATATTGTTGAATTAATACATAGAGGCCTATGTTGGCAATTTTTTACTGCACTATGGTGATGTATAGGATATGCATGCACAGTTTATTGCAAAATATTCTTTCGTTTCATATTGGAAAAATTTGTTTGTATTCTTAAAATAAATATTAGAATTAAAAATATTTTTTTATTGTTATTACAAAATCAGCTGAAAAGTGTTGAGGTAAAAGAGCTTAAATGTGTGGTAAAATCATTTCTACTTGGCACCACAATTTACTTCTTATAGAACACTGTTCTGCTTTCCTGGTTCCAGCTCAATACATTGAGGGGTTATACATAGTCATGAAGATTTTTTTTAGCGATACTATTCGTTATATGTATAAATATTAGCCAGTATCATGTTAAAATATGCCTTTGCAGTTTGAAATAGAATTATTATGATTAAATATTATACTTATACCGATCATTAAAATTATCTAAATTAACAAAAATCATCAAAAATATAAACACCTGGGAAAAGTATGGAAACTTATTTTTCTTAGTTAAGAGCAATTTCCTAAACGGTAAATATAGTGGTTTAGTTCTGCTGTCATAAAAGCTAGTAAGAACAACATTTTTGTATAATTTTTTTTGTAGCTGATTTATAAGTCATTTCTTTAATTTTTGCCACAAGGAAAAAAAATTAGAAAATGTACAAAAAAAAATATAATGATCTAAAAGTACCTTAACTTGGGACCCCTCTAATTAATTTTGTGCTAGGTTGCTGAAGGTAACTCTCTGGCAAGATGTAGACTAATCAATTTAGATTATAAATCTTAAAAAGAATTGAAAATCTAACGAGGGAAACTTGAGTTATTACTGCAGAACTAATGCTCGATTTCATGATTTTTCACAATTTTTCCTCCTAAACTCGCGCGCCCTCTAGAGATTCGCATTAATTATCAGTTATTTGGTCATAATTTGCAAAGAAGTCCCAGAAAAGTGGGATGGATTTTCTATACCTTGTTATTATCTCCAACGGAAAATTTATCGCGGGTGTCTAGGAAGATGCTCTTAAAAAAATAGGAGTAAAAGAAACACTTTTTGTGGCGAGCATGTAGGTTAGGTTAGGATACATGCGAGCCACAAAAAGTTCTTTTACTCCGAATAAAACATGCTATTTTTTCTTCGAACGTCGAAATTTTTAAAATAGTAATATAATAAATAATTTTAAAATTTGATATTTAATTTACATACAACACACAATACAATGTTATTGTATACTGGGTTGCCTAAAATTCATTTCAACTTTTTTAAAATTATAATTTAATGCTAATTATAATTAAAATTGTTTAATTTCAATACGACATGTATATTGGGTTGCGGAATAAGCAGAGTAGAAATTTAATTTCTACTCCTAGGCAGTACAAAGTGACCATAGAATCAAGGAACATAAAAAGTGACATTTTAAAGCCTGTCAAACGTCACAGAAGACTGTACTTTAATAACGTTTGAAGAAAAAATATTTTTTTAATTACGTCCAAAGTAGCAAAGATTTTTTAATGAAATTTTGTATAGGTACACTTGAATACTGAACACTCAATTGCTATAAATTTGGCTAATCCTCAACTTTTATAAATGTAAATTTCATTGGCGGGCCGTTACTATCATGGTTAACCGATTTCATACGAGATAGAAAACAAAAGGTGTTGTTAAATAATATAGAATCCTTTGAAACCAATGTGCCCTGAGGAACATCCCAAGGTTCTCATTTGGCACCATTACTATTCTCAATTTTTATTAACAACATTTATAAATGTTTCAATTCATCAGAAATATTGTTGTTTGCAGATGATCTAAAGTTATTTCGCATTATTAAGTCGGTTGATGATTGTAATCTACTGCAAAACGATTTAGACAATCTGAATAGTTGGTGTATTCAAAACAGGCTATTCCTTAATTTCAAAAAATGCAGTCATGAGAGTTTGTAGAAATGCTAATGAAATAATATACAATTATAAATTGGGGGACTCCTTACTTACAATTGTGTCGTGATCTTGGAATATATTTTAATAACAAATTCAGTTTTAATAATCATATAAATCAACTTACTGCAAAAGCAAATCGAATTCTTGGATTTACAATACGTAATGTTAAAGACTTTAGGAACATTAAATGTATTAAAAGCATATATTGCTCTCTAACCAGATCTATATTAGAATATGCTACTCCAATCTGCTCACCTACATATAATTGTCATATTAATAAAATTGAAAATATCCAAAGGAAATTTCTCAGATTTATTGCATTTAAAGAAAAGATATCTAAAGAGTTATTTGGATATGATTTTATCTTAGATCACATAGGTCTGCAAACACTGGAAAAACGTAGAGAAAACTATGATGTTGTCTTAATACATAAAATAATTTATGGTAAATTAGATGTGGGTGCACTGCTTTGTTAGAGTCTATAAATTTTCATGTCCCGGCTGAGAAAACTAGACAAAAATGTCTTTTTCGCATAAATCACCATAAATCCAATATAGCATTGAATCATTCTGTCGATCGTTTATTACAAATAACAAATAATTACTGTGATATAGATTTATTCCATATTTCTGTTGAAAGTTTAAAGTTTAAAGAGAATTATAAATTATTGATATTTGCTCTAGTTATGATTGTTAAAAAATTGTGCTTGTTATTTAATTTGTAATTAATTGATTTATATTTTATCTATGTTATACATATTGTTTTTCTTGTTTAAATTTTTATTACTTATACCGGGTGGAAATGAAACTAGGGCCACCCCTGGCATTTCTTTATTTATGAAAATAAAAAATTAGAATTTTAGTATCTTATATGATCTAAGAAAACAAATTTTATGGATCGAATAAATCTTTCATTTTACTTCCGGTTTATCAGGAAATGGCACCCACTTTCTTATTTTAAATGTAACCCCCTGATTTTTTCTACGTAAAATCAAACATTGGTTAGTTTTAAGTATGTTTATGACAAAAAAAATTTTTTTTTCAAAACTAAGAAAAAATGTTGAATTTTTTTTTGGTAAAAAATTTGAGTAAAACCTACAAAAACTATTACTTATTTCACTGTTCTTGAGATATTATTTTTTTTAATTTTCAAGAAGCGTTTTTTGGAAATATCTTTACTTTTTTAAATGGGATGATGTAAGGGCCACCCCCTAATTAAATAGAGGGGTTTTTTTCCGGTTACTGTGATATCCCATATGTATGTTTAAAAATAGTTTTTGTAGGTTTTACTCAAATTTTTTTACCAAAAAAAAATTCTAATTTTTTTCTTAAAGTTTTGAAAAAAAATATTTTTTGTCATAAACATACTTAAAATTAACCAATGTTTGATTTTACGTAGAAAAAATCAGGGGGTTATATTTAAAATAAGAAAGTGGATGCCATTTCCTGATAAACCGGAAGTAAAATTAAAAATTTATTCGATCCATAAGATTTGTTTTCTTGAATCTTATAATATACTAAAATTTTAATTTTTTATTTCTATAAATAAAGAAATGCCAGGGGTGGCCCTAGTTTCATTTCCACCCGGTATATTTGCTTATCGCAATATTTTTTATTGTATCTGTTTCTTTACTTAATCTTAATGTTACTTTCTAAATTTGTATTTGTAAAATGGCGTTGCTGTGAATAAATAAATAAATAAAAATAAATAAGGGAGCATCCATCTGTTCCAATTTCGATACAATTTTTTAAATTTAGATCACGATTTCGCAAAAATTTTAAAATTGTTATTGCCAAATATCCATCCTCACTGAGTATAGGCTCATGGGTAACAACATTACAATTATCATTACGAGAATCAATGAATTCCACAAAATCTTCATTAATTTCCATGCAATCAGAATTAGATTTCAAATAGCTTATTACAAGACACATTTGTGAAATATGCCTAATATCACAGTGTTTCATCGAAGATTATGCTGAAATATTTCGATTTTTTAACTTGTTTTAAAATATCGTCTTTAATTACTTCTCAACATAAAGCAATTAAATCATTTTGAGTCGTGTTACTTATGTTGGTGACATTTGAATGAGTGTTCCAAAATGAGTTTTGCAAATCTATCACCAGCTGATATTCTAGAACTTAGAATTTCATAAAAATTTCCCTCGTTTGTAATAGATTTCGTTGACCTCGTAAGGGAATGTTGTGTTTTCCCAAAAAAATTATACTTTCGTTAATTGGTTTTAATCTATTTTTAGTTTCCTCAATTTGTCGAAGTCTTTCAATATTTATTGCATTTCTTATATTTCATATATTTTTTCTTCCGGGGTCATCGCATAGATTAGTTTCGTCGTAGTTAACGATATTTTCAGGTGGAACACCTTCAAGCTCCACCTCTAATCTATCAAAATATTCATTTATTATTTTTGGTGAAACATCAGCCCGATTTCTTTTAATATTTTGACATATTCTGTGTGATAATTCATTCTTATGTCGATTCAAAAACGAGTAAATAAATTCTTGTCCAGGTAAGTTATTTTTAAATCTAACCATCTCTTTTCCTTTCCTGTCCAAGAACTCCTTTATGATAATTCTCAACGTAATGGCATCAATAGGATAACCCCATTCCGAACAAATTTTAAGCCTATCCACAAGAAGATAGATGTTCTTCCAACTCTGACAAACACATCTGTCCTCCCTGAGACTTGATGTTTCCTTCCTTTTTTTGTGCCTATATATGACTGAATAATGAATATTGTACTTAGTCGCTACCTTCCTTAATGATGCACCATTATTTACTTCTACAGCTTTGTTTAATGTATTTTTGTCATATTTTTGATAGGGCTCCTTTGATGTCGATTTTTACACTCTCGGCATCTTAATAGAAACTCTATAAATGCAAAATAATAGCAATTATACAGGGTGTCCAGAAATTAGGCGGCCAAACTTTAGGAGGCGATTCTATAACTAATTTTAAGAAAAAAACTTCCTATAAACATGTGTCCGATTTGGCTTCCTAAGAGAGCTACAGCCCTTTAAATATTGTGACTAAAACTAGTTTTTTTGTCATTTATTTGAAAACGGTTTGCAATAAAGATTTGAAATTTGGTGTGAAGACTAATACGTTTAAGATATAATTTCTCAATTTTTTTCAGATTTTTTGAAAGCTTTCACAAAATTTCAGAGCTTTCAAAAAATCTGAAAAAAATTGAGAAATTATATGTTAAATGTTAAATGTATTAGTCTTCACACCAAATTTCAAATCGTTATTACAAACCGTTTTCAAATAAATGACAAAAAACCTAGTTTTAGTCACAATAGTTAAAGGGCTGCAGCTCCCTTAGGAAGCGAAATCGGACACATGTTTATAGGAAGTTTTTTTCTTAAAATTAGTTGTAGAATCGCCTCCTAAAGTTTGGCCGCTTAATTTCTGGACACCCTGTATATTGTATGTATGTTGAAATATTACCAGTTAATAACTGTTAATATAACTATTCGTAATTTTCCAAGAAAAACATGAGGTGGGGTGAATAGAAACACTAAAACAAGATGTTTCTATTCACCCCATATTTTATCAAAATTATGAATAATTTAAGAATTATTAAATTGAATAAAAAATCCTATTGGTCACATTGAAATAATTCATAGTTAAATAAGTTACCTGGATTTAGACCTAAATTTTCGATTAACTGAGCTGTTATCTCATAAAGTTTTCGAGCATGCCTTCCAATGGTTAAAACATGTGCGGGTATTAACTTTATAAAGTAACTACAATAACCAATTCAACCAACTTACAATAACGCCGTTTCACTTCTTTCAACAATCAAGAAACGGGAAAAATACCCAAATGAATCGTATTTTATTGTAGTTTATTTTTAGAAATTTTGAATGTAGCTCTATAAGTTTTGTTTCGATTGCCTCCCACAATTTCTATTCACCCCGTTTTACGGTACATTAATAGTCTTTTCTTAAATGGTTTCAAGTTTCAACTATTGATCTGAAAGTAGCACTAAACCGACAACCGATCTGTCAACTAAATTCCATAAGAGTTATTACCTACTTATTAAACAAACTCAATCATTTATTATCATTAGGATATAATCTGTTGGGAAATAAAATATTATTATTACAGATGAAATTTTAAATGAAAGCATATATAGAAATGCAATCGAAGATGCAGACCATTATTTACAATAAATAAACTAATAAGGAGAGTGGATTCCTTAGGTCTGCCTTCGTTTTAGAGGTGAAGGTGCACCAAGCAACAGTTCCAAGCTGCACTCTAATGGACGCTGTGTTTCGTGCTTATTAGCACTGATTAGCATCACATACTGCTTACTTGTGTCCTTTCCAAAAGAATCGGATGAATTGTTGATTGCTACACCTTCAGTTTTATAATTATAAGACAACTTTGATTACATATCTATCTTTGCTTTCAATCTCTATAAAAAATGATTTAAATTAAGATTAAAAAATCCTGAAATTTTAACTTTTAGACTTAGTTTTCCTTTTTAGGTGCCTGATAATGGCTGTATGTGTCCAACTTGACAATAAAAAAGTTAACCTTTCACCAAAATTTCTATATTTTTCACAATCTAATATTTTCTATAGTTATAAGGTTGTAATTCTAAATTTTTTATACAAAAAATCAATTTATCAATTAAAATTTAAAGCGTTCATTTTGTTAGGTGGACCTCAAATGTCGAATATGCCTCCCCATCATTCCCATCAAGGTATGTTAATGAATGGATCACGAATGAATGGACCTCCAATGAATAGTCCTCAAATGAGTGGTCCACCAATGGGAAATCCAATGGGATCTCATTTGATCAATAGCCCAGGTGGTCCAATACATGGACCAATACCAGGTAGGCAAAAATAATAAGTACATAGATTTGACAGTAAAGTATGCTTAAAAAATTTGACAGTATTGATTTTAAATATTGATATTTAATTGTTTATTCGTTTATAACACATATTCGACTGGAGCTTTAAAAATATCCTATATAGAGTGTCTCATGGGACTGCTTTTGTATTATTAGGGATAGAAAGTCGGTTAAACGGATAAAGTAGTAGAAATTTATTTGTATATTAATTCGTCGATAAAACCTTTGAACCTCGTTCCTGCACTATCTTGAAAAAACAAGAAATTGTGATTTTCAAAATATGGTTATAACTATTATTTTGGGTCGAATTAAAAAAGTTGTTTGACATTATAGATGCACTTTTTTGTGAACAATGCAGTAAGGTAAATGAATTTTGTTTAGTCAATGAATTGACTGCAAATAAACCAAACATATTTTTTGAAATCAGTGTAACTTCGTATACCACATGTAATATTTTAAGAAAAATAAAAATTATTTTATTTTACAAACCAAAAATGGCCTTGTAAAGATGTAAACTGTGAATACATACAATATGTGTTATGATTTATTTTTCATTAATATTTTTAAATCGTTATACTTATGATATTGACTAAGTATTTACATTTCGTCAAAGCAAAAGTTGGTTTGTAAAATAAAATAATATTTATTTTCCTTAAAATATTACTTGTGGTACACCAAATTACTTAGAAAAATAATACTGCTTCTAAATATCTATAAATCCAATATGGCCGCCACAAGAAACAGTAATTTTGGTTCATTTACAGGAAAGCTCATTGGCAAGAAAAAAATAATCAATTTTAAATTGGGAATAATCAATTTCAAATTGAGATTTATAAGTTTCACCTGAAAATAATAATTTAATTTGAAAAAATTATTGCCACATTAGCATACAAAGTCTATGAATGATTAATGCCAATGAATTAAAAAATTAGTTATATTCAATAAATCACTCTTTGAATGTAAGCAATGAATTTGTTACAATAATCAGTAACAACGAGTTTATTCATAGTATTTTCCTGTATGATATTTCTAGCGGTTGCCTATAGAATACTCGGTTTGTGCAATATTTGCCCAATTGACAAGAAAATAATCCTTTACCTTATCGAATTATATTCAAAAAGTGCTTATATAATGTCAAGAAAAATTTCTGATTCTATCCAAAATTAAAAAATTATACCCATTTTTTTATTTTTTTCAATATAGCGCAGAAATCATGCAAAATTCAATTGTTTTGTCAACTAATTGAACCAATTATATTAATATACAACGCCCGGCAAAAATAACGGAACAGCGGCATATTTTTTGATTGCATGAATATTTTTTTTCAAAAATTTGCATATTTATTGCGAATTCCAGCGATTTGCTCGGCCTCTGGTGATGAACAAGTGAACCTAACTGTGAGGTACTCAACACCATTATTTAGCTTGTTTACATTCACGCCAAGTGCATTTTCTATGTTTTAATCCAAATTAATTTAATAGTTATTATAAAAACTTATTATTAGATTGTGAAGTGATTATAATTGGCACGATTTGAAACATAAACACACTCGTTTTTTGGCCGACACTGCCTCACTTCCGCCATGTTTGTTTATATCTAGAGCACCCTCTATTGGTAGCTGGAATTCCCAATACAGTATTATAAAAACTTCATTCTCAGATGGTTTAGAACTTTTTCATCTTTCGGGCTTTCTTGTGGAGAGTACTACCCCAATTTTTTTAAATTGCAACCCCTATTATTGTAAGAAAATCTGGTATTTAATTTCATTAATTTATTTAATGAGCAGTGTTAATGACTTTCGGTTATAGCCAAATGAATTATTTTATATTTGCTTTAAAATTAGGTATTATACGATGCCATTTAATAAATTATTACGTTGCCAAAAAAATTGTGGATAGCAAATGTGACAAAAATTCTTAGACACTTAGTACTTAATAACTTTTTAACAAACTAACATAATAGCTTCTGGTTTTCAGAAATGTGTTTCTTTATTAATAATAATATACTTATTTATTCCAAGACCGATAACAGAAGTGATATACAGAATATTGTCAATTACAGTTATTATTCATTCCCTTTAAAATGAGGTGAAACTCGATAGGAGTTGCAATTTAAAAAAAGACACCCCAAAAGTTGGGAAAGTTCTAAACCATCTCAGAATGTAGTTATTATAATACCGTATAAGTGAGCAAATTTTTGAAAAAAAATATTCACACAATCAGAAAATATGCCACTGTTCCTTTACTTTTGTCGGACCCTGTATGTACAAATAATTCTTTGTTCACATCATTCTTCTATAATAACAAAGATACCCATGAAGTCCCACAAGACACCCTGTATTTTACATTAAAACATAATTATTAACATAATTCAATACATTTTGAAAAACGAATATACAAAAGACACCAACACATAATTAATCTTCTTTAAAATTCAAAATATACCTTTTCAACTTCAAATTGAGACTAATCAATTTCAAATTGACACTTATCAATTTCAAATTGACACTTATCAATTTCAAATTGAGAATAATCAATATCAAATTGACAATAATCAATTTCAAATTGAGAATAATCAATTTTGAATTGGGAATAATCAATTTCAAAAGTGAGATTTATAAGTTTCACCTAAAAATAATAATTTAATTCGAAAAAATTATTGCCACATTAGCATACAAAGTCTATGAATGATTAACGCCAATGAATTAAAAAATTAGTTATATTCAATAAATGACTCTTTGAATGTAAGCAATGAATTTGTTACAATAATCAGTAACAACAAGTTTATTCATAGTATTTTCCTGTACGATATTTTTAGCGGTTGCGTATAGAATGTGCAATATTTGCCCTATTCTTACCCAGTATTAAAATATGCTTGCTTGAGACCTTAAGCAATTTCCTTTTTTGCCTATATGGTAATGCGCCACTGGGTAGACCTACACTTTTAATTCATTTGCATTCATAGACTATGTAAGCTACTTTTTAAAACTTCTATCTTCCAATTAAAATGTTATTTCTAGATGAAACTAATAATAAATCTCAATTTGAAATTGATTATTCTCAATTTGAAATTGATTATTCCCAATTTGAAATTGATTATTCTCAATATGAAATTGATTAGTCTCAATTTGAAATTGATTATTCTCAAGTTAAAATTGATTAGTCTCATTTTAGTTGTAAATAGGTTTGTAGAGAAAACTCCAAATCTTTCAATCCAACTTTATTAATCTTGCTCACTCCAACACTTGAGATTTACTTAATGTATATTTGATTAAAAATCTCACGTCTTGGAGTGAGCTTGTTAATAAGGTTGGATTGAAAGATTTGGTGTTTTCTCTACAAACCTTGATATTATTTTAATTATTTAATAATTACATTTCATTTACTAGTACTTGATTTCTTAATTATTTGAAGATTTTGCAATTGCCCTTAAGGCCTTATGGTACGTTTTCAAATATGGTTGTACTAAACTTATTGTAAACCTCTTACTTGTATAATTAAAATTCGTCAAAATTTTCGGTTAATAAATGTTCTATAACAGGTCCAATTCAAAGTCCAATTGGTAATATGCCTGGACCTATGCAAGGTAATGGTCCAATAAATGGGTCCATGATGAGTCCAATGGGACCAATGAGTAATAGTGCTCCAATGGGTCCCATGAATAGTCCAATAAATGGCCCAATGAATGGGCCTATGAATGGTCCTGGGCCTATGAATGGTATGTCATCTCCAATGAATGGACCTTTAAATAACCAAATGAATGGGATGAGTGGAAATATTAATAGTCCAATGGGTGGACCACAATCGTGTCCTATGAATCATGTTTCTTCAAATGCAGGTAAGTGAAATCTAAATTAACCATACTCTTGCATTAAACATGCGTTCTTGTGTACTTTTAGGACCAATGAATAATAATTTTATGATTCCTATAAATAACATGTATCAAAAACCCCTACCAGTAAGTGCCGGGAAAATTTACCCTGCTGATCAACCTATGGTATATAAATTTGATATATATACAATATTATTAATTGATTATTAAAATAAATTTAAGGTTTTTAATTCACAAAATCCAAATGCTCCACCGATTTATCCATGTGGAGTGTGTCATAAAGAAGTGCATGATAATGATCAAGCAATTTTATGTGAGAGCGGGTGTAATTTCTGGTTTCATAGGTAAACAGTATTAATTTTTAAGTATTTGCAAACAATATTCTGTTTTTTATATTTTAAGGGGGTGTACAGGACTAACAGAAGGAGCTTTCCATTTATTAACAGCCGAAGTGTATGCCGAATGGGTCTGTGACAAATGTTTATCCACAAAAAATATACCTCTAGTAAAATTTAAGCCATAAAATCCATAGTTTCTAGAATTGATAACTTGAATTAAAAGTATTTACTTAAAAAAAGCAGTTCTGACACAATTCTAAAGACTGAAATTTTAGATGATACTTAATAACCTATGTTAAAGTTATAATACTGTTGGTTAAATTTTACATTTTATTCAAAACCATGTAATTATTGTACAGGGTGATTATTGTATCAGTTACAAAATAACATTATATTTCAAGTAAAAATATACTAATTGAATTTTAATGAATGTTATGGTATAAAATTAATCAATAATAATAAAGTACATGCAAAACCAATAAACATTAAGGTAGGGAATTTTGTTTAGTTTATGAGGTGTTTTGATAGAGAAATTTTGACTTGGAAAAATTTAATTTTCACTCTGTTTATAGATACTATGTGGGTATCGATTCATATAATTAAAAGAATTAATCTTATAAAAGTTAAAAAAATAAAATTTTTTTTTCAAAATATATGTAAATTAACATCAAAGTATGTTACATGGATTTCACTTCTTAATTTGATCATTTTTCAACTTTGATCGTATAAAAAATGCAGTTTTTTTTATTTTTTTTTGAAAATTATATGATTCGATGCCCACTTAATATCTACAAACAGGGTCAGTAATAAAATTTTCGTATGTCAAAATTTTCCCATCAAGGCACTTCATAAACTAAAATTTTTCCACATTCCCGGCCATTTATTGTTAAAGTAAACTAATAAACTAAGTTTAATCTCTTATTACAAAACGGTGCAAAATCAACTCTATTCATAAAAGAATGTGGTGCTAGTTTTTATGAAGTACAAAAGTGGAGTATTTAGTTCTATACTAATAAAAGAACCTAAACACTAATGACTTAAGATTATAGTTATTTAAAATGTATGTATAAATCAATTAATTTCTTAACTTATATTAACCATATTTTAAAAGTCAAATCATTGTGAGCCAAATAGGCCAATTACAGAGAAATATATAAAAATATATATCATCGCATAAATAGAATAAAAATAAACCAATTAATTTTACCCAAAAACAATATATTCAACAAGCGTTTGAAAAATAGAATTGTTTCATTAGCAGAAAATTTTGTGGCGAGTATGTAAAGTAGGAAAGATGGGAGAAATAAAAGATAACTAAAAAACAAGTAATACAATTCCATCAATTCAATAGTTAGAATTGAATCGGTACTATTTATATTTTTTTTCCAGGGACAAGGCAAGCCTATAATTTTAAGTGCAATCAATAAAAAAGCTATGCTTTAAATTTAAGTTCAACCAGAAGGTAAACAACAATTCACTTGGCAGTGTATATAACAATAACAGAATTGCTATGCAAAAATCTTTTAGACCCTAAGTAGCAAAAGAACCGGAACTTCCGCCAAGATATTTATGGATGTGTATGTACAAACTTTCGGAAGTTCTGGTGTTTAACCGTATAACAAAAATGATGTATTAACCTATAAACGCAAGAATTATAAATGTGCAAAAAAAATTTAGAAAGAAATGAAGTGATTTATAACGAAAAAAAATAACGAGGATAAAACTTTGTGATATAATCACCCTGTACAAAAATTTAGTCCTAAATAAGTTATTTAAATAAACGCTTGCACCTAATATTTTTAGGAAAAACATAGATATATACTTAATGTGGGCATCATTTATATTATATTTTAATGCATATGATTGGATTTTATCTCATTTATTGTTATTTTTAATTTAATGTACAAATTTTTAAGTGTAAATATATTAGATGTAGATGTAAATATTAGAATATTTCGGGCTTAATAATTGCTGGCTGAAATTTAATATTAATTGTTAGAGATTATTTCAATAAACACTTCACTGCCAAGCTAAATGTAACGCAAACCCAACTTTTTTTCACTGTGTAGTTAATTCTTGTATTATTTAACAACTCATATTTTAAATTGCATCTTCAATATATTTTTAATAACTGATATGTTTCTAAACTAAACACTATAGGTTTGAAAGTATTTCTATTTAAAAATATACATTTGTAGGATTTACTATAATTTAATTTTTAATAGGTATTTCTTTTCACAAAAATACAGAAAATAGAAAAATTTTCTTGCTCTATATTTTTATGAATGAAATGAAATTAAATAAAAGTAATTCTAGAAATTTTTATGCTTATTTGATGTCTAAAAAGGTAATGTAATTTTTAACTTGAAGACGATATTTTTATGTAGTAATTTTCTTGTTTTAAAGTTTAGGCCATATACATATTTCATACTTTTATTTTAAGTCAATAATGTACACTTTAAAATCAAGTATTCAGACTATTATTTATGAATATATATTTTTCAGATTTCAAAGAAATACCACTGTTTTTTAACTAGAACCGATTACACTACTTCTCCTTAAACCTCCAATTCTCACTTGTAACTTTTAAGCCATACATTTTTATTGCAAAATTTCCAATTTAAGGGGAAGAGGTGCAATTGGCTTTTAATAATTCAATACATTATTGAATAGGAAGAAGTTATGCAGTCGGATAATTTTATTCAATTTTAACATTGGATTAGGTTTTCCAAAATGGCTTAAAATTATAATATATATTTATAAATTGTTTAAAATATTTTTAATTTTTTACTCCTTATCCATGATATTTATTAGGCCAGTTGAATAAAAATGAGCTTATTTGCCAAAAATTTTATTGCAAATAATATAATATCAATAAAAAAATTTTATAATGGCAATTGATGGCACTGGAAAAATTATTCATTTAAACATCCCTTATATTTATATTTGGGTGTTAATTTCTTCAAAGCAGTAAAATTACGGAAAACTTGTATTGCAATAAGAAAATATAAACAATAATGATCGATTTGAAATACGTTTGGTTAGCCAAAAGATCTTTATAGGTTATAATTTCAGTAAAAACAATTTATCTAGTTTAGCATATTTTTTATAATGATGCAAGTTTTCCGTAATTTTACTGAATTAAAGAAATTAACACCCAAATGTAAATGGTCGGTATTGCAACTGCATATACACTGAAAAGAGAGCCTTAAATATTTAGCAAATGAAGGGTACATGGAAAAAAAGTTCATTTTTGTCGAAATTACGTTAGCCAACGTCTTGATCAAATTATCAGTCGGGGAAAACTTGTTAGCATTATACAGAGTGATTTTTAAGTTCGTACTTTTTTTTGACAGTATGTTTTTCCATAAGTCGTTTGGCAAAATATTTTGTATAAGAAAGTCTTCATATAAAAAAGTGCACTGTATTCGTTCATTTCGTTTTAATGTTTTTTTCCATATATAAAATTTATATTACCACACGTGGGACTACTACATGCGTGATTTCTCGTTATTAGGTTATCAAGAGCCGACTGCCCCGCGTCCACGTAAAATTTAAAATGCAATCGAGGTAGGTTTTATGCTATTTTGCAACATAAAAATAAAGAATAGTAAAAATTTGATTTTATTAAGGGTCATTTATGTTACTCGCGCCGCGCACCGATATAAACAATAAATACTAGCAACAATATACACAGTTTTGCATGATAATTGAAAACTATTGTACATATTATTTATGTTTGAGTTTTTTTTTGTTGCTGCGTTTAAAAAATTGTGAAAAATCATGAAATCGAACATTACTGGCAACAGCATATCTCAAGTTTTTCTTGACAGATTTTCAAATTTTTTTCTGATTTGTAAACTAGATTAATTAAACTAAAACTGGTCTTCAGCTTTTGTGTTGCAATTTTATCCAAAATTAATTATAAGCGACCAAAGTTAAGGTACTTTTGGGTAATTATATTTCTTTTTATAGATTCTTCAATTTTTTTTCCTTCTGTCCATATTAAGTTGACTAGAATCTAAAATTAAAAAAAGCATGCAAAAATATTGTTTGCACTAGTATATCTAGTGTTGCCCGTAAACTGCTATTTTTGCCTATTAGAATAAAATTATTTTATTTCTGTGCAAAATAAGATAAAATTAGGAATGTTTAAAAGAATACAAAGTTTAATTAGGAGTCTGAAATAAAATTATGTATGTAAAAATTTTGCACAGAAATAAAATAACTTAATTTAATTTTGTAGACATTTAGAAATTTGAAGTGGTTTATTTTATCCCATAACTTCCAAACGCTACAAGTTATCAAAAATGTTAAAGAGAGCAAAAAGTTAAAAGAAACGTGTAAAAAAGTGAATACTTAATTTTTTTCATTACTATGATGTTGTACAAAAAAGTTAAAGAGGGTTCAAAGGGTTAATTCACCCGAAAAACTTCACCCTAACTTTTTTTTGAAAATTTGCTAATTCATCTCAAGGCGGCTGCCAAATAGTAAGGTATGTGCAAAATTTGAGCCAATTATTAATAAAAATGTAGATTTTATGTTAAAAAATTGAAAAAAATAAGTAAACTTCAATGACCTGCATTTCCGAAATGGAGGATTTTAGCGCAAAAAAAAATATTCTTACTTTTTGTCTTAAAATTGGTCCAAAAACCCATTCCTAGATTATTCGACACTTGTTCAGAAACAATTAGAATAATAGCAGGTAAATACCTTTCACGGTTATAACGAGCAAAATTCGCCGTCTCTTTATTTTCGTTATAACCGAGTTCGACTGTTATATACTTCGGTTTTGTTTATTTTTGTTCAACCAACCTAATATGGAGGTAGAAATAAATATTTCTGTTTGATCATTACATATTAGTAGATAAAAGGACATAAAAGTTTGTTAAGGTAAGGTACCTATTAATTGTAGAATTATATTTTTTAAATGGTCACTTCCCATTCTGTCAATATACAGGGTGTCCGTTTATCGAGGCTATACATGGGGATCTGTTACTTAGGAAATGAGAAGTCGGTTAAACAAGGGCCAAGTTGCGTATTTTTATGCTAATTGTTAATCTACAACGAAATTTTATAAACACCATATTTAGTTTTCAAAATATCGCAAAAAAACAAATTCGTTATAATTATTTATTTTCTTGCTTACCAAAATGAGAACACCTGATGTTTTAATATTTGTTTTATTGAAATGTTCAGATTTTTGCAATTTTTAAGAGTGCCATGAAAAGAAAATAATAGATACCGTTAAACAGCTGTTAGTTATTTTGCCGAGCTGTTAAATTATCGAATCGCAAATCCGTAAATTCGCAGAACGCAAAATTTTCGAATCGCAGATCCGTAAATACGTCTTCAATAAAATAAGTGTCTAAGGTAAAAATGTGTCGAATCGACGATCTGTTAACTCGCAGAACGCAAACATTTGACATTTTTGCTATCCGCGAATTAAGAATTTACGGATAGCCGATTTTTGCGTTAGACGTTTTTACGGTCGATGCTTTTGCGGTAGACGTTCTTACGGATTTGCGATTCGACAATTTTGCGTTCTGTGAATTTACGGATTTGTAACGTTTCGAGGGGGACATTTAATAATGCCATCGGGTTTCATGGGAAAACTTTTTTTCAAATGCGAACACATAATTTTTATTGTAGATTCGTAATCTATGAAATTACTCTTTATAATCGTTTTTAAATTTCCTGTAAAATTACTATTATTTAGCCGTTTATCCTTTTAAAATGAATGCCTCGGTGTGTAGCCTCGAAAAACTGAAACCTGCATAAATTAATTCTTGAACATTAGTTAAGTTGGTTAGTTTATTACCGGTGATAAATCTATCAATTTATTGACTAACTGTTAAAAGGACCCATACAATATCAAACAGTTTGCGCAAACATGTTTGCGTAACATCTTGTTGCACAAACAAAATTTTACCGCGACCATACACTGTTGCGCAAACATCTTTGAGGTCGAGTGTTGCGCAAAATCATTTTTTTTATTTCATTCAAAATTGTATACATAACATGTAAAGTTGCTCCCAGCTGGAAGTAGGACAAAGAATACGCGATCGTGATTACTTTTGTCCTACTTCCAGCTGGGAGCAATTGTACATAGAAAGTTATAATCCACTAATTATATAATCTAGAATACTAGAATGGTTTTTTTTAAGTATACATTTTTAAGAATACAATAGGAAAGCGCTTAGTCGTACGTTTTGTACTTTATAAAGCTCTTTCCTATTATAATTCTTTTCAGGTACAATTAGTATGGTATTAATAACAAGTATATAACAAAAATTTAAAATTCTCTTGAATATAAATAAAAATAAATTCTCTTGTTTACAATATTTGTTTATACAATAAAATATTTAAATTTCTTTTAAATATAAGTAAATAAATAAATATAAATTCCCAATTTTCAAAATTTAAATATCTCTGGTATAAGAAAATTAAAAACTTGTAACTAAAATAAGAAAATGTTTAATTAGAAAAGATATTACTTAATATTTATTTTATGTTATGTCCGAAGTTTTTAAGTTCGAAAATTTTTGGTAGAGGGTAGAGACCATTTTAATTAATAAGAAGATGTTAAACTCCACTTGTTATGTTGTGATTTTTGTGAGAAGAGCAACAAAGGATGATGAAAAAGTAAGATGAAAATATGTACAATTTATAACCAACAAACTCGGCCAAACACTATCAAACCTGTTGCGCAACCGAGCGTTGCGCAAATAATTTCAAATATGTTTGAATTTGCACCACAATTTGTGCAACATCTCAAACATTGCACATTGCCATATACTGTCAACGTGTTTGTACAATACCCCCTGTTGCGCAAATTTTTTGATATTGCATGGCCCCTTTAACGTTTAATGTTTTAAAAAATTACAAGAAGGTTCAAAGATTATATGATATGACTTGTGATATTTTCTTAGGCGGAATCGCCTTCCACGACTAATAGTGTAATTTTGGGCAAAGCTGTAAGTTTTAAGTGGGCATATCTGTAAGGTTTATTGTTATATGGGTTGTAATTGTAATTGACGGTTTTACTAACCTTAAGCCTGGTCCGTACTTGATAACATATGTATATTTGTTAATAACTATTTATTAACTTACCACAACAAGTTATTGATATTCTAAGTAAAAAGGCCATTTTAGACTAGCATATTTTGGTAAGCAAATTGTGTCGCAAATCGACTCGGAATGTGTTTGTGCAATGTGTAGTAGAATCTGAGTCGATCTTGTACAAGATTTTGGAACCAAAATGTGCTAGTCTAAAATGGCCTTTGGTAGCTAATACCAATAAGATTTTATTATTAATATTTGCACAGAATTAACCCATAAATCCATATAACGGTATTATTTTGTGACACTGTGAGTTATTTAATTATGCAAGTTAGATATCAATAATATAATTTTATTTAGAGTTTTTATTCCAAAATATACAAAGATCTTTATATTTAGGATGGCAGTTGGTATTAACGTTGGCCAAGTATCTATAACTCGTCATTGATCATTAGTGTATGATAACCATAAGTAATTCAAGTTATAATCAGAAACTTCTGCAAAAAGACCATTATTACTTATACTGGCAGAATTTTGAAATTTAACTGAAGAGTGGTATTTTATAAAGACTGGGGAATTATGCAAAAGAGAGGGGAACATAGCAACCGTTTGATATAAGATATAATTAACATTTTTTACATACTAGTCATAAGTAAAACTACATGATCCTTATCACTATAAGTAGTTCTGTAAGTTTTAACAATTTTTTTAAATAAAATTCTGGGGAAGGGTATAGATGTTGAAATACACGGTGAAATATGGAATAAAAACGTGCTACTTCAACTCCATTTAAATTTTATTAATGGTTAACTTTACTACACACAAAAAAATAACAAATGTTACATTAGTCGATGCTGATATAGGGCGTTGTGATTGGTTTTTAAATCTTAAACGTGGAAAAATTTTAATTTATCAAAACATAACATCAACAAAACCTACAAATGGAAACTTTTGATAACTATCTTAATATGGGTCATAAGAAACATACGAAGAATAGGAGCTAGTGTTGTCTTTTTACAATTGCTCTGGCTATGCAAACATCAAACATTGCCATTTTTTTATTTAAATTTGGTGTTTATAAATGTAAAATCAGAACTCGCGGTTTAAGCAATGACTTATTGCTAACTTAGTACTAACGTAACCAAAATAAATTTGAACAATATAATTTATTGGCTATGAGTTATTGCGACTGATTAAAAACCATTAAAAACTCTTAACAAACAACTGACTGAAGTTTACGTCAAAAGTAAATTGATTTTTTAAACGAACTAGCACTTAAGGGGGGAGTAATGTTAATTCGATACAAAAAAGCGTATTTTCGATATTTTTTTTTGACGACACAGTTAATATATATTTATTTCTATAATTACTACATAATAAAGTAACATTTGAAGAATATTCTATGAAATTTTCATTAATTTTTATGAAGAAATGTGGCATTGACAGTGAATCTCCGTGGACGTCTCAAAAAAAAGTTTCTTGCGGTGCCCCTCATAACTCATTACTGGATCATCAGAAATCAAAAAACCAAAATGATTTTATTAGTTGATAGATTTCTGCAGGTACTGACGTCGAGTTTTTTTTCTTTTATTGATTTTTAAATTTTTTACAGCACTTATAAGTCAAAATACTGATTTTTTATCAAAAAAAAAAATGATAATTTTGCCATTTTAAAATACGTTAAAATTAAAAAAAAAAAATAAAAGAACTCGACGTCATTACCTGCAGAAACTTATCAACTAATAAAATCATTTTGGTTTTTTGATTTCCGATGATCCGGTAATGAGTTATGAGGGGCACCGCAATGAAACGGAGACGTCCGCGGAGATTCGCTGTCAATGAATGGCTTATTTCTTCATAAAAATTAATGAAAATTTCATAGAATATTCTTCAAATGTTACTTTATTATGTAGTAATTATAGAAATAAATATATATTTACTGTGACGTCAAAAATAATCATCGAAAATATGCTTTTTTGTATTGAATTAACCTTACTCCCACCTTAAGAGCATCTTCCTAGACACCCGCGATAAATTTTCCGTTGGAGATAATAACATCCCACTTTTCTGGAGCATGTTTGCAAATTATGACCAATTAATGCGAATCCCTAGAGGGCGCGCGAGTTTGGGAGGAAAAATTGTGAAAAATAATGAAATCGAGCATTAGTTCTGCAATCATAACTCAAGTTTCTCTCGTTAGATTTTCAATTTTTTTTTTCAGATTTGTAATCTAAATTGATTATGCTACATCCTGACAGAGAGTTACCTTCTGCAACCTAGCACAAAATTAATTAGAGGGGTCCAAAGCTAAGGTACTTCTAGATCATTATATTTTTTTTGTACATTGTAAATTAAAGAAATGACTTATAAATCAACTACAAAAAAATTATACAAAAATCTTGTTCGTACTAGCTTTTATGACTGCAGAACTAAACCACTATATTTTCCGTTTAGGAAATTGCTCTTAATTGGGAAGTAAATAACAGGAATCCTCTAAAGTGGGTTTCAATATAAATTGTAACATCGATTTTTTGCCGTATTCGACGTTATTTACTAAATCCAAATCAAACCTTTATTTCCAACACATACATATAATTAAAGTAAGTCATGTAGAAAAAGAAAACAACTATTTGTTTATAACTAATAACCTTCAAAAAATGTGTAAAAATTTTGGTTTTGTGCTTATAGTTTATAGTTAATAGTTAAAAAAAACGTCTATTATAGGTCACCTTTATTTGTTTAAAATTTAAGTTTAATAATTATACTTTCTATCTAACTTCTGTTAACAGCAAATATGTAATTAAATTTATTTATTAAAGGTCTATTATATATTATTTCAGATTTTTTTTCATTCCTCGTATCTTCAAACAAGCGACTGTATGCATATTAAGAGTACAAGACAGAACTGAAGGTATTTTAGTTTTATTTTACCAAGTTATATATCTCTTGAAATTTGTAATAAATATTGAAGTTTAAAAATAAACATTATTTAAAATTGTTCAACTGATAAAAAGTTATTACCTCCTTGGTACTTTGAACTTGCTGGTTATTACCATGTTACTTATTACATGAATCATGAATTTGTTTCTTCTAACTCAAGGTGCAATATCGCATAATGTCATTGAAACGTCATTTTAATTAAATTGCTAATCATTATGAATCAATACAATTTGAGTGAAATAAACAATCAACTTATAAATTTCTTAATATACAGTATACAGGGTGCCCTAAATTAAGCAGCAACATTTTAGTAGGCGATTGTATGGCTGTGTATTATGATTCAAATTCAAGGGGTAGTCGGAAGGCAGAAATTGACTTTTCTCATATTTAATAAATAAATAATTTATTTGCAAGTCAATAAAAGTATATCGCTTCCAAAAATATTCTACCGAAAAAAAAATATTCCTGAAACTCTTCAATTTTTCATTGAGATTTAATGAATACTATAGCCTTGCCAAGTTTAATAAATATTTTAATGGGAAGATACTGTAAATAAGCACGGATACAAAAAAAAATCAAATTCTACTCAGTAATTTCGTCAAAAGTCTCAATTAAAAATAGGGGCGGGCGGACCATAAGGGAAAATGGGGTATTTCCCGGTGGGCCAGTGGGCTACGGGTTCGTCGGACCCCACAGTGGGGCAAAATCTCAGTTTTCCGGAAAAAATATGTTGTTAGCTAAGATTGGGTGAAGTTATAGCAACAAACATGAAGCAGAAATTAAACAAATATCTTACATATTTAGTGCATCGTTTGTGCCTTGTGCCTTTTAGTTTTAGTGCTTCTATTACGAAATTCAGCAATAAATTAATTAAAAAGTTACAACTATTGCTAACTTCCCACTTGGCAAGTTTTTTTTTTTAATTTTAGTATTTATTGTATTTAACTTTAGTACGTCATCGTTTGTGCCTTATAATCCTTCATAAAAACTGAAAACACATGTAAATTAAAGAAATTACGGGGGAAATAAAGTTTGACAACTAACAATTTTATAATAGTTTTTTTTAAATTTAGGTCTCATTATTCTTTAGTGCTTCGGTCCTACTTATTTCTGCTTCAAACAAAATAATATCTCAAATATTAACAATTTTATAACAAGAACTTAGTTTGCCATCTAGCCATTTTTTAATAGTTTTTTTTTAAATTTTGATCTCAATCTTTAGTGCTTCGTTCCTACTTATTTCTGTTTCAAAAAATAATAATATGTCAAATATTAACAATTTTATAACAAAAACATAATTTGTCATCTGTGATTCTCGCGAGTAGTTACCGAAATAGGTAACAATGCATGTTCTTGCTAGCAAAAATCGACAGTAGTTACGAAAAGTAGTATCCTTAATCTGCTAACTTCACTTGGTTGTGTGTCACTTTTAGAAGTTTTTTTATGTGGGATATGTTTGTTAATAATTTATTAAAACTACTTGTTTTCATTATTTACAATTGAAAAAACATTTTGTCAGTATAATTTATAATTAACAAGAAATCCTTCATAACCTAATAGGACATTTTAAATGTCTTTTATTATTTTTTTAAGTAAAAATGATATGATTTATGTTTCACAATCCCAGAAGTTATTTAATATACATATATAAATATCGGCTTAAGCCAAGCCTTCTTTCTATTAAAACAACAATGTATTCCCAATTAAAAATCAGATACAAAACATTAATAAGGTTTTACTCTTCAGAATTCTAAAATAAGGAAAATAAAATATTAATAATACATAAACTAGATTTATTGTTTTTTGCCCCCTAACTGTTCAAGGCATGCGATTAGTTGTTTATCCATTTCTAGTCTTTCTCTTTGGTATCTTTCTTCATTCTCTAGCCTTTTCGCATGTCTTTTGCGATTTTATTCCTCGTGATTTTCTTTTTGCCGTAATCGCTTTTTAAGAAGGGAGGTTATACTTTCCTTTCCTTTTCATGTTTGTGGCTCAATAAAATACATACAAAATGAAAAATTTTAAAAATGAGGTGAGTATTCTTGAAAAAAAAGGAAATCAAGATGAATCGAGGAAGAACGGAATAATTTATTTGAGCTTACCGCTTGTGCTTAAATATCTTTCGGAATTTTCCGAGTCATCTCCCGATTTTGTGGATAGGCCTGAAGACAGCTACTGGAGCACACCATGTTTTTTACAACAATTTAACACATCTTTTAGAAGCACATTTAATAGCATTATATTTTATTAGTTTAGTACCTCATAAAATTGCCAGGTTCGTCTATCATTACCACCAGACTTATTATTGTGGTCTTTAATAGATTTATAAGTCTTTTTAAGACTACGTAATTTGGCCGAACATTGCTGCCCTGTTACGTTATGCCCTTTTGTTATTAAAATTTCGGCAACAGATTCCCAAATCTGTTTTTGAGGCTGTTTTCCATTATTTAGTTTTCCTTCGAAACTTTTATATGTTTCATGCAAAAGAAGAACACATTCTGGTATCCACCTGTAATTGCTTAAAATATTAAAAACACATATAATATTGTAAGACATTATCAAAAACTTGTAACATATTACCTCGATCGTTAGTATCAGCTTCTTCAATTACTTCCGTCCTGGCCAGGCTTTTAACCCCGGTCGATGAGCTGCCGAGACATAATGGTGGCTCATCGTTAACAGAAAACGATTCTCTGGCTTGTTCTTGTATGGCTCCATTTAATAATGAAGTTGCAAAGCCAGTATCTATAACCAAAGCATAGCTCAAAAAATTTTTAATTTGGTATTTTCATTTTGTAAATTAATAAAAACCAACGTTTTCGCGATATTCGAGTAGTATCTGCCGATGACGTCATAGAACAGTAACTACACCTTACCACAACGGTAATCCCTGTCTTACACTCAGCCCACTTATCTGGCAGTGAGCATGGAAATGGGGAGCGCCCTAAAGTATGGCGCTGACGTTCGCGCTGCCCGACGCTCCCCAAATTGGCGTTTTATCGAGCTTAAGTCAAAGGATGGCAGCGCGCAGCGCAAGAGCGAGTGAGTGTATACAGTTTACATGTTGCTATCTCGCTCAGTTGTACCAAGTTTATGAAAAAAAAATCATTTTAGTTTGACCATAAAAAAGTCTACGATACTTTTAACACCAACTATCCCTGAAATTACCCTTTCGAAGGTGGCAAAAAGTCTGCTTAACTGCTTAATTTCGGAATACCCTGTATAAACTGAAGAGGCATAGCTGTAATAGTTGTAACTATTTCGTCGTCTGCCATTGCGAAATCGAATTCGAAGTAAGTTATGAAGCAGAATGTAAACACTCACTGCCACAGAAGTATCAAGCAAAACTAACTCAGCATCATTTTCTTTAACATCACATATTTAAACCTGGTAGTAATGTTTGTACTGTCATCATAAGCCCAAAAGAACCATATTAATTAAATTTAATTCACGTGTCCTTTCGACCATTTATTTTTAGATCCTTTTTTGTGTTTTTCTGAATTATAATTTTTTTCATTATTTATTAAGCAAAATTAACCAGGTAAGGCTAGGCTGAGGTGATGAGAGGGAAATTTACATGTTCAAAAAAAAACATTTTTACATATGAGTAACAAAAATAAGCTTTTTCATTCTATAAGTAAATACAGGATGCGGCAAGATAATTTCCTTATTTCATAATGCAATAAAATAAAAAGTAGTAAAGATATATTTTCAATTTTTCTTTAATTAAAAAGTTCAACATTTAAAGTTGCGCCCCCCATTGTCGATACACTGGTTGAACCGAATTCTGCTGTTCCTCATCCTCTCTCTCCAGCAAATTGATGGGTATGTTGGCCGTTTCTTCCTGAATGTTTCTTTCCAGGTTGTCCAGAGTCTGGTATAGACTCACAAGGGGTCAAATCGGGTGAGCGTGCCGGCCACTCAAAATCTTCTCTCAGTGAGATAAGGCCCCATGGGAAGTGCTCTCGCAACACAGTCATCGATGCCCTTGAAGTATGGACCATTACTCCGTCTTGTTGAAACCATATGTCCCCTAACTCCATTTCATCAAGTCGTGGCAAAAAAAACTCCTCGAGTGTGTTCACATAACGGTGTGAATTGACTGTGACAATCTGCTCATTTTCCTCGAAAAAACATGGGTCGTGCGTCTCCAGTTCTTCTTTTCTCCACAGTACCAGTTTCATTGAAAGTTGTGACCCAAATGAATTAATTTCCGGTCCTGCAGCCTTATTCTTGGGCCGGTCGAGATCATGTGGTCGACTACATTTATCATTCTGTCCTTTTCATTTACATGAAAAAATAAGAGTCAGTCCTTCTAGTCTCGTCGACCACACGATGTGGTCGGGCCCAAGAATAAGCCCGCTGGACTGGACCCAATGTCACAATATTGAACCGATTTCAGAAGGCGCGCTGGGTTTTAACCACCGAACGGCCGATGGAAAAATAGGCCTTTAGGGGAAACGCACGCTGCTCTTTACTGATGACTGAAACACAAGTTAACAAAACTTTAAGATCACCTCTCTCGAACGAGACCACGAAAACTCGCCTGGGACTCTCATCAGCTTCATTTCAAATAAGGAAATTATCTTGCCGCACTAATTTTTGATAATACATGCGCATTTGAAATTTTTAAAAAACGGTGAAAGACGTGTCGCATTGTTTTTAAAAAACTTTATTTTGAAATCAAAAGAAATTTTTTTTCGGTTGGCATGTCGTCACTGTGACGTCATCAATCTTTTTTAAATGGATTGATATGGTTTTAATATCATAAAACAATACCTTATTAAGAGAGTTTTACCACGGTATCAAAACGTTTATACTAATGCCATCTAGATGTCATTTAAAAAATTATTAAATTTCACCTTTAAGGTGAAATTTAATAATTTTATTTAATAAAATTTAATAATGTGTGCGTTACTTAAAACTATCCTTTAAGGATAACGCACAAAATTCATAACTACCTTAGTTTTGGGAATTTTAAATAACGGTAAGAGACGTTTCGCACTGTTTTTGAAAAAGTTTATTTCATGAAACTTTTTTTTAAATAGATTGATATGGTTTTTATACCATAAAACAATACCTTATTAAGATTGTTTTACAATGGTACCAAAAAGTTTATACTAGCTCCAGCTAGATGTATTTAAAAAATTATTAAATTTTCCCGTAAACAATAGTTTAGTTTAAAGTAACGCATAAAAATCATACCCACCTTATTTTTTCGAATTTTCAAAAACCGCAAAGAACGTGCCGCATTGTTTTTGAAAAACTTTATCAAGAAATTAACAAAAAAAAATTATCGGTTGACATGACGTTACTTTAAAGTAGTAGTTTAAACTATACTTTAAGGTGAAATTTAATATTTTTTTAATGACATCTAGATGGCGCTAGTGTAAACTTTATGGTACCGTTGTAAAACACTCTTAATAAGGTATTGTTATATGATATAAAAACCACAAAAAATTGATGACGTAGTGACGTCATGTCAAACGAGAAATTCTGACCATGTGCAACAGAATTTGGATGTTTTGGGATTACCTCCAGAAGACACCTGTTTTACATGAACCTGACATTTACTATTGTTTGACCTCACGAAGGACTGATGATGACTATAAGCATAGTCGAAACGTCTCCGATGTGTGAACATTAATGGTAAATAAAGTTCCGGTTAAAAACCACAAAGTTGTTTTTTCTACATCAATTTCCACGGAAAAAGTTTCATCTCCATTCCATTTTGAACAATTTTGGTATTTTCTAAAAGGTTAATATTAATATCACCTATCAGTATTAGATTTTTATATTTTTCAAGGTATTCATCCAAAAGTGCAAGAAAATTACTTATGTTATTGGGATTCGGTGGTCTATAAATTGACATAATTTTTAATGGTTTATTCATATTTTCTATTTCTACTACTATTAATTCAAAATATGATTTTTCTAATATGTTATATTTAATTTTCTCCCTTATGAAGATCATTGCAATTATAAATTGCATTGCAACCGGTAATTTTTATGTAGTTAACTGTTAACTTCGTTTGAATATAACCAAGTTTCTACTAATACTAATATATCTATTATTACTTTTTGATTTGCAATTAAAAGATTAATTTCATCAATTTTTTGTCATACTTCTTATAATTATGTAGATTATATTTAGTGAAGTTTTTTTATTATTTTTGTTTTTTTTAATTGGTAGGTACTAAAAATTCTCTTATGAAATTTTGTATGCTTGCATTTTTATAAAAAAAACTCTCACTTGGTAAAAAAATTACCAATCCTCAATTACCGGAAATAGTCTCAGATGGTACGACAGGACATAAAACACTTAAAAACGGTTTAGGTATTGAAAATATTAATTTCAAATTCATTGTCATGTGTAGGTATATTAAAGAGAAAGATTTTTTATCCCTTATATATTTTGAGTAGGATATGTCATTTTCGAATAAGATTAAAAAAAATATTTAATTTAAAGTGTTTTTAAAACCGCATCCATGGTAACAAGCTTCATCTTCAACTTTTCAACTGGATTTCCTAATTTTAAAATTTAAATTCACGTTTAATGAGTATGCTAATATGCATTTAATATGGGGTAAACGCAATGGAAATTTTTGGGCTTTAAATAAATATTTTATTAAAAATGTATTTTGAAAAGCCTAACTTACTTACCATTTATTAAATTATTTTTTAATGTTATTCAAAAACTACACATCCTACCTAAAATTTATGAGGGAGAAAAAAAGTTCTCTTGAAATTCTCTACAAAAGCAAATAATATACAAGGTGTCCCGTATCGTTATGCAGAAATTTTGTGAGTGTAAACTAGGTTCAATTCTAAGACAAATAAACACAAAAGTTGCAGGTCTATTTTTTTTATTCAAAAGTTGGAGCAGAATTTAATTCTCAAACTCCAAAACAGAAAATAAAGATTTTAGAAAAAATAATTTATTTTGCTTAACAAATACTCATACTCTATTTTAGAAAACTGGTAAGGCATTTTTAATTCAGCAAAAACTAACACACCCAATAACCACAAAAATCGCATAAAGAATGATTTAAATTTTAAAATGCCGAGATTTTCATGCCACATGTTAGTAAATTAAATTCAAATTGTAACAAAGAACATAATTTCTTTTAAAATAAATTTTAAATCAACTATGTTTTTATTTAAATAGTCTTCAAATTGAATTTTCTGTTTTGGAATTTGTAAATTTAAAAGTGTTGTAACTATTGAATAAAAAAAAATTGACCTACAACTTTTGTGTTTATTAGTCTTAGAATTGAACCTACTTTACACTCACAAAATTTCTGTATAACGATACGGAACACCTTGTATTACTAAAATTTTGGAATACCTAAAAAGTTCTTTAGCAGAGAATTTTTAAAACTTTAGCAGCAATAAAAAAATATTTTTTTAAAAATGAACTTCAGAAGCTTGTAACTTCTTAGGGATATATTTTTGGATATAGATAAGTAGGGTCAAATCGACAAATTTTAAGGTCTACCGGGTGGAAATGAAAACCGGGTCACCTCGATAACTTTTTTATTTATGAATAAAAAAATTTGAAATTTGGCTATGTTCTATGGTTCAAAAAAACAAATTTTATATGCATTTTTTATTTTCGAAATCACTTCCCGTTTCACCGGAAACACCATGAACTTTGTTTTTTTAAATGTAACATCCCATATTTTTATTCATGGCCTAAAATACTTTTAAAAAAGAAGTATTTTTGAGATATTAGTTTTTATTTTTTTTGCAAAAAAAATTTTTTTCAAAAAAAAAAAAAGGTTTTCGAAGTCGGTGAAAAGTACCAAAACTAATTCTAAATAATTCAAATACCTAAATAAAATTGTAATTTGAAAAAAATTTAAGTGGTTTTTGAACTATTAATTTTTAAACTTAGTTAATGAAGATTTTATCAAATATCTCACTTTTTTTAAATGCAATGATGCCGGGTCATTCGACTTTTTTAAAAGAGGATTTTATAACGATTATTTATTTTATGTATTTGAATTATTTAGAATTAGTTTTGGTAATTTTCACCGACTTCGAAAACCTTTTGTTTTTTGAAAAAAATTAAGCCATGAATAAAAATATGGGATGTTACATTTAAAAAAACAAAGTTCATGGTGTTTCCGGTGAAACCGGAAGTGATTTCGAAAATAAAAAATGCACATAAAATTTGTTTTTTTGAACCATAGAACATAGCCAAATTTCAAATTTTTCTATTCATAAATAAAAAAGTTATAGAGGTGACCCGGTTTTCATTTCCACCCGGTATATCCAGTTAAGCGTTGTCGGTTTAGTTACGGGACACTCCGTATATTAAAATTTCTTGGACACGTTACTTATTAATTTTTTTATTAATGAACAACTATGAGTTGTTGTTTAAGATTTTAAGGTTTTATCAAATTTAGTGATTAAATTTCGTGTGATACAAAAAGGTTAAAGTTTGTAGACCAGTGTTATCTGTGGGTCGTGTTGTTTCTCAATTTATTTAAAAAGGGACGATAAAAATATTGGTGGTTACCAATATTTATGGTTATCAAAAATTCAGCGAAAACTCTTTTATTTACGTGATGACATCCAGATAGGTTGGTTTTCCTTTAGTATTTGTGATACCTACACAGAATATTGGACTAAAATGAAATTTGCTGTCACTACCAGGTGCTGATGTTAGCCAGCTATGGGCTATGGATGAGTTCTTAGCAGCCGCTTCTTGATGCCATAACAAACCTAGTATAATTATACAGGTGTCAGTGGCTATTCAATCAACTTATTTTGACTATGGACTTACGGTGGAGATATACAGATTGGAACACGTAACACTTATTATGGTACGATAGTATAAAACTTCTAAAGGCTCGGATTCATCAAATACATTTGTGAACAAACATTTGCAATTATTTGCAAATATTTGCAATTCCATGTAAAAATTATGTCTCCAACAAGGAAAGATTTGCAAAGAAAATTGGTTCGAAATCAGTTTTCGTCGACCCACCCGACATTCAAAGCGCATCCAAAATGACCCCAAGAAAACCGTTTGTTACTGCGGCATCATTTTCAATGATTTATTCCTTATTTAATTTGTAGGTTGAAAACAACACCCAACGACTAACCGCAAACGACCAAGAGGGTAGTTCTATCCCCACCAAAAACGCCACAAGTGCGCACAAAAAATGAAAAAGTCTTTAGTTTTTCAACGCGCATTTTTTGCATTTTTTATATTTGTGACTCATTGAAGTTTGGGATATGACACCATCAAACAAAATCTTAAATTGGAAGCATATACAATAGGGTATTTGACAATTTTTTACAAAGTAGTTTAAATGCTACAGATGCACCTAATAATTACTAAAAAAATATCAAAACATTTTTTTCGACGATCCGCTTAATATAATTTGATATTTAAAATTTAAATTAAAATATTCCCGCCAAAACGCTCACGATCGACGCACCCACTCCGTGACGTCACAAGCTACTAGTGTCAAGAATCGTCAGCCTATTTTTGCAGTTTATACCAATTTTTATAAGTTTTTATTCACAAACATGAATTTTAAATCGAAGAAACTCTACAAAATACTCAGAAAAATTGCCAAAAAATACCGTTAAAGACAGGCTGAATTTTATGTTTACTATCTTGTGACGTCACTCGCAGATTCGTGCAGTTTCGTGCGTTTATGGTCACGTGACAAAATATCCCAATTTAGCTATTTAATTTTAACAAATTAACCAGGAGTTTAACAAATTTTATCAATAAAAAACTGATTTTCGGTATTATTGTAAACTAAAGTATTATTTTAAGTATAAATATCCATGTTTTGCGACCACAGTCAAGTACCCTATTCTCTTTAAAACGGAATATTGCATCTCGCGATAGGCCTACTGGTATTTATAATAATAATAATAAATAAATACATTTAAAATCATTAAAACTACAAAGTGCAAGACCCTTTAAAAAATATCCCGAGAGAAGTCACTTATGTTTGACATATTTTTTTTGCCATATTTATTTAAATAATAAATAAATTATTATTCATTATTACTGGTCAAACATGACCAACCATTAAATTTTCTCTGATCCTAAATACTGAGAATAAAACAAACCAATTTGTTACTTTCGCAAAAACGCACATTTTTTGATTTATGGTACATGGTACCTACACATACTGCCAATTGCAGAAATTATTTTATGCTAAGGCAGTGTGATGTAAGGCGATTGTTAAGCTCCTAATAAACCTAAAAACCAGATAAACTCAACATTGGAAAAAATGCTTTTACTGCCTTTTATGTTAGGACGGCAGTATAGTTCACCCAATGGCGTCCTATACCCAATACTGATGTAGATTGTTCTAGTTTGCTTATTTCACTATGTTAGCTATGTACTAGTTAAAAGGTTTCAATCTTCTAACTAATCCATCATCATCCAGGAGCTGGGTAACCGGTAACCTCAGGATTTACGTGATTTTTTTCAAAAGTTTCTTGTTTAAGAATTAAATGTTATTCCATACTTTATAATGACCCTGTATTAAGATCATGTTCGTTCATTTCCGACGTAAATCGGCTGTGCTTTTAAGAGGATACTCGGTGAAATGTGAAACTCCGCATTTCAGCCGCAAAAGTATTGAAAAATGGTGATTTTTCAATCCATTTGGTGAGATTACGAATAGCAAAATAAAAAATTCTAATCGCATGAGAAATGTTTCTTGTATTAGTACGCTAGATGCCATTTTTTCTATTTTTTACTCAAAATTGTAAAAAAAATCCTGAAATGTGCACAAATATGCTAGTTACTAGACTTATCGGGGTTAATAATTTTTTTTCCATTTTTACCGATCTACCGGACTAGTTCTATGTATTATTTCAACGATATAGTTTGATTGGCTTTTAAGTTTATGTACAATCAATTCATTTTCACTTTTTGTAAAATCACATCACCATTATTTTTTTTTGTATTATTATTATAACCTGTTAATAATTATTGTAATTATAATCCATCCAGCTAAAAAAAGCACCAGAATGAGAAATCGATGGTTGTACAATTCAAAAGTGTTAAATATTTTCACAGTAATTATTGTATATTTTAATTCTAAATCATAAATCAAGAAGTGATAATAAAGAAAAAAGAGGATTTGACAATGAACTTTCATTTCTTCTTCAATTAAATGAAACTAATTGTAAGAACGAAAAATTAAATGCTATTTTAAAATTTCACAAACAGTAATTTATTGAAAGAGAAACAGGGCTGAGAAAAAGCAAAAAAATAGGGAAAACGGGGCAAAGAGAAAAATCGGATAAAACAGAAAAATAGAGAAAATGGGGCAAAGGGACAAGCAGATGAGGAAACAGAAAAAGCAGAAAAGACAAACGGTTAATTGAAATCGAATAATTTTATTTGTACTGCTTAACGATTCTTTGGTTCATCTCATAAGTTTTTTAGTTTTTTTTTTTATTTTCACTTTTTGGTCGTTTTGAAAACGTCCAAAAATAAGCAACTTTTAGAGTCAATTTACAACCTTATTATGAAACTATTTAAAAAAATTAAAAAAGTGTTGAGATAGTCTCTTTAATTTACTTTCAAGATTAATTTACAAAATTCAATTTGATTAATTCTTAATTAAGTTCTGTTTCTTTTTCAAAACGCCCGTATAATCGCATCGCATTTCCAAAGAACAGAGAAATAGGAGTTGCTCATTTTGCCGACTATCCTCTTAATCAAAAAAGAAATGATGTAGTAGTGCAGGATACTAGTAAATGATAGTTTGGGAGATTTGACATCATTTTTGAAGGTCCAACAACATGTCATTTTTGGAAGACTGGAAACATAAATATCTTAGTGTTATTTTTAAAGCTAAAACTTTGGGAAATTCATTAATTTATAGTTTATAGTCATCTACTGGTGTGAACTGTGCAAACGAAAAATGCTGGGAGCTTCATTATTATTTATTATTAAAAATAATCAGAAAGAGCATGAACCAAAGCGTGGAATTCTTTCTTCCACTACAGAACAAATTCCAAATCCCAAGTTCTCCTTAATTTATTATAAGCGAAGGTTGTCTCTAATCTTTTGTCATCAAAGTGTCGATTTGCTAATAATATTAGACAAGATCTTACTAGTAAAGGAAACGATTTCCGATATAAAATAATGTTCTTCTAAGTTTCAGAACATGAACGAATATGTGATTTTTTTCATATAACTAGTTAATTATACATATAAAATACAGGGTGTTCCAACTAAAACTTGAAAGATCACCTGATTTTTATGGGTCCATTTAAGATTAAAGTTTTTTAAGTAAAAGTGCCGACGCTAATGTGAAAATATGTATCTGAAGAATGTATTAAATACTATCGTAACTTAAAATTCAATGATCAAGATACTGTTGAGACAGATTATAATACTCACAATGATTGTGTATGAGATAATAATAAGGACATGTTTGTTGCTTTTTTGATATTTTTCACATACTAAATTAATTAAAAAATATTTATTTCTATGTAATTGGATAGATTTATTCACCTTTTCATCAACATTTGACATATTTGGGGTTATTTTGGGGTAAGAACGAAGTAAGTGCAAATCAGTTATTAATTATAATAATAAACATACGGTGTCCGCCAAAAGTCCCGGGACAGAGCTGTATTTTTTGATTGCGTGAATATATTTTTTCAAAAATTTGCATACTTATACAGTATCATAAAAACTACATTCTGAGATGGTTTAGAACTTCCCCATCTTTTGGGGGGATCACGTGGGGAGAACTACTCCGCTTTTTTAAATTGCAACCCCTATCGAATTTTATCTTATTTTAAAAAGAATAAAAAAAGAAACACATTCCTGCAAACCAGATGCCATTATGTTGATTTGTTAAAAAGTCATTAAGGTTTAAAGTTATCAAAACAGTGTGGACGAAAATCTAGTTACCATTCATATTTTGCAAAGAAAAATTATTGAATATTACGTTAAAAATGCTATTCCACGATAGGAGGTGCTATCAGGGATGACTATCGTGGTAAAGCTTTTTTACACAATATTCAATAAATTTTCGGGGGCAAATAAACAAGAGGTTGAGTTTTTTTCGGATGTTGTTGATTTTAAACGAAAGTTTGGTTGTCCCGGTAATTACTAGAGAATCAAAGATCATGAAATTTTATTTAAATAGACTGGATACCGCAGAAAAAGCTTCATGTTGAAATGCGGTTGGAATATTCATGTTTTTTCAAAGTACTACTGCCAAAATTTATCCAAAATTGAGCAAAATACCTTTTTCTTCTTATTGCGATCTTCCTTGGTCTCTGGCACGAAGCCCTGTGGACCAATCACGAGTATAATTATGGATTAATAAGTAAAATATATATCATTAAAAATGTATATGTTAATTTTAAAAATAATCCGTAAACATCCTGTATTTCGAAAATTGAGCTTTTTAACAAGTATATGTACATATTCTTGTTTTCTTTTGAAGTTGGTAAAAAATTAGATTCCAGAGTTACCGACTCTTGGTTTGAAACACCCTGTATATTTTGAATTAGAATAGTAGCAGGGAAAAACTCTTTCACGGTTATTTTCAAAATATCCTCCTGCTTGTTGTACCCTACCAAGATATTAATGCTACATGTTTAAAAAATAAATTCACATTGTAACAAAGAAAACAATTTTGTTCTAGAAACACTCTTATCGCTCTATACTCACTATCATATATTTTTATTTACTTAGTCGTCAAATTTCAACTTTTGAATAAAAAAAGATAGACCTACAACTTTTATGTTTTTAAGTCCTAGAATTGAACCTACATTTCGATCCCAAAATGTGTGCATTATTTTTTTCGTTGACTTATTCGGGTTTTCAACACGTTTATACATTTTTCTGATGGTAGGATTCAATAGTTTGTTATTTTGAGAACTGTTGGGATTCTTTAAGCCACCTAATTTTTAAGTAGGACAAGACTAAAAGTAAGTTGTTATACTAATTTGAAATTTAAATTTTACTAGAAAATCTTGTCGTGTCTAAAAACAATCATCTGGTACTCTTTTAATCATTCATCATCATTCAAAACATTATTAAATAATAAATGATTCATATTTCCCGTAATTCTCCTGCATTGAGTATGTGTAAGCAGCTCATATTTGTCCAAGGTTTTCAGTTAGTTCATAATTATAATGAAACAAAGAAAGACATTTAAGTTACACACGTAGTGCATTCACATAAACCGTTTTTAATTAATGAATCGCCCACGCTTTACTAGATCAGTTATGATTCCGAAGATAAAAGTGCCAGCAAGAGAGTATAATCTCTCTCAGATTAGATAAAAGTTATCAATTATTTTTACGTTTAGGTACCGCGATTGCTGAGTTTTGGATTTCTTTATTAATTACAAACTTAAATCGTTAAATGCATCGTAATATTCCGGTTCCACGAACGTAAACAAGAAAGGCTTGTTGTGGCACCTGTGTGACGTCACTCAGGTAGAAAGAATATGGCGTTACCGCGGCAACATAAGGTGTTTCGTTTAAAAATACCTGTGTTGTTATGTATAAGTGTCGAATTTTTTGTGGTTATTACATGTCAAAATTATCCAGGACAGTACTATCCACGGAATTCTTACGAATATGAACAATCTCATCGACCTGATCCAGGTGATCGTGATTATAGGACTTATTTTTACAATGGTAGACGCTATGGGCAGTACCAGCCCAATGGATATAATCGGGAGGTACCAGGAGATCCTAATAGGGTTGGGCAGGATAACAGATTTTTTTACGATCAGGTAAGAAATATTGAAACAAAGATAATATTAAATGTACTAAGTTTTGTTTTTATGTTATCTTTGTAATATTTAACTTGTGTATCTTTCAACAACAAAATAAACAAATTGATAAATGATTCATGAATTAAAGTCATGGCACTAATTATGAAATTAAATGTAAGTGGTATTACTTATGCTGCAAGCAAAACGTCTACAAGCAAAATTTATACTGGAATATAAAAGCGCGCCAATTTCTTTTCAAATTTAAGTATTTAAAACGGTTTTACTTTTTATCTTTATACCCCAATAGTCTTCAATTTTTATTCGATTTAAACCAAATTTGGGGTTGAAATCTAATTATGACCAAAGAGTTATTTATCAATTTTAGTGCTAAAGCCACCTCCACCTTTCAGCATTTTTTCTTTGAAAAAAGTTATTAACAAAAGCTAATACAAATACAAGTTATGATTACATTAAAAAGTATAAAAACTTGTGCCGTAAAAATATGATTTCGAATTTTCTACCCTACTTTTTTGGACTTGCCTTTTAGACAAGTTGATAAGTGGTATTTAAAAACTCTTAGTAAGTAATAATACAGTGAATTCAAATAAGATTGAAACCATTGACATTGCAAGGTAAGAAACCTAAGTTTCCCACAGTTGGCTACACTGAAATGAATGCGTTGTGCTCCGGTGAAAAAACCATCGCGAATATTTTAACTGCACTAATTTTTGTTTTGAAAAGCACTGTTTTTTGAAATTTGCAACACACTAAGAAATTACCTGAAAAATACCCGAAGAAAAACTGCTGAGAGACGCTTTGGTTAAAGTGGCAGATCAGATTTAAATTCGAATGAAAATTAACAGGTACACCAACTTGGCGAGTCTAAAATCATTACAGAGTATGTTTGGTTGCATAGTTGCGGTTTCAGTCTTTTTTGAATTCACTGTACTATATGCTGATATTCGCCTCAACATAAAAGGCGGTGTTTATCAATAATAGATCGTTTATCCATTGTTTGGAGCATCATTTAAGACACCACATTTTAATTTCCGCGAATTTGAGGAATGGTTTATAGTTTGCTTAAAAAATATTTTTAACAATATATTGACGGTAGAGAAAAGTTGAGCATAATTCGCCTGTTCATCTTTCGCCTTTCTCCTCTTTATTTTCACTAGTTTAATAATGAGTCTTGCTACCTATGCTTGCATCAGCAATATTGATAAGAAGAAAAGTAAACACTTGGGATTTGACTTATTTCTCCTTGTGATATTATTAATTACTATCCCAAATCATCATCAAACTTATACTTCTTAACATTTCGATGTCTCTTGCTAGGACTTTTCGTAACAAGTTAACTCAATAAAATCGAAAATATTTTCACTAACGAGATAAAAAAATAATATCAATATGTACAGTTTGAAGTGTACAAATTCTGAAAATTTACCTTATCTAGTGTAAGACTGTTCATTTTAGCCGAATCTTGTTCACAGGACCGAGAGGTTCATGTTATCGAGCTTCTACTATATTTTTATATATCGTTGGTACAAAGACAAAACCGCGAATGTGAAAAAAGTCAAATGTACTTACCTATGTGCATGGTTAAGTTTATTTTTGTGATAAGTTTTCTACGACAACACCAAAAATTTGAAAAATGTACTGTATAGGATATAGGGCATTTGCATAACAAAAATATTCTGAATATAAACGAAAGGGTACTTCAAACTTCGTTTTTATTCAAAATTGAGAATTTGCACATTCATGGCTTTGCGTTAGAAAACCGTCGATACTATATTAATTTTGGTTTAACACTCAAAATTTAAATTTAAATAATTTGCAAAATCGTTTTGGTCCCTGAAAAAGACCACCTAAAAAGACCTTTGTCTCGTATCTCGTATCGGGTATTTGTATCATATTACATACAAAACCGGTGATTAAAGTAAACAAAAGGTAGAGAAATTAGGGTTACTAGAGAGTCGACGTTTTTATTAAAAAAATCTGAAGCCGAAAGGTGTTATTTAAGCTTTTTACATTTAATTTCATTAAATTTATAAACACAGTACCTATAAATTATTTTAGGATATTACTAATTAAACTAATTATTCAGTGGCGATCGGAGGCACAACCTGATTTTGAGGTTGTTACTTTTAGAAATAGAATAATAAAAAAGAATATGAAATTTATTAATACAAAACGTTTGTGGCGTCGGGTGTGGATGTGTGTCCTTATACAAATAAATGTCGGACAATAAGAGTTAAAAAGAAGGAAGAAACAAAATTATACAGAGTGTCCTTAGCCTAAAATAGCGCATAAGCTCTCCGCTACGTTGTTGGGGACGTTCAATTAGTCGGCTACACCAGAGCGGATTTTTGCAACGATGACTGATTTTTCGAGTAAAAATGGTAAAATCCGCGGGCCTGGTTTGTGCGTTAGTGGCGAAAAAGTTTGTGACAGACATCGCTGGGAGATCCCAGATTTTTTTTTGGAAAATTCGAACGTCGGCGTCGAGTTACTGAAAACCGCGATCCGTCTCTGGTCTGTACGAAAGATCTGTGTTCGCGGATAAATTTACTAAAATCGGCAGATTTACACCACACACGAACCGATCTGGACTGCTGGCGGATTTGATAAAGAAAATCGACGAATCTGGTATGTACGTTAGTTGGAAACGGCAGATCTATAATCCGCGGATCTGGTCTGCGGATCTCATCCGTCGCAAAAATCCGTGTGTGACCGGGAATTGAGTACTGGAAAAGTATTAAAAAATTCTATCCACCGTAGATTAATAGTAATTAAGCAAAAAAGAAATGGAAATTTGGCAACACTTAATTGTACCTGATTAACCTGGACCCTGCACTAGATGCAAAAAGTAACCAGCTTTTTGCGCAGAGCAGAGCGTAAATACGTATCAAAGGGAATCAAATACGAAAAAAGTTTATAATAGTTTAATTATTCACAAAAACAATTTAAAAACTTACGCATTTTAATAAACTAATAATAATAACACTAAAGTAATTGTTCAAAGTTTTGCCCATGGACATCTAACTTATCCTCTAAGTATATTAGCATTAATTGTTTGCGCAGCATTATGAATTCCAGCAATTAAATCTCCTTTATTATGAACAGGTGTTCTGTAGATTATGGTGTTTATTTTTTATGTGACTCCACAAGAAAAAGTCGAGCGGAATTAAATCTGGTGCTCTCGGACCATTTCGACCAATCCACTTGTTTTGATATTCATTATCCAGGCTCTAACACCGACTGAGCAGTAGGTCATTTAATAAATCTTGTAAATCATTTTGTAGAAATTATAGAAAATTTTCACCATTTAGTCGTTGAGGTAGAATTACCAGACACCAGACACAATAAATGATCACCTAGAATTCCAACCCAAACATAAACACTGAATCGGTGTTGATTATTGCGCTCGATCATTACGTGTGGATTTTCAAGTGCACAGAAATGGATATTGCGGGAATCTCTGCTGAAATTTGCCTTGTTTGTCGCTATGTGCACTCTTATTTAAACCAATGTGTTTGATTTTTCATTCGATCGATAGGGATCGTCCCAAGTATTGCTATTTGAAATTTTTAAGGTGATATTAACGCCTCTGTAGGAGTTGGAAATATGTCCCTTTGAAAACTAAAACCGATTTCTCTAACCGTTGAATTTAAAAAAAGACTTACTTTATAGGTTTGCAGTACACAGTTATATTTCAAATAAGATATGCTAGAAGGCTAAAAATAATATATGTATATTGTACTTAAAAATCGTTATCATTCATTAAATGACTAATGAGTATTATTTCTATTTTAATATTTTAAAATTTAAGAAATAAATTTTAAAATCCAAAGAATCAGATTAATGGGCTTACTGATTTTTTTTAATATTTTTAGGATGGACATTCTCGAGGTATGTTGCCTGGAATTTTGGGCGGATGGCGAGAAGATATCCAGGGTAAAGAACGACCTGATAGTAACACAAAAAGTCGGGACATTTTTGTAAAAACAAAACATGGCGAAATTCAAGGCTTTAAAGTTTATCTTTACGATAATCCAGATCCTGAATCTCTTTACAGGCCAGGATCAGAGTTTATAGAAAGAGAAACTGGATACACAGCTGTATTTCTTGGGATACCTTACGCACAACCACCGACAGAGGAAGGAAGATTTAAGGTCTAAAATCTTATATAATATATGAAGAAAGGAAATATTTTATTTTGATTAATTTTAGCCGCCCAGATGGCATAAGGGATTTCAGCTTTTGCAAGCTGTTGATTTTGGACCTGCATGTCCACAACCAGTTGTGTATACAGGGGCTACTAAAGGAATTCGAGATGTTAGCGAGGATTGCTTGTATCTAAATGTTTATTCACCATCGGTTGAAGGTGTTGCTCAAAATTACCCTGTCATGTTCTATATTCATGGCGGAGATTTTGTAAGAGGTGCTTCGAATTTATTTCCTGGACACATCATGGCTACATTCTATAAAGTAGTCGTTGTTACCATTAATTATCGACTAGGTGCATTGGGTAATAAAATCAAATACGTATTCTTGCGGAATATAATATTTGTATCTTTAAAGGTTTTCTTAGTACGGGAGATATAAATTCTCCAGGTAATTATGGTATATTAGATCAGGCAATGGCACTTAAATGGGTGTATGAAAATATTGAATACTTTAATGGTGATAGATATTCAATAACGCTATTCGGACCTGGCGCAGGAGCTGCCTCTGCTGGTTTATTAATGGTAGCACCTGAAACGAGATCAATTGTCACTAAAGTGATAGCACAAGTAATATACAAAATATTAATAAATTAAAAGATTTGTACTAATTAATGTTGATTATAGAGTGGTTCTGCTTTAGCCGACTGGGCTTTTATATCAGATCAATATAGGGCTCAAAATACAAGTAGAGTATTTGGTCAGTTGGTGGGTTGCGGTATTGAATCATCTTGGAAATTGGTAAATTGTTTAAAGCAAGGTAGAAGTGCTAATGATTTAGGAAATGCCGAGTTTCCTCCTCACGTTGGTCTATTCCCTTGGTCACCAGTTGCTGATTGGAATTTAACCATGCCATTTTATGAAGGATGGAATGAACGCGATTGGCATTTTATGAAAGAAACTCCTGAAGAAAGCGTTAGAAAAGGAAGTTTTAATAGGGGTCTTAAATACATGGCAACTATTACAATGCAGGAAGCGTCGGACATTGTTTGTAAGTATCAGCTATTTGTCTGTGAAATTGCTTTAATCATATATTTTTAGTTAAAAATGAAAGTCTTTCTCCTTATTTCATAATTGACGAAAAATTTTTTGAACAAAAAGTACGAGAATTGGTGCTGAGATATAATTATACATTAAATCCTAATGGTACTTACGAAGCTATTAAATACATGTACACATATTACCCTGATCCACATAATGTGACTCATATTAGAGAAAAATATATTGAACTTTTATCAGATTTTTTATATGTAGCACCCAACGATAAAATGATAAAAATGCTGGTGGAACAAAATGTGCCAGTTTATATGTATGTTTTAAATACAACCGTAGAGTCGTTTAGAACAGAGTTTTGGAGACGAACTCCCCATAATATTGAACATTATTTATTGGCTGGCGCACCATTTATGGATGTAGAGTTGTTTCCTAGTCGAGAACGGTTCCAAAGAACTCAGTGGACTGAGAATGATAGGAATATGAGTCATTTCTTCATGAAAGCTTATACAGATTTTGCGCGATATGGGTAAGATTTGAACTACCGATTTTTTTTTGTATTTCTATATACGATAATAATTTTAGAAATCCTTCATACACTCAAATTTTGGGATTACATTTTGAAGTATCGCGAAAAGGCCAGTTGAAATATTTGAATCTAAATACCACGTATAATTCATCTATAATGTGGAATTATAGACAAACCGAATCTGCTTTTTGGACTGACTATTTACCTACAGTTGTTGGAGTTTTGGTAGCGACTATAAGGCCTACTACTGAGGTTCTTACTTGTACATTAATTAGTTAAAAATTGTATTAATTCATTTATTTCAGTTTTGGTACGAACCTAGCACTCCTCTACAAATTGCATTTTGGGGAATGTCTACAACCTGCCTATTTTTGGTTGTTTTATTGGTTGTTTGTTGTATGTTGTGGAGAAATGCTAAGAGGTAAGAAAGGTAATAATACTCAACTTATATTGGCATGGTAATATGGGTTGGGTAAGATTTTACTAGGCGATATTTCTTTAATAAATTAATTAAAAATTAGTTTTAACCCCTTCGTGTTCTTAAATTATTAGATTCATTTATATCACGCATGTACGAAATTATGTCAAACAGTTCATAGGCTTCATTAATATTTCTACTTAAAAAAATTGGTATGCATGCTAAATTTTTATTGTACTCTAAATCGCAGACAAAATAATAATAGAAATTTTGCAAAGAAAATGCTTACTTCTTCTAGCATACCGTAAACTGAGGTAACGTTGGCCTAAATTTTGGAAAAAGATAGTTTGATTTACTGTTATCAGTTAGTACTCAGATACTAACTGAAAGACACACTTAAAATACTTAGAATATGTGTTAAATGAAAGTTGGTACTAAGAGTAGATCAAAAACTATCTTTTTCCAAAATTTGGGCCAAAGTGCAAAAGTTACTTTTAAGGGTCAAAATTACCTTAGTTTACGGTAAGTCTTTTTTATACTTTTTAAATTAAGAAAGAACATACCTCTTAAACTTATTACCTAATCAAATTTTGCAATTTCATGCAGACAATCACAATTTCGCAAAGAAAGGTTGATGTAAGTTAAGGTTACCTTATATTTCTTTGTTGAAGATCTAAATAATTAAAATTTTAACATTTTAGGAAATCGGATCGCTTTTTTAATGGCGATAATTATATGATACCTGACACAGATGCAGATTTGGGCATAGAAAATGAATTTACTGATAAACCTCGTCCTATTTACGGTGGACCAGTTCGTTCGAGTAGTACATCATCTTTTCGAAGCAGCAGCGCTGTGTCCTTAAAAGAAATGCATGATTACAGTACCAGTAGCCCAAATGGTGAACCGCGAAAGGGTACCCCCGTGATGAACACGCGCAAAAATTCCAGAAGCAAGACACATTTAGTACAAGGAATACCACAGACTGATGTTTAAAATTAATTACATGACAATGCAAGCGCGAACAATTTATTTTGGTGCTACAAAATGCTTTGTTTTCTTACTCGCAATTTATTTGTACATAGAGTACGAAAAATACAATAACAATGTGTTCAAACTAGTTTTACTTTTATATTATGTGTATGTGAATCCGTCCCAAATATTTACTATAGCATATTGAATAAGAATTATGATATAAGACAAAATGTTAGAGATTACAATTAATAGATACATTTTGGTGCCTTTGACTATATAGGTCCACATATCATATGTTATATTATTGTGTTTGTACTGTGAGACATTATTGATCAAAAAAGTATTATTTAGAAATTGCGTCCTTATAGTAACAATATCACATATATCTCAAATATGTTACAGTATGAACCTACATTTTGAACAATAATTTCTCCTGGTCTAAAAACTACCAATAAAACTACCATTAAATAGTACGCATAAAATTTAAATTTACTGTGATATTGTTTATCACTTCTTGTTACTAAGTGTAGGAAACAATTGTTAATTGTTATCGCCATATTGAAAAAATATTTTATTAAGGATTTTACATATAAAGTTAATATAGGCCATTCATTACGTCGCTTTAATTTGCATATATAAAATAATTTCTCAGGCGTTACAATTTAAAATTATTTTAAACTTAATGGATTCGTAGAAGTATGTGCTGTATATATTTATATTATATTATTGTAAATGATTATGTACATAACTGTAAATTCATTATGGTGTCCATTATTTTGGAATTTGTAGCTTTTAATCTGCAACGCTTTAATTACTGCAATATTCAAAATTAAATGCCATTGAACATTTCGAAGAAGAAAAATATGAAATATATTTTTAAAATATTGTTAGAAATAAAATTTATGTACTTGTTTTTCAAATACCATGAAATTCATTTTATAAAAGACTAAAAGAGGAGGCCGACGGCTCTTAATTAAAGATTCAAGAAAATTGCGTATTGACCAAAGGTTTATAGATCAAAATTAAGTATTATGTATTTCTAAAAATAAATCTTTTATGTTTTACAACTTTTTTAAATGCTACAATAAAAAGTTATTATTTTTTAATGTTTTGTATTGTCTTTATTGCACAGGTTAAAGCTACTCAAACTATTGGCGATTCTAGCTAAGCGATCTCCCTCTTGCGGCCTAGCGCGGAACTATGAAATGACGTCACATCCGTGATATTTGTGCAGACGAATTTAGCGTTTAACGTTTGATAACGTCTGTTATAGTCAAGTAAATAACGTCAACTTACCTAATTTACTTTGTATTATTAAATGCGTTTGATTATTGCCTTGCAAGTTTAAATTTTTAGTTATTTTGTCACGTACGTGACGTCACTAGAATATGTAACCAAACATACATTTGCGCGGGAAATATTAATTTGAATCGCCATATTGGCAACCTAAAGGGACCGGTTACACGGTGCATTGTTGTTCGAACGACGCACGATGAAGGAATATGTTATATCAATTTTTACAGACTTATAGGGGACAAATTTTATGTGTGGTGTGTGGTTATCTGATTTTAAAATTTTGCACACCAATTTAAAGTCCTTTGAATTTCCTTTAATATGAGGTGTTGCCATTTAAAATTTTGAAGTCAAGGTGGCTATGGCAAAAATACCTGGCGATTACTTTTATACCTAATTAATAGGTCGATTCCGTGCATTCTCGTAAGACACGTAAGGAAGCGACCGTAAGGTTTGTTATATGGGTTGTAATGGACAGTTACCCCATAGATACGTTTCGTAAGGGCTTAAGAGTGTGTACAGAATCAACACATAAGTTTCCCCCTCGAAAACAAAATTGACGTGTTTCGTCGAATTTTTATAATATATCATGTCATATTAGAGTTATTAAGGGTGGATCGTTTTTAAATGATCACCCTGTATAATTAATTTTTACTTGCGATAAAAGAGGTATTATTTGAGAAATTGAAATTTTAGATGAAAATATATTAATTAACACAAAAACATTTGATTTTAAATTGGTTACAGAAAAACAAAATATATATTTATTTTCTTATTTTGAAGTTTTAACAATGATAAACTGAGTAAGATCACATCAACCTTATTCTTGAACCGTCGACATGTCCTCTTATTTTTTCATGTAAATGAAAAGGACAGAATGATAAAAGTGGTCGGCCACATCGTGTCGACTGGTTTAAGAATTAAGAATAAGGCTGCAGGTTATGCTAAGTTTTACGTGTAAAGGACTAATGGACTAAAGGATTAATGTACAGATTATTATTTTATAAATTAATTAAGGTTTGGTTTGTAGCCCTGAAGAAGACGGGAATTTTCGTCAAAACGGCTTTTGTTTAATAGAGTTTATTAAATTTGTGTTCGAATTGCTGTTATTTCACCTCCACACGTTATAGAAAATTAAAATTACAATGCAAAAATGTTTGCAATAAGTAATAATATTAAAAAAATAATTTTAACAATTTTGTAATTGTATGTGGACTTGCGGGCTTTAATTTACCTCATGTGAGTTGGGCAAGTTAATTTGCATAAAGGCTTGCATACGTGAGAATTCCTTCGGCTAATATTCCAATACCCAATACCTCTACAATTTTGGTAGTTCTTGAATTGCCTATCATCTACCTTTATACATTATAGTATATTAACTTTGTTCTGACTTAAGGTGCAGTAGACTATAAATTAAAAAATAATAATAACTCTTAAAAGTACTAAAACTGATAAAACCATAAATTCTCAAAAAATGAGTTACCTAACCATTGGAAGGATATTATATATAATTTGTAATAGAGAATTTCAAATTACTCAGACGTCCCGGAAAACCGAGATTGTCCCGGTTTTGAGACCATAGTCCCGGTGTCCCGAAAAGGCCTCTCGGGACGTCTATTCGTCCCGGTTTTTGTATTTTTGATTTTTATAAATATTTAATTTTGGAAATTCAGTGAACCGATCAACACAATTTACTATCTTGTGATACTGTAGAAGCTGTTTTGCAGTCTTTTGATTGTAAATGTAACGAGATGTATGAGAACCCTAAATTACTAGTTTACTGTAGGTCATCTTCACTATACATGAAGTTGCCTACCTTCTACCATTTAAATATTGTATATTTATATACAAAATAATATACAGGGTGAATCTGTAACATAGAATAACTTCAAGAAGTTAGGAACGGGTGCATTAAACGGCTGGATACGTCAAATAATGTTAAAATATTGCGTCATTTAAAAATTATGTGACATTTTCGCACAACGTCCCCGTGACCTCATCGCATTTATTTAAAAACTTACAATTTTAAGTAATTAAATCAAAAATTACAAATTTTCAATTGACTATATCTTCGAAACGAACAGATATATTTCTATAAAATTTTGTATGAATATACATGTTTAGACGTCCTTAAAATTTCTTGACATAAAATTAATTCCATAAAAAAAATGCAATGACGTCATTTTATTCCATGTTATACATACCTTGTATAAGAAAATTAAGTTAAAACTTGCAGCGATTTGGAAATATAAGGTGAAGGCAAGGCTTTACACGTTATTAAATTAAAAGAAGCTAAAATTTGTGCTGTACAGGGCTGTATACATATGTACATACAGGGTGTAACAAAAGTAACGCATAATAGCTGTAACTTTTTAACTTAAGGCTCGGGAATCTCGCGCTGCGCTGGCGAGTTATTTTTGAATCGCCCGAGAAGATGTCGTATGCGACGTTCATCATTGTGTCTTTGTCATTTACATGAAAAAATAAGAGTCTGTGTTCTATTGTCGAATGCGACATCATGTCGACAATAATTGAAAAATAATTAAATGTTCTGCCAAGTATCGCTTCAGAAGAAAATGAATTTTAGGGTGTGATCCGAGTCGAGCATATACTGTATATGTAACGTGTGACGTATGCCGCTTAAATTTGGCTTTATCGGTCATTTGAGTTTTCTGGCATATCGTGCATATCGTACCTCTATCGCCAAGTCAGACATGCGAGCATTGAGCAATTTGTTGACGAATGCACATGGCACCATAACTGCTCATAACCTGGAAAGTTTGTTGTGTTTGGTTTTTATAAATAACTTCATAAACATTTGATTTTCTGCTTACTTTATCCAAATAAATACAGGCTGTAATTCTAACATGGAATAAATTCAGTATTAGTTGAACGGTACAATTAAAAAAACGCTCGGACAGGTAAACTTACAAAATAGAAATTAGAAGCCGTCATTTTGACCTTGTTAATAGTTTGGTGACATCATTACATGAGGCTCCATGACGTCATCGGTCATTTTTGTAAATACCAACCCCCAGTTTTTATTTTGTTTAAATTACAACTGAAAATGAATACCTATGCAAATGCTTATTGCATTATGTTAAGCCGTTTTGGAAAAAAAATTGCAAATATGTTAATCAAACATTTTATTGAAAATTAAAATTAATGCAATTCTTTTTAAATAAATTAAACATTTTATTGAAAATTAAAGCACGGTGTCTAATTTATTTACAAATAATTGAATTAATTTTAATTTTCAATAAATTATAGTATAGTACAATAAATGTGCTAATCATAAAATAATACAACAGAAAAACAAATTCTGCAGCTGAGAATTGACAGTTGACAGCTATTGTAACTTGCGACGTTGACTTGCGAGCGATCCGAGTTGATTTGGTGCATATGCACAATACGCAACTCGGACCACTAAAATCGCGATAAACTTTCAAAGCTGCATATATGTTCGACGCAGATCACACCCTTAGTCAGCCAAGCAGCGTGTATGTCAAGTAAAGCACTTTTATTATTATGGTATATGCGATTGGATTTTAAAATTTTGTAGAAATATCTTGATTTGCGAGTAAGCGTACTTCCATCCCACTTTTTTTATTTTTTATTTTAATTGTACTTTATATATTTATTTACATAAAAGCTTGTTTTTTAACTTTATCTATGTCATGCCATAAATAAATATTTAAAAGATGAAGAAAATACATTTAAAATTTTTTTTGCTTGGAATTTTTTTTAAATGTAAATGTCAAAGAATATATTTTAGCTTTTATATCAATAGTGCTGTTTGCCAAATCATTTTAAATAAAAGAAACTGGAAAGGAAGTCGTAAAATATTGCGGATTCCCCAACCTTAAAGAGTTACATAAAAAAGTTAAACACAAATGTTTTTCGGTTAATTTTAGGACATATTTCGGCATTTTTAGTTTTTCTATAAATTTCTCTATTTTGTTGCTAGAGCAACTAACTATTGTTTTCTTTGTACCTATTAAAAGAGCTATTTTTTAGGGTGTCGTTTTTATTAACTCTCAAATATTTTTTTTAATAGTAAATATCATTCTGAAGATAAAGGTTTCTGTGGACCTTTACGTTTTTTTGATTCCTTAAAAAGTTACAAGTTACAATTAGAAAATTTTATTAATTTTTACGTCATGTTGCCATAACTTCATAAGGAGTCGAAAAAATACTAGTTCATAAGAAATTATTTGTTCAAAATGTATTTACAATCGAACTAAAATTTTCTGGGTTTATAAATGGGACACCCTTAGTTTTTCTTTACAATATTAATTTTTTATTATTTATCATAAAATAGCATTGCCAAATGCGCTCTTTTAAAATTTGCAAAGAAAACACACTAATGCTATTTAAAAAACAATAGTTGGTTGATTCATAACGAATATCCCCAGTTGTTTGGTGAGACATAGTTGATTCAATTAATAGTTGGTTGCTCTAGCAACAAAATAGAGAAAGATGTGGAAAAACTAAAACGCCAAAATATGCACTGAAATTAACTGAAAAACTTTGGTATTAAACTTTATTATGTAACTTTTTAAATTAAAAAAGCTATTATGCGTCAATTTTGTTAACCCTGTAACTTCATCTTATAAAAACTACCCGTCCCACCCATTTATCTCGAGAACGTGTTATCGTACATGACTGAAATAACAATTTTATAACCAATGTGAATTTAAAGAATCCATTGGATAGATTATTTTCCAAAACATCCTGGAACTATCCGGAACATAGGTCGAGTTTGGTGTTGTTTGCAAATCTTTTAACAGGTTGACTGCCAATGAAAAATTCATAAAAATGCCTCTAGTGCCAAGTTGAATTTCGTACCGCCGGGGTCGACCGGGACGAGACTTTTGTTTTATTCTTATTTCGTAAGAGTTTTAGGTATGTATTTGCCACATCGGTCTTTTAAGGTATTAAATGCTATTGAATTAAGGAGCACTGGCATAATATAGAGGAAAATTCAACAGAATGTCCTAGTGGTCGTATACGACCACCCGGGGATATCGGGCCATAAAGACCAGTCGGAGAAAAAATTCATAACTGCCCTATTCAATTTGTTTCAGAAAATCGCTCGCACAGGTCAAGTTTTTTAAAATACCATCTTTTAGAATAAAAAAATATTGATGACGTCACTGGTGACTTCGTAATGACGTCATCATCAATTTTTTAAATGAAAACTTCTACTTTTTTACTCGTTTTTGATTCACATTTTTGTCATTTAAGCGGCGATATAAAAAATTATACATTTGTTAATAAATTAAAAAAATTGCTTTTTACGTCAAAAAACGAAAATTTAAAAATTTGTATTAAATTTTTGTATCGACACTTAAGTGACAAGAATATCTACCAAAAACGAGTAAAAAAGTAGAAGTTTTCATTTAAAATAATCGATGTTGACGTCATTGTGAAATCAGCAGAAACGTTAGCAATCTTCTAATTATACCAAAAGATGGTATACTGAAATCGACATATCCTAGCGATTTTCTCAAAAAAATTAAATAAGGCAGTTTACTTTATCATCACTCTGTATAATATTGTAAATATGCAGACTAATTAAAAATATTTTAGTAAAAGTTGTTTTTTTTTAAAAGACCTATCAAACAATATTAAACCCGACCTATGTTGCTATTTAAAAAATCAAAGTTACTTCCGGTTCCGGATAGTTCCGGGTTATTCCGGAAAATAATAAGTTCTCAAAGGGATCCTTTAGATTTAGTTTGGTAATAATTTTTATTATTTCACTCATGTACGATAACGTGTTCTGGAGTTAAATGGGTGGGACAGGTGGTCTGAATGGCCCTGTATATTTTTCAAGAGATGAGTCAAATTTCATCAACGAATGAAGTTACTAATGAAAACAAGTTTTACTTTGTTTTTTTATTTTAAATTACTTTAAACCATGTTTTGTTTTAATAGGAAGTACTGTTCTACAATACTGATAGAAGGATAAAAGAGAAACAACCAACGATCATTGTATTTAATAAAATTTCAAAATTTGATAGTCGAACTAAAGGAACTGAAAACAAATACATATAGATATTAGGAGATTATTGACAATTAAAGCATTTATATATCTTATCCATTATCCATTCAAGTAGTTGATAGACCTTTTTTCCTTCAAAAATAAAATAATAATAGGTATAAGATTTCGTGTTCTATGCTAAATTAAAATTATTTTAAGGCTTTTATTTTAATCTATCTGTAGTCTGTCAACAAAAACAATATCACCTTTAATATATCTAGCCTACTCTACAAATTGTACATGGGAAACCCAGATAGAGTTGTTGAGTGTGCCAACCAATATATAAAAAAATCTTCACCTGGATCCAAGATCATAATGCAACTAGATAGAGCGAAGCCCTAAATTTTACAGAATTTATTAAAAATTCTTCGTTGCAACGCATAAAAACTTCGCTCTAGACAAAAATTTGATTGAAATCATCAAATATTCCACAAAAACTTTTGGATAAAATCAACTCATTAAACAAGCGAACGAAGCAATGAAAGTATTTTACCTAAAAAAAGACATGATAAACGAAGAAAAACAAAATATAATTGAAAGTACAGTAAATAAATATACAGGATCAAAGCAATGAAACAATTGATGACATTTTGTTTGAATACAATAAGTAAACTTACATAAATGCATACAAGATTGTATATAACAGCCATTTACCTCGAAAACAGTTTGTCGCACATGGATAAAATACAATTTTAATTATCAAAGTGAACCCATAGAATCCATTGGTGCACTTATTATTTTCCGGAACAAACCGGAAGTGCCCGGAATCGGAAGTTACTTTGAAATTTCAAATGGCAACATAGGTCGAGTATGGTATCGTTTGAAAGGTCTTTTAATAAGAAACAACTTTTATTAAAATATTTTTTAATATCTTGCATAATTAACAAATTAAATGAAAAAAACAAAAGCAAAAAAGTGACAAATGGTTTCTTAAATTAAGAAAAATTAAAACACTACCATCATCCTCAATGGGTACGGATAGAGGCAATTATGATTTTTTAAATGGAAACTTGTTTTTTTTTGCCTTTTTCGCTTCGCTTGTTAAAAATTTTTTAGGTTATGTATTTTCCTTAATTCAAAAAATAAAAAAAAAGTTGATTATTTTTAACGAATAAAGCGATAAATGCAAAAAAGAGTATCTATTTAAAAAATTGCCCATTTTCGGATGATGGTAACGATTTTATTTTTCCATAATTTAAGAGCCAATGGTGACTTGTTTTCATATTTGTTTTTCGTTTAATTTGTTAATTATGGAAGATATTACAAAAATATTTTAATAAAAGTTGTTTCTTTTTAAAAGACCTTTTAAACGATACCATACTCGACCTATGTTGCCATTTGAAATTTCAAAGTAACTAATTCCGGGCACTTCCGGTTTGTTCCGGAAAATAATAAGTGCACCAATGGATTCTTTGGGTTCACTTTAGTAATTAAAATTATATTTTATCTATGTGCGACAAACTGTTTTCGAAATACAAGGCTGTTACGGGTGGTATGACTCACCCTGTATAAGGAAAATTTATTTGAAAACTACAGTTGGTCCCAGCTGGAAGTAGGACAAAAGTAATCACGATCGCGTATTCTTTGTCCTACTTCGAGCTGGGAGCAACTTTACAAAATTCAAAAATTAATGATGATATAAATACTGGATGACATAAAAAATAAATATGCAGAGTAAAGAGGGAGGTATAAATTATAAAATTATAAGAGAAGCAATTGAAGTAGAAAAATCTGTTTTTATTGAAAATGTTATTGGAACTGAAGTTATTGCTCTAAAAGAAAATGGGTTACCTAAATTGATTAATTATAGGGTATGTTCCGAGGGCGTCTTTTGTGAATTTTTAGTATTGGTACTTGGCACGTGAAAATTAAACAAGCGAAAAAATGAATATGAATATGATAGCACCTGCAGTAAGATCTAGCGTACGAATTCCATTCGTCGTTGGTTATTGGTGCAGTAACAGAAATTACGCAAGATATATTTTACATTTTAGGCACCTTAGGCAAAAGTGATTTTACATACCTGCAGATATTTCAGATTCACTGCGGTCAACGGTAATTTATACAGAGTAAGGGGAAAAAGGCGAATAAGGTCTGCAGTACGTTATGGGCTCATTACAGGGATCGTGAGAAAGATTATAAGAAATCTTTCGACCTCCCTCCTGAAGATGTAAATAAAAATCGAAAAGACAAATTTGGCAACATTGTTACCTGAAATCAGGTATTTGTAATTAAATGTAGTATTAGCTACACCTTCGTCTTTGAGATTATCCGATACAACTCTGATATAAAAGATATAATTAAATAACTTTAATTGAAAATAATCATATCAGGGGTATACAGTGTAGTTAAATACAAAAGCCACCCATTCACTGAACACAAATTTTAGGAGAAAATCAAAACACATATTTTTCTATTGGTATGTCGGTATACCGGGTGTAAACGAAACATGAGTGTGACCTCTATAATTTCAGTATTTATCAAAATAAAAAATTTAAATTTAACTATATTCTATCGTTGTTTGGTTCAAGAAAACATATGTTATGCATTAAATTTGTTTTTAGAATCACTTACGGTTTAGCGGAAATAAGATCAACTTTATTTTTTTTTGTAAAATATTATATTTTATTTTTTTTGTTCATAGCTTAAAACTATTTAAAAAAATAAGTATGTATGTGATATTTTTTTATTTTTTTCTGAAAACCAGAAAAATATAAAAAAAATTCTTCATCCGAAGTTAATAAAAACTACCAAAACTCATTCTAAATAAAACAAATACCTAAATAAACTTGTTATTTGTTAAATTATTTTATAAATAAAGAAATTATAGAGGTGTCATGTCTGCTAGGTATTATTCGGGGAATAGTTACGAATTTCTTAAAATACAACTGCCTTACAAATAAATTCTTAAAGCTAACATGCGCACAACGTTTACATTACAAGAGGTGACCCATTTACACCCGTTTACACCCGGTGTATAAAATTTTAATACTGACAAAGATTTGATAAATTATTTAATTAAAAATAGGAAACAAATAAAAATTCTTGCCAGATTCATTTTTTGGACTAAATATGGATATTTTTTTAAATTAATTATAATGTCAAGCAAGGTTTAAATTTAATTTGTTACGAAACGATGAAAAAGACCTTAGGATCTCTAAAGAATCCCCAAGAACGTATTGGAGCTTATCCGCCATTGTTTTGACACCCTGCACAATATTTTTATTTAAAAAAAACAAAGCAAAGCAATCTTACAACATTTATATGAAACATTTTTTGATGAAACCTATATTAAAAAAATATATTAAAAATGTTATAGCCATTAGGCAGGACATTTTCCGCCACCTGTACATATTTTTGCAATATTTTCTGTTTATTATTAACTATCTCGAAATATTTTAAGAATTTTTTTAAAAATATTTCTATTTTGCTAATATTTCAAATAAAAATTGAGCAGTTTGCTTCAAGTTTCAACTATGATATCTAAAAGTAAGTATGTATAAGATTTTTTATAGAGTATCTTCTGCAAACAAGCAGCAATGTTATTTAATATGTATTATGTGTGCCTACTCAATAAGTTTATTTTACCTTATATTTAAACAGACTTGACCCCAATACACATCGCCTATTTATTTTCCAAATATTTAGAATGGCAATTTTTGAAATTGTGCAAAAAAATAATTACCACGTTTCCACCGGGGATTGAATCGGGTTTGTAAATATCGGGTATTTAAATACTTAATCCCTCATAAGGATTTTAAAGATATCGAAATTCTTAAAGTTAAATAGGTAAACACAGACAAATTTCTAATATAAAGTGACTTATTTATAGAAGTGTAAAAGAGTCTCCTGAAGTTTGGTGATCCATGAGTGTAGACACTGATCAGTGTTTGGTTAAATAAGAGTCTACACTCTGATTCATTTATGTCGATTTTATGAAGAACTCATATTATTATAAAAATTATATTATTGGTATTATTGAAGAAATGGTACAGGGTGTCGATGATGTGGTATTGTCGATGAAAGCTTTAGTTGGTGTAACTATCTGGTCTATAAAAGTGTATTGTTGATGAAAAGACATATAACCATTTAGAACATACCTTGAAATTATGCCAGACAAAGTGGAAACAAATCATAAACTCATTTCGAAAAAACAAAACTCCGACTTTTTACAAACATTTTGGAGATTGCATGTTTTACGACTGTTTTTGTTGTTTTTCGTTTCCCGTTCGGAAGCGGTTTCATGTTTGTAAACTTAAGACGCTTCAACACCAGATGCCTTTTTCTAAAGTAAACAAACCGTTCTTTTCTTTATAATTGTTATATTAGAAAATAATAAACATAGAAAAGAACGTCTGCAGCTAACTAATATTAGGAGAAATGTGTTATTATAAAAAAATTGTTTATATTTTTTGAGAAAATCACAAAAAACAAGTTTTTGTATTTTTTATACCAGTCAGAACAGAATTGTAGTTTTTCGACTTCAAAAAACAAAAACAGAACTGGGACAGTATCCTGTCCGCTCAGTGGAAATAGAGTTTTGGCTTTGTTTTCCGTGTTTTTAAATTTAAAGACAAAACTCAAACCGGTATTAGAAAGCTATTTCTAAAAACATCAGATGGTTCACAAAATCTTTCAAAGATTACCTGACCTTTGGCCTTTGGCTACTTCCTTCATACCTAAATTTAGTTTTAATGAAGAACTTTTGGGCTTGAAGTTCATAAGGATCATCGCGTCATTATAATCTTCAGTCTGATGAACCAGCAACGGTCTCAAGAATCCCATTTAAAGAATAAGAATTTTGGCGAACTACCTATATGAAATGTTAGAAGTGAACTTCTAAACTATTATGGCGCCCATTCTCAAAAGATCTTTAAACTTTGAAAACAGTTTTGAACATTTGTGGTGAAAATTTTAAATATGATATTAATAATAATTAAAATAATGTAATAACAGTAATTGTTTTTTATACTTGTAAGTTAAAAATATGTTCCTGCATTGCATTTTAATCCGGCTGCTAAAAAAACAGGAATAGTTAAAAAACTTAAATTCGATAACAATGGAAATTAAAAATACGAAAAAGCGCTTAGAGTAAAAAAATCTCACGAAATAAACCGCATCCCGAAAATATCGTACAAGGAAGCCAAAAACGCCATAAGATGATAATAAATTCGAGTTAACTTATTCATTCCTGATGGTTTCAATTTTACATATTTCATTATTTGTATAAATTGTATTAAACGTTTTTATTTCCGCAAAATCATAAAATACAAACTTACAAACTGCTACCAAATAATGGTGGTGGTAAAAAAAACATCACAAGTACTGTAATAGTACCAGAACTACTAAATGTCCTGTAAATGTTGCAGTAATCGATATACAGTATTTATAGAATATGTTCTTTTATGACTGTAGTAACCATGATATAACAAATATGTAACAAGTATAGAATGTTTATACAGGGTCCGCCAAAAGTCCCGGGACAGCGCTGTACTTTTTGATTGCATGAATATATTTTTTCAAAAATTTGCATACTTATACAGTATCATAAAATCTATATTCTGAGTTGGTTTAGAACTTCCCCATCTTTTGGGGGGGGGGGGGGGTCACGTGGGGAGAACTACCCAACTTTTTTAAATTGCAACCCCTATCGAGTCTTAACTCATTTTAAAGGGAATGAAAAAAGAAACACATTACTGCAAACCAGATGCCATTATGTCGACTTGTTAAAAAGTTATTAAGGATTAAAGTTATCAAAACAGAGAAGAATAAAATGACTTTCATCTAGTTAGCATTGAAATTTTGCAAAGGTAACTAGATGAAAATCATTTTGTTCGACACTTTACACAAAACTGTATAAATTCTATTGACAAATAAATTTATCTTTGCAAAATATCAATGATAACTAGATTTTCTTCCACGCTGTTTTGATTACTTTAATTCTTAATAATAGAATTTATACTGTTTTGTGTAAAGTGTGGAACATAATGATTTTCATCTAGTTACCTTTGCAAAATTTCAATGCTAACTAGATGAAAATCATTTTATTCTTCACTGTTTTGATAACTTCAATCCAAATTTTGATCTGTTTCGCGTTTCATTTCCCTAACTTCAACATTACTTAAAAGGCGTCAATTTAAACAGTGCTTAACCTGTTATATCCTCATATCCTTGTTTAAGATAATTTCTTGTTAATTTAAACCATGCCACCATGCAACCATGTTTTTATATTTTTATTTCATATGTGCATTATGTTTGTTCTGTATCTACATATACATATCTCTGTTTCTATTTATAAGTTGTTTAGTATTGTATATTGTACACGTAAATGTAGTAAAAATAATTTGTAAAAAAGGGGCGATCCCATTTATTACTAAATAAAAATAAAAAATAAATAATAAATTTAGCTTATCTGAAAAAAAAAATTGAAAATCTAACGAAGGAAATATGAAATTTGGCTGCAAAACTAATGGTCGATGAGTGACACCTTTAAGCGCGAATTTTTTCAAAGGCGAATTCCTTTAAGTGCGAAACACAATAAGTGCGAAACCCTAACAAGCGAAACATTTAAGAGCGAAGTTTCATAGGCGAAACTTGTAGGAGCGAAACCTTTTAGCGCGAAGGCCTTTAAGCGCGAAGATTTTTAAGTGCGAAGACCTCTAAGCGCGAAGACTTTTAAGGGCGAAGACCTTTAAGCGCGAAAATACATCTTTCTTTCCGGGACGTGATGGTTTTGAAATCAATACCCAAAGAAATTAGGTATGTATATGCAAAATGCTTTTTCTACCCAAATGAACAAATTTTGACTTTACCTATTAAAATTAACGAAGAATAACCCTGTGGATAATGAAATTATTAATTACTTATTTTATTATTCTGATTATTAAATTTATACAGAGTGTATAAATCTAGAATCTAGGCCCAGGACTTCAAAGATGTTCCAGTGAATGGCTGCACAGAACCGTGATGAAATATTTAGAGACGTTGTTAACTTATGAAGAGATATTTTTTAATCACGTGTTTAACGTTAACGACGTCTCTAAATTTTTCACCAGTGTCACTGAATACAGACAATGCGTTCAACATAAGGGTGATAATTTCTAACAATTTTTATAATTTTGTTTTGTCTTTTGTAAACGGTGGGCACGTGCATCTTATCGAGTTAGATAGTTAAAATAAGAATATCTTTTGTCTTTAAAATTAAATAAAGGACATTATTTTGAATGTAAAAAAAATTGATATTTAACCCCCGAAAAGTTTATACAACTTTTATCTTCAACCCCCTTCAAAATTACCCATTAGAAGCAACCAAAAACTATAAAAAAATATAATAACATTTCTAGAGTATTTGAGGATATAAATCCTTGGTATAAACCAAATATGAAAAGTATAATGTTAACCGTCTGGAAATAAATGCGTAAAAAACTTACTTTTTAGCATCACCTTCAAAGGGCTGAACCCCCTTAGAAAGAAAGTTTTACTAAGATGATTTTTTGCAAATCGACTTATTTTATCTCTGGCATCACCTCTTCAAAAGTTAAACTTTAGTTATTTCGACATTTGAGACAAGTATTTTGCGACTAGGTTGTTTGATTTAATCACTTTTTGCCAAAGTATTCTATGTTTTCTATTTTTATAACAGAAAACATAAGTCTTTGCTTTATGAAATTATTACCACAAAATAATATTATTATAGGCAATGATACGTTTTTTTAAGGTAAGTTATCATTTATCTATTATCGGTACAGTACAGTACAAACACAAAATAAATGCATTTAAGTTCAATGCACTGCAAATTTACAGGAAAATTTTGTATTCCACGCTCCCAACGCAGAGCTAATTTCCAAGAAAATTTTGAACTGCACATGTTTTGGCAGTTTTGTTAGATACAAGCGTTAGTCTTCAGTTTGGTGTAGATTCGGTGGGTGCCATATTAAGAGTGCTTAGTTATAAGTTACATCCAAACTTTAAATAATACAAAAATTGTGAAGGTAATTTAATTAATTAGAAAATGGAAGTACATATGTAGAATACGATTTTTTAATTTTTATTTCATTGTGAAGCTGAAACCGAGATTCACTTTAATATGTAATTTATTTTTATTATCTTTTTTATTAAGGCTAAAAATTTAAACACTAGCTAGAAGTTCTTTAAAAGGACCTTATCGGATTTTTGGTAGATTTCCTTCAACAACGAAACTTACATATGATTTATTTTCTTAAACGTTTAACGTATAAGTGTTAGTTTAAAGAGTTATAATTTTGTTAATATTTTCATTTAAATAAAGATTTTTGTAAAACTACCCTAACCTATACTAGCACTATCTAAATAAATAATTTTTAAATTAAAGCAGAATAAAGTGGTTATGGGTTGTAATATGTATCCCTACTCGCTTAAAGGTCTTCGCGCTTAGAAGACCTCGCGCTTAACAGTCTTCGCGGTTAAAGGCTTCGCGCTTAAAGGCCTTTGCGCTTAAAGGCCTTCGCACTAAAAGGTTTGGCGCTTATAAGGTGTCCCGCTTAAAGGTTTCGCACCTACAAGTTTCGCGGTTATGAAACTTCGTGCTTAAATGTTTTGCTTGTTAAGGTTTCGCACGTATTGTGTTTCGCGCTTAAAGGATTTCGCTCTTATAGCACTTCGCTCTTATCAACCTTCGCGCATAAAAGTTTCGCGCTTATAAGATTCTCCCATGCTCGATTTAATGATTTTCGCGCGCCCTTTGAGATTCGCATTAATTATCAGTGAAGTGATTCGCTGATAATTGCAAAGAAGCTCCAGAAAAGTTGGATGGTTTTGCTATTCCCTATTACTATCTCCGACGAAAAATTTATATTTATTTTGGGTAATTTTGTTTTTAATTTAATTTATTTATATTTAATATTATTAATTTGTTTTTCTTCTAGAAGTTTAATTTTGTTAATAATATAAAAAATTAATATCTTCTTTAATAATCAAAAAAGATAGTATGTAAATGGTCTTTAAACACATTTAAGTTTAGGTTGTTTTTACATATACCTATATGTAATTACCACTCCATATACATTATTTTACAAACCAGATTCCATAATTAAATTGTCCACAAGTAATTCATTGTATTCATCGCATTTTTCAGCCTAAGCAGATTAATATTTTAAAAATGGAGCCATAATTATAACATGTGATTTGACCAGAAAAACATGAAAGTTTTTGCGTTTATACTCTATTGAAATTAGGAAATTATTCTACGAATATTTAAAGCTTATGGCTGGGGAATTTTGTTTAGTTTATGAAGTGTTTTGATAGAAAAATTTTGACGCACAAATATTTTATTTTCACATTGTTTATATAATTAAAAAAATAATAATCTTAAAAATAAAAAAGTAAAAAAAAATGAAAAAAAAAATAATTCTTTTTTAAAAATATGTATATGTAAATTAACATCTAAGTAGAATAGTATTACACGAATTTCACTTTTTTATTTTTGCAACTTTGATCATATAAAATATTCAGTTTTTTTTAAGTTATATGATTCGATACCCACCTAATATCTACAAACAGCGTTAGTAATAAAATTTTTATATGTTAATATTTTCCTATCAAAACACTTCATAAACTAAAATTTTTCCGCATTCCCATTATGATTTATATCGGCCGTTATTCCTGAGTAATTTATTTTGTGATATTTTGCAAATTAATTTATTTAACAATAGAAACGATTATTAAATAAAATGAATGTATTACTTAAAGCACAACAAAAATTTTCTTGGCACGCCCATTAAAAGCATTGAAGCTTATAAAGGTGGAGAGTGAAATTACATGACGAATTCGTTTCACCAGGTTGAGTAAAAAATGCAATTACTTTATATTATGCATTTAATTTTCGATTCGGAATTTTTAATTTTGATATTAAATAATTTAAAGTAATTTAGAAGACGTAGGCTAAAATAGAAACCAATTCTTTCATTGAATTCCATGTACTACTTTGAATAAAACTTTACAACTTTTAAATACCAATTCTTACATTTATTTTAATAAAAATGTGCGTATATGTAGGCTTAATAACTTTTGCTCTTTATTGTATACTCTGATCATGACCATAAACAACACCAGCGGCAATATATTTACTGGATATTATATCTACTTGGGTAGTTAAATTCATGCCCAGTAATCGTTAAAAAAAGGCCAAAACGAGAATCATAAAAAGAAATATTAATTATTCCAACAACAATCCAACTTGTAACGACTAATTACGATTTAACAAACATGACAGGTTTTACAATGGGGATTTTCAGAGTAATTTGCTGGCATAAAACAAGAAATTAAGTATTAATAAATTATTTTATCATTTAGTTATAAATTACCAAATTGGGAATTTTTAATATCTAGTTAATAAAATATTTTTATCATTAACAAATCCACTTAAATAAACAAAATTCAATTTCTCCGGTAATTATTTGGTGAGTGCGCAAAGCTTTTTTATTTTTAATTAATAAAATTACAATGTTGGTTATTAAAATTAGAGAGTTATTTCGTGAATGCAGTATTTCATAAAAACTACATAATCAAAAATTGTTAACTACTTGTTCTTTTTTAATTCTCGTTTCGAATGAATCACAAGAATTTCTGCACTTATAAAGGTTACTTCTTCGGAACGTTTCAAAAGTCGACTGATTCACTTAAAATGCGTCAATTATTCAGGTTAAGGTTAATTTTCAAGATGATGATCTCGAAATATCCGCAAAGAGTTTCACAATATTGCCAAGATCATTGATTTCTGGAAATATACCGAATATTGTACTTTCCTCATACTATCAGCGTTTTATGATTACTCATTAGCCACCTACAAATACATAGCATTATTAACTTGGGTCTGAAAATGATTCGTTTTTTTTTTATTAGAAAAGTTACTGTCAAAGATAGTAATTTAAAATTTTAGTCATACTTATCTTATTAAATAGTAATATCCTGGTCCAGCGGTCACCAAGCTGTAATAGGGGTCAAAAAATTAAATCACTGGGATTACATTTTTTAGTATAGAGGGTGTATCAAAATATGTCGGACAAAATTGGCCACTAGGTAGATACAATATTATTTCAGAACGGTTTTTAGTAAAACCATCAAAGTTGGTATATCTAATGTTCACTAGATTAATTTTCATGATTTTTTGAGATTATTTTGCGAACACATCATTGGTGATAAAAACAAAAATAATTTTTTTTAATTAATTAGTTTCAGTGATGTTGTATTAAATGTAAAATTCCATTTTTAATTATTAGTAAAATAATAATCGTTGCATGGCCATAAATTACACTGGTCGGTAATAAAATTAAATCAAAGTAAACTATATAGGTTGTCCGGAAAATAGAGGATGATAAGCTCTTCAGTACGTTGTTGGCGACCCTTCAGGGATCTCCAGAAAAATAGTTAAAAAAAGCTCTTGATCAATTGACCGAAATATGAAGGATCAAAGTTTGGAATTCAACTTCTTTATTTTTATGAATTTTGAAAAACCACTAGTTCTCATTTAAAGTTGGGCTTCTTTTTTGACAAAATAGAAATGGTGATGAAAATCTTTGTACGCCGATTTAAAATCAACAAATAAAAATTTTCTTGGGCATCAGATTGTTGAATTCCTCAAAAAAATTCAAAAGTAACAAACTTTCTAAGTGCTATATTTCAAGTGAGATGTTGGTGTGCTGAGAACTATAGTTCTTAGCATAGCCGGTGGGGGGGGGTGTTTCAGGGGGTGATTTTCATTCTCTGACGCCCAAATCCAATTTAATGCGCCTTTTTAAATTAGAAGCTAATAATATCAGTGTGTCACATTTTCTTTCCCCTCCAATACGCACGATGTGTGAGAGACCAAGCAAAAACACCATATTTTTTTCAAAAATTCAAAGACACGGTTTAACTCAATTAAATTATATTAGTTTAAATACGGTACCATTTTTTAAAATAAAAATTAAATAGAAAAGTAACATTTTGTCCTGGTCTCGTACACCAGTTGCTTCATAAAAAAAGTGCGTGGACTGAAGTGTTAAAAATTTAGAGCAATTTTAAAACTTTAGTAGGACACCCTGTATAAATTCCATTTTATTATGATTTTTTATATAAATCAAGTATCCTCGTAGTATGCTTTAGATGTTTTCTATAACTTCAAGCCCATCAAATACATTAATTTTACCTAGTGAAGAAAACTAAAAATGATCCAATTAGTTTAAAAACAAACTTTTTAATTCTCTGTAGTATGTTAAAATAAAGAGCTTACATAAAAATCAACGATTTTCTTAGAAATTGAAATTAAAAGTTCGAAATTGTGACATAAAATAAATAATGTATTTTGTTATTTAAATAATATTTATAATAAAAAAACAAAAGAACTTAAATCAAAAATATGCAATAAAATAGTGCTTTTTACCTAACTTGATTTAAATTAAAAAAGGAAAATACAGGTTCTACAAAAATCATGAATATTTTTACCAATTTTAAAAGTGGTGTAACTTCTCAAAGAATCCTAAAATATGGAGTAGTTCATAGGAAGTTTTTAGTTCAGAGTGACATTTTCTACTTAAAAAAATGCTGGAAAAAAGTGGAATACATTGGGTCCAAACAAGGTCCCTTTTAACCATTGGGCTAAGTGATCTGCAGCCCATGGGCGACAAGCTGCCTTTAGGGGTTTTCCGTAGTATATGGATATTTAAGATTTGCCAAATAGTCAGGATCGGATCTAGGATGTGGCAAGTGGAGTAGTTCGGGTGTTAAGAGAAGGGGCGGCAAAAAAGGGTCGTTATTTTAATCCAAATGGCGGAAATTTTGATGTTTTTTGTAGATTTCATTTATATAATTTTTTGTTTAATTTTTGGTCATAATAGGCGCAAGTTGGGGACGGATTTAGGACCGTACATCCTGTGCGCACGCAGATGCGCCGATCTTTATGCGGCGCCAAAATCTCAACGAAATTTCGTATATTTTTAGTACGCCAATGTTACATAATTAATTTATAAGAGCGCCAAATAATAATATTTTTAGAAAATGTTTAAAAATTTTACATTTGAACAGTTGGAAATTTCACGATAAGCCGGTGGATCAAAATTTTTTAACAAAAATAGGACAATTTTCAGTTCATATTTTTAATTTATTGGTCTGTGAATAAAATGATTTTTTTTACAGAACTTTAATTTTGTGTGCCGTAAAAATCCATTTAATATGAAGAAAGGACATTTTACCTTCTACAGGCTCCCCTTGCCCCTTGAAATTTTCGCCTGTGGGCGCATATTTTTAACCGATTTATAGATACCTGAGAACCAGTGTTGAATCCAGAGGAGGGCCCGGGGGGAAAATTATTTATTATTGTCTTTTATTTTCCCAATCATTTGAACAGAAAATAGCGCGAAATAGACTACATACAATATGTTTTCCCTTGGAACGAGCGTTTTTTGAAATCTTAGTTTTTCCTGTGTTTTTGAAACCTCCAAATTCGTGAAGATTTTTAATTTGTTTTTATATGACGTAAACCTCCCACCACCCATTGCCCCCCGGGCCGCTTATTATCCCCCTCGGATTGAAAGGCCTGGATTCAACACTGCTGAGAATCCTAAGATAAAACCGATTTTTTTTACATGGACGCCAAAAATTACCTTTGCTTCCCCGCCAAGAAAGTTTACTTTTACTGATGGACAAGTATGATATTTAAAGTTGGTAAAACATTAGAATTTGTAGAAAGAGTTTATAAATTTATAAAATTCTTCAAACTATGGAAAATATTAAAAAAATATGTTAATAAAAGTTATTTGTTTTTGAAAGACCTATCAAACCATACCAACCTCGTCCTATGTTGCCATTTAAAAAATCAAAGTTACCTCCGGTTCCGGATAGTTCCGGGTTGTTCCGGAAAAAAATAAGTTCACCAATGGATTCTTTAGGTTCACTTTGGTAATAAAATTTTTTATTTCGGTCATGTACGATAAAGCGTTCTCGAGATAAATGGGTGGCACGGGTGGTCTGAATCACCCTGTATACTCAGTATTGTGGATTTTGAATCTTAAAAAAATTCTTGACCATCAAAACATCGACGAAAGGGGGCACATATTATTACCCCCTTGTTAAATCGATCAATTCGTTTTAAAGATATTTCAAATTATAAATCCACAATATAAGATATGTTAAATTTTAAATATCTTTAAAACTAAACGATTGATTTAACTTTTGTTTTTTGCATGTTACTCGAGATAAAAAGATCTTTCCAACAAGGTATTACTTACCCTATTATGCGATTTAATGAACACTAGATACCCCTTAAATTTTAATTGTTTTGATAGGGTGAGTAATACCTCATTGGAAAGATCTTTTTACCACGAGTAACATAGAAAAGAAGGAAAGTTAAATCAATTGGTTTGTTTTCAAGATATTTAAAATTTAACATGTTACATTGTGCATTTTTAAATTGAAATATCTTTAAAACGAATCGATAGATCTAACTTTTGTTTTTTGTATGTTACTCGAGGTAAAAAGGTCTTTCCAACGGGGTATTACTTACCCCACCGTGCCTATTATAGTTTTAGGGGTTGTTTCCATACCGTACAGGCAGGAGTGGATGGGCTACTGACTAGCGGCCGGGGAAATACTATTTGTCGGCCCCCATTTCTTATTTTTCGATATGAATCAAAAAAGATATAGTTTTTCTTATAAGTATAGAAAACTGATTCTTGAAAAAAAATCATCCAATATAGTGACTATACCGGGTGGAAATGAAAACCGGGTCACCTCTATAACTTTTTTATTTATGAATAGAATAATTTGAAATTGGGCTATGTTCAATGGTTCAAAAAAACAAATTATATGTGCATTTTTTATTTTCGAAATCACTTCCGGTTTCACCGGAAACACCATGAACTTTATTTTTTTAAATGTAACATCCCATATTTTTATTCATGGCTTAAAATACTTTTAAAAAAGAAATATTTTTGAGATATTAGTTTTTATTTTTTGCGAAAAAAAAAATTTTTTCAAAAAAAAAAAGGTTTTCGAAGTCGGTGAAAATTACCAAAACTAATTCTAAATAATTCAAATACATAAATAATATTGTAATTTGAAAAAAAATTTAAGTGGTCTTTGAATTATTCATTTTTAAACTTAGTTAATGAAGATTTTATCAAATATCTTTATTACAGGCAAAGTATCTTTATTACAGGCACATGCAAAATAATACCCCTACATATGGGGTACCAAAATAATCGTTATAAAATCCTCTTTTTAAAAAGTCGAATGACCCGGCATCATTGCATTTAAAAAAAGTGAGATATTTGATAAAATCTTCATTAACTAAGTTTAAAAATTAATAGTTCAAAAACCACTTAAATTTTTTTTCAAATTACAATTTTATTTAGGTATTTGAATTATTTAGAATTAGTTTAGGTACTTTTCACCGACTTCGAAAACCTTTTTTTTTTTTGAAAAAAATTTTATTTACAAAAAAAATAAAAACTAATATCTCAAAAATACTTCTTTTTTAAAAGTATTTTAAGCCATGAATAAAAATATGGGATGTTACATTTAAAAAAACAAAGTTCATGGTGTTTCCGGTGAAACCGGAAGTGATTTCGAAAATAAAAAATGCACATAAAATTTGTTTTTTTGAACCATAGAACATAGCCAAATTTCAAATTTTTTTATTCATAAATAAAAAAGTTATCGAGGTGACCCGGTTTTCATTTCCACCCTATTCGGAACATGCCAGAGAAAATTTACAGGGGAGTAATAATAATATAATATAATATGTTTATTTACGGAATAACTCCTTTATACAATAAGTATACAATGTATAATATAATAGGTAGATTATGTTCAATTCATAAATTATATAATCCAAAAAATAAAATAAAATTTAATAATCCAAATTTACATGAACCGCATTAAAAGATAAGCAACACAAATTTACATCTACATTTCTTATACTACTAAAGCAATTATCCTTAAATTGTTTTTAAATTTTGAATAGGAGGGATCAAACAAAATAAAATTTGGTCTTGCAATAAGACTATTCGCCATTCTACAAATCCGAGGTAGGGGAGAGAAAAATCCATAATTATTCGCATGATAATTGATTCGGAATATATTATGAGTACGAGTAGTGGAACCTTGCGGACGAAAATAAAAATCTAGACATTCCAATAACTGTGGACAACTAATGTAAAAATGAACGAGTTTATAGAGGAAATACATGTCAAAGTGAATTCTTCTGATACACAATGAATCTAAGCTTAACATGTTTTGTATAATGTTATAGTTAATATCGACTTTCGCTATACCTAATTTGAACGCTGCTAAGCGCAAGAATTTGTTTTGAACCTTTTCGATCATATATTTTAAATTCTCATAGTGAGGGCTCCAAACTGTACAGCAATATTCTAACTTTGATCTGACAAAAGCGCAATATAAAATTCTCAAAGTTGATATTGAGAATTCCTTACCAATTCTGTTAATGAAACCCAACATTTTAAGTGCACAGCCCGTGATATAAATAATGTGATTTTTAAAACTTAAACGTTGATCAAAGATAACACCGAGATCTTTGATTTCAGTGACATTTTTTAACTCCGTGTTCATCATGTGGTAGGTATTCTCAATCTTGTGTTTTTTACGAGTGAATGATATTGCTTGGCATTTTTCAATATTGAAATATAGCTTATTAACTTTGCACCAATTTAAGAGATTATCTATATCATTTTGAATTAATGAACAGTCAGATATATCCTCAACTTTCCTAAAAATTTTTAGGTCATCCGCAAACAGAAGATAATCACAATGAATAAAGGAACCAATATCATTTATAAAAAGAACAAATAATATAGGGCCACAATGTGACCCTTGTGGTACACCAGAATAACTATTGATAGGTTTAGAGATGTTCTTATAATACTTAACACACTGGGTTCTATTCGATAAAAAGCTATTTAACCAATTTACTATATTGAGTGGAAATCCCAAAGACGTAAGTTTTGAAATAAGTATGCGGTGATTGACTCTATCAAAAGCTTTCGAAAAATCTGTATAGATAGAGTCAATCTGAGAACGGGATTCTTACAATGAAGATTGATCTTCAGTTTTTAATTTTTATGTAGGAAGCCAATCAGAATCAACATAAGCGTATTCAATACGTTTTCAAAACTACATAGAAACGTGATATATGTATTAGTTGGGAACGACTTTTATCTAGATTGGTTTTGGATAAAAACGAAAATCGCCATTTATGGGACCCTGTTCCATTAATTAGTTTTCTTGAAATTTAAGGAAAAGTAACATTGATAATCTTTAAAATTTGATTTAAGTTCAATTAGATTTGAGTAAAATGTAGAACTTTTTAAATGTGTGAGAGTTTCACTTAAATTTTAAATAAAATGCATATTTCAAAAATTTCTCCAAATTTAAAATATAAGAAATAATTCAAAGTTCATCACTTTAAATTCCAGGACACTTTTTCCTTTCTAAAGTAAAAACAAACGAAATTTACAATAAATTCGCAATTTCTGTTTAAAAAACCCTTTATTATTGGAAATTACTTCTATTTGAAAATTTTGGCGCGAGTTATTTTTAGTTCGAAATGCCGATTTTGGGTCCGGCTAAAAAAATAAAAATTTATGAATATAAACGATGGCCAGAGAGAAACAAAAAGAAGCGGTTATCCAAATAAAAAAAGATACAAATAATATCATTATAACGCTTTGATCGTTTTTCGAAAAAATCGTTGTATACAAATCATGTGAAAGTATCTCGTGGCCTAGTGCCCGGTTAACTGATAAGACGGCATTGTGAAGAGTACTTTAGAACTACTTTTTCGAATGCTACGAAGCTTTGAAATTCAAATAACGCAAATCAAATTTTTGACTTAGTGCCTTTTGCTTGCTAGCCCACGAAATAATAGAAATATACCTAAATAAAATGATTCCAGCAGTTTTTGAGATATTATTTTTTTAACTTTTTTAAGAAGCATTATTGCAAATGACTTTTTTTTAATAAATTAAGATTTTGGGTACTTTCGGCCACCGGCCTGACGAGCCTCTAGTCCACCGCCCCACCGGGAAATTCCCCATTTTCCCTTATGGGTATCCACCCCTGCGTACAGGGATGAATTGATTTTTACATCAACTCTATTGCAAAATATGTATGTCCTCCTCGAAACCAAAGTTGACCTGTCCGAGCGTTGCAAATTTTGTATTTACTATTTTAAAACTCAACCTTTTCGTTTTCGTTGGGCCACCCTGTATATGTTTGTTCTGGGATGTGATTGTCCTCTTCAATAAGGGTTTTTAATTAACAAAAGCAAGTAACTTTATTTGTTTTATACAATTTTAAACAGAGTATTCGAAAGGTACAAGTATAATTTCAACGGTATTATGTATTTTAGGGCAATTTTGCTCCCTGCATTTCGAACTTCGAACATCCATGTCCTTGCAGTTATTGCACAAAGAATTATAAAAAGTGAAATTTCGACCGGCTGACTTACACCTTTTAAATTTCTGGATGACCAGCGGCTATCCACTATCGGTTTTGCGGTCGCCCCTTTCATGTATAATATTACGAAACCCATCTATACATTCTTATTAGCAGTCCTCAGTGTGCGACTTCGCGAGCGTTCATGCACTCGTGTTCCCACAAAGAGCGGGAGTTTCGAACATAGCGTGATATTTGTGATCCTTCAAGTGATTTTTAAAAAAAAATTGTTTTTTTGTTTTAAATTGCATTTAGTGTAGAAGTTAAATATGATTTCCTTGTACAGGACTATTAAGGGAACTACCAAACAAAAAAGGACTAGCAGGGAACAACAGTAAGTATTAATTATAAATTATAAACAATATTTAAAAAAAAATACAAAATAATTTTAATTCCACTTTAAAACAAGGATAGTGGGTTATTTTTTTTATTTGCTCATTTTTGCAAAGGCCTTCAAAAATAAGCATTTAATTATAAAAATTGTTCTAAATTTCAAACATGTAATTAATTTTTTTTTGATAATCCTAGTTTCCTACAAGTTACATGAAAGTATTTGCTTTGTTTGAAATAAAATTATGATGTAAAAAAATCAAAATAAAAAAACTTCTTTGAAAACAGTTGTAAAAATAGTAAATAATAATTAAACACAATTATAGAATTCTTATTGTATTTTTCAACAAAGTTTATGTATACAAAAGAAGTAATTTTTAAATCTCATCTCTGCCTCACCTATTAATGAAATTCCTTCATCCGCGACATTTAAATGTGAAGGTAGACTGTCTTCGTGCAGTTTTTATGTGACCAATAATCATTTCGTAATTTTTCTGTTGTAAATGGTACAGATATAAGGACATGTTCGATTGTGATCTAATGAAATATGACCCACATTCATCTTCTATAATACTAAAACGGTAAGAAAAGAGGGAGGTGTTTTTTTTCGGGGAGAGTTGAAAATTTGCAGGCGGAAGGGGGAGAAAATTCTAAGAAAAAAGTTTAAATGACATTTTTCGATCGGAAAAAATTCCGCCGATCTACAGGGCGTTGAAGAAAAAAGTGTTTTTTTGAAATTTCAAGAAAACGGCCGGGGCGATTTTCGAAATTTTTTTTTTATTTTCTTCTCCTCATCCGTCCGCATCTTTTTTATATTAAACTTTTTTTTCTACGGGGCGCCGTTTTTTTGCAGGACCGGATTAAATTTTTTTTTATAAAAACTCCACTTTGAGGGAAAATTAAACATATGTTATGTCGGAATCCGACAGAAAGGCGCATACCGGCGTTTTCGGCGAAAAAATCTCTTTCGAAGCTATACGGCGCCCAGAGCGTACCCTTTAGATTAAAGGGTCAAACGGGCTCCCGAGTCCGCCCCCGCAAAATTTATTTCCCCGTTTTTCGACGATAAAATAAAAACTAAGTAAAATTTTTCAATTTTCTCTTCAAATTTTTAAAGAGGAGGACGAGCCGCATATACAAAAAAATTTTTTCGTTCAAAAGTTCCAACAGGGACGGATTCAGGGTCAAAACAAAAATTTTTTTTTATAAAAAATCCACTTTGAGGGAAAATTAAACATATGTTCCCTCGAAATCCGACAGAAAGGCGCGTACCGGCGTTTTCGGCGAAAAAATCTCTTTCGAAGCTATACGGCGCCCAGAGCGTACCCTTTAGATTAATGGGTCAAACGGGCCTCCGAGTCCGCCCCCGCAACTTTTTTTGCCCGTTTTTCGACGATAAAATAAAAACTAAGTAAAATTTTTCAATTTTCTCTTCGGATTCTCAAAGAGAAGGTCGAGCCGCACCGAAAAGAATTTTTTTTCGTTCAAAAATACCACCGGGGACGGATTCAGGGTCAAAACAAAAAACACGATTTTTTACGGGAAAAAACGCACTCCTATTTTAAAGTACTCCTCCGAAGGCGCTCTGAACCTCAAAAATCGCTGCACGTGACGACGAGGGACCAAGTTCGGAGACGGTGAGTATCTATATACGATGAAGATATCTTAAAAATTAACGTCACACGAGCAAAATCAAAATTTTCCGTCTTTTTGCTGTTTTTTTTTGTAATTTTTCGGAATATTTTCCTTATTTTTTGGTTTTCAAAAAAGAAAAAGGACGCAATCGATTTGAAATGGCTTCCCGAATAAAACGCATTCAACATTTTTCAAAAATTCCCAAATTTGACTTAAATATTTTCTATAATACTAAAACGGTAAGAAAATGGGGAGGTGTTTTTTTTCGGGGAGAGTTGAAAATTTGCGCGCTGGCGGAGGAGAAAATTCTAAGAAAAAAGTTTAAATGTCATTTTTCGATCGGAAAAATTTTGACGGATCTACAGGGCGTTGAAGAAAAAAGTGTTTTTTTGAAATTTCTCGAAAACGGCCGGGGCGATTTTCGAATTTTTTTTTTTATTTTCTTCTCCTCGTCCGTCCGCATCTTTTTTATACGAAACTTTTTTTTCTGCGGGGCGCCGTTTTTTTGCGGGACCGGATTAAATTTTTTTTGATAAAAACTCCACTTTGAGGGAAAATTAAACATATGTTATGTCGGAATCCGACAGAAAGGCGCGTACCGGCGTTTTCGGCGAAAAAATCTCTTTCGAAGCTATACGGCGCCCAGAGCGTACCCTTTAGATTAACGGGTCAAACGGGCTCCCGAGTCCGCCCCCGCAAAATTTTTTTCCCCGTTTTTCGACGATAAAATAAAAACTAAGTAAAATTTTTCAATTTTCTCTTCGGATTCTTAAAGAGGAGGACGAGCCGCATATAAAAAAAAATTTTTTCGTTCGAAACTTCCAACAGGGACGGATTCAGGGTCAAAACAAAAATTTTTTTTTATAAAAAATCCACTTTGAGGGAAAATTAAACATATGTTCCCTCGAAATCCGACATAAAGGCGCATACCGGCGTTTTCGGCGGAAAAAATTCTTTCCAAGCTATACGGCGCCCAGAGCGTACCCTTTAGATTAACGGGTCAAACGGGCCTCCGAGTCCGCCCCCGCAACTTTTTTTGCCCGTTTTTCGACGATAAAATAAAAACTAAGTAAAATTTTTCAATTTTCTCTTCGGATTCCCAAAGAGAAGGTCGAGCCGCACCGAATAGAATTTTTTTTCGTTCAAAAATACCACCAGGGACGGATTCGGGGTCAAAACAAAAAACACGATTTTTTACGGGAAAAAACGCACTCCTATTTTAAAGTACTCCTCCGAAGGCGCTCTAAACCTCAAAAATCGCTGCACGTGACGACGAGGGACCACGTTCGGAGACGGTGAGTATCTATATACGATGAAGATATCCTAAAAATTAACGTCACACGAGCCAAATCAAAATTTTCCGTCTTTTTGCTGTTTTTTTTTATCATTTTTCGGAATATTTTCCTTATTTTTTGGTTTTCAAAAAAGAAAAAGGACGCAATCGATTTGAAATGGCTTCCCGAATAAAACGCATTCAACATTTTTCAAAAATTCCCAAATTTGACTTAAATATTTTCTATAATACTAAAACCGTAAGAAACGTAAAATGTTTTTTTTTCGTATAGAGTTGAAATTTTGCATGTATAAAGAAGAGAAAATTTTAAGAAAAAAGTTTAAATGTCCCTTTTCGTTCGGAGCGCCCCGAAAAAAGTTATTCCCCCCCCCCGAACGAAAAATCGAATTCATCCCCTCACTGTCTGAAATTCTCCCCGAGTCGCATCAAATTTTAGTATGTTATAGAGGACCAAATTCTATACAGGATGGTTTTGAGCCGTCCGAACCTATCTATTAAGGGGGCGGAGATACAGCCCCTTTTGTATTTTTACCCCAAATTCGGACGTTTTTTGCGACGAGCCGCTAAAAGGGCAGTTTTTTTAGTCAGATTTTAAAAATTCTGATTGCATCGTGAAGAGGGGTGCCGATTCTAAGCGGGGTTAGAATCTAAAATTTTTCCGAGCACGCTAACACTCTGAAAAAAGTTCTCGAAAACGGTCGATTTTTCTCGCTTTTTTTCCGGTTTTCGTCGGCGTCAAATTTGAGAAATCGCACCCCCGTCCGGTTTTATAGGGGAGCGACGAAATTTGGCCCCTTTTATTCTCACATCCTGGGGATGAACCCAGGCCATTTTTAAGTCTCCAGGAGTAACCGTGTGGCGCCCCGGCGCCGAGACGCCAAGAGTACAAATTTAACGTTTTTTCGGGCGGCAAATGTGCTCAAACTGTACCCCTTATATTTGAGAATCAGCAGGTGCAAAAAAATAGCGGGTTTTCGATTTACAAACTAGATACACGTTATTATGGCGATCCGAGCCCTTTTTTTGATATCTTGATTTTTTGTATTAATTTGGGGCCTTTAAATTTGCATTTCGTTTTTCTTGCTTTTTCGACGCGGACTTTGAAAATTCGTAACTTTCGATAGGGGTTGGATATTATGGTGCGATATTTTTTATTTTGCTTATTACATTCATATTTATAAGCAGAAAAATCAACTCCGCAAAATTTGAACCCTTTGTTTCAGAAAAAAATCGAACGTAAAATGTTCAAAAAATTGCGCTAAACGCGGCCGATTGGTACTACCACTGTAGCCCACAGTTTCCAAAAATCATTAAAGTTTTCTACACTGCCTTATAAAAGAATAATTTCTACAACGGGTAGCGCGTAGGAAATTTTTATTTTCGAAGGGGTTCGGAAGTTATGCCTAAATCAACTGGAAATTTTGAATTTTGAGGCGAGTGGCTCCCGTCGGGCCATTTTTTAACCGATTTTCGATTTTAAACGTTCATTTAAATCTACCTCCCGAGCTAAAATTGCCCACGCACAGGGTTTTTTGAATTTCCAAAAAATAACGAAAAATTATTTTTTTTAAGATCGCATTTAAAAAAGTCGTAATTTTTGACGCGTTTCGGTCTATTCAACCCCTCAAATTTAATTTTGCCCCAGCGTAATGTACATTTTCTGAAAGCTTTCAATGTTCATTTTACGACAAAAAAAGAATCACTTCGTTATCTCTTTTCGTTATCGAGTTATGGCCGAAAATGTTGCTAAAACATGCAAAATTTCCGTTTGGAGCCAAAATTGCGGCCTGAATTTTTTCACTTTTCAGAAAATAATTAATATCTTCGAAACTATTACCACCACCCAGACGATTGATAGCTTAAAATTTGCAGCGACACCTCCCCCGCCAAATGCCGTAAAAGTTTTAATTTTCGGTTTAAAATTGCGTCGTCCAGGGCCGTCTTTGTTCCAAAATTTTGCGAAAACTTTGCGAATTTTTTCCAAAAAAACTGTTTAGCCGATTTTAACCAAATATTTTTTAAAATGCGTCTATCCATGGTGTTTACCTTTGGTAAAAATTTAAAATCGCTAACTTTTACAGTTTTTGAGAAAAACAATAAAAATCGATTTCCGTGAAAAATTTCAAGCCCGTAGCCTTAAAAATATTTCAAAAAAATTTTTTTCGAATTTTTTCAAAATCGACCCCGCAAATGAAAGATAATAGAAAATGTATCAAATGTAGGGGGTCACTTGCCCTCTTCACCCCCTAAAAAGATTTTACACCCCAAAAACTCAAAAAAATTAAATTTTTTTTAGGTAATGTACCTTAAAAAATTATTAAATTTAAAAATATTAATAAAATAATATCGATAGTTTTTACAAACTTATCTGTACTAATTTTGGTTTCTTAATTTCAGTTATTAAGCTAAATATGATTTTTTAACAATACACATTTACTCATTTATCAGAATGCCATATTTTAAATAAAAATTCATATCTTTTGAACAAAAAGTCGTGGAGCCTTGATTTTTTTTTTTATTTTTTTCTAATTTCTTTACACTACATTTATAAATTATTAACTTTTAAATTGTAAATTACTTCGCTATCCCTTTTCGTTATCGAGTTATGGCCGAAAATGTAGCAAAAATATGCAAAATCTCCGTTTGGAGCCAAAATTGCGGTCTGAAATTTTTCACTTTTCACAAAATAATTAATATCTTCAAAACTATTGGAACCACCGGCAGGCTTAATAGCTTAAAATTCGCACCATCACCTCCCCCACCAAATTCCGTGAAAATTTTAATTTTCGGTTTAAAATTGCGTCGTCCAGGCCCGCAATTTTTTCAAAAAAACTTTTTAACCGATTTTAACCAAATATTTCTTAAAACGCGTCTATCGACGGTGTTTACCTTTGGAAAATATTTGAAATCGCTAACTTTCATAGTTTTCGAGAAAAACAATAAAAATCAATTTCCATGAAAAATTTCAAGCCCATAGCCTTAAAAATATCTCCAAAATTTTTTTTTACAATATTTTCAAAATCGACTCCGCAAATGAAAGATAATAGAAAATGGATGAAATGTGCCCTCTACACCCCTCAAAAAAAATTTACACCCCAAAAACTCAAAAAAATCAAAACTTTTTTAGGTAATGTACTTTAAAAAATAATTAAATTTTAAAAAATTTAATAAGATAATATCGATAAGTTTTACAAACATATCTGTACGAATTTTTATTTCTTAATTTTAATTATTAAGCGAAATATGAATTTTTCAAAATACATATTTACTAATTTATCAGAATACCATATTTTATATAAAAATTCATATCTTTTGAACAAAAAGTCGTAGAGCCTTGAATTTTTTTTTATTTTTTTCTCATTTCTTTATACTAGAACCCAAAATTATTAACTTTCAAATTGTAAATTTGAAACGCACCACACTTGTCTATAATACTAAAACGGTAAGAAAAGAGGGAGGTGTTTTTTTTCGGGGAGAGTTGAAAATTTGCGGGCGGAAGGGGGAGAAAATTCTAAGAAAAAAGTTTAAATGACATTTTTCGATCGGAAAAAATTCCACCGATCTACAGGGTGTTGAAGAAAAAAGTGTTTTTTTGAAATTTCTCGAAAACGGCCGGGGCGATTTTCGAAATTTTTTTTTTATTTTCTTCTCCTCATCCGTCCGCATCTTTATTATATTAAACTTTTTTTTCTACGGGGCGCCGTTTTTTTGCAGGACCGGATTAAATTTTTTTTTATAAAAACTCCACTTTGAGGGAAAATTAAACATATGTTATGTCGGAATCCGACAGAAAGGCGCGTACCGGCGTTTTCGGCGAAAAAATCTCTTTCGAAGCTATACGGCGCCCAGAGCGTACCCTTTAGATTAACGGGTCAAACGGGCCTCCGAGTCCGCCCCCGCAACTTTTTTTGCCCGTTTTTCGACGATAAAATGAAAACTAAGTAAAATTTTTCAATTTTCTCTTCGGATTCTCAAAGAGAAGGTCGAGCCGCACCGAATAGAATTTTTTTTCGTTCAAAAATACCACCAGGGACGGATTCGGGGTCAAAACAAAAAACACGATTTTTTACGGGAAAAAACGCACTCCTATTTTAAAGTACTCCTCCGAAGGCGCTCTAAACCTCAAAAATCGCTGCACGTGACGACGAGGGACCACGTTCGGAGACGGTGAGTATCTATATACGATGAAGATGTCTTAAAAATTAACGTCACACGAGCCAAATCAAAATTTTCCGTCTTTTTGCTGTTTTTTTGTCATTTTTCGGAATATTTTCCATATTTTTTGGTTTTCAAAAAAGAAAAAGGACGCAATCGATTTGAAATGGCTTCCCGAATAAAACGCATTCAAAATTTTTCAAAAACTCCCAAATTTGACTTAAATATTCAAGATTTAAATTTCGCGCCTTCCAAAACCTTGACCCGTAAATTGACGAACTCCTCCGAAACCGTCCAAAATCTTAAAAATCGCCACACGTGGCGACAAAGAGCCTAATTTGACGATTTTGAATAATTTTATTTCATGACGATCGGTTAAAAACTGACTTTGCACGAGCCACGCGAAATTGGTCGATTTTTGACCATTTTCTATCGAGTACTCCGTTTTTGCCTGAAATTTTTCACTTTTCACAAAATAATTAATATTTTAGAAAGTTTTAACATCACCGCGACGTTTAATAGCTTAAAATTCTCACCGTCACCTCTCCCACCACGTTCCGTAAAAATGTAGGTTTTCGGTTGAAAATTGCGCCGTCCAGGACCGTATTTGTATCAAAATTTTGCCAAATCTTTGGGAATTTTTTCCGAAAAAACTATTTAACCCATTTTAACCGAGTATTTTTTAAAATGCGTCTGTCGACGCCGTTTAACTTTGGTCAAAATTTGAAATCGCCAACTTTCGTAGTTTTCGAGAAAAAAAATAAAAACCGATTCGCATGAAAAATTTCAAGCCCACAGCCTTAAAAATATCGGAAAATTTTTTTTCCAATTTTTTCGAGATTGATCCCTCAAATGATAGACAATTGAAAATGCATGAAATATAGGGGGTCAGTTGCCCCCTACACCCCCAAAAAAATGTTTACACCCCAAAAACTCAAAAAAATTGGAAAATTTTCGTAATTTTCATAACCTTTACAAAATTTTCAAAAAAAAAATCGAAAAAATTTCAAAAAATTTTCAAAAAATTTTCAAAAAATTTTCAAAAAATTTTCAAAAAATTTTCAAAAAATGTACAAAAAATTTTCAAAACATTTTCAAAAAATTCTCCAAAATTTTAAAAGTTTTGGCGCACTCCAAGTCGCGCATCGTTTTTCAGGCTTTTTCGACGCGGACTTGAAAATTCGTAACTTTTGATAGGGTCGGCTATTAAGGACGAATATTTTTTATTTTGCTTATTACATTCATATTTATAAGCAGAAAAATCAACTCCGCAAAATTTGAACCCTTTGTTTCAGAAAAAAATCGAACGTAAAATGTTCAAAAAATTGCGCTAAACGCGGCCGATTGGTACTACCACTGTAGCCCACAGTTTCCAAAAATCATTTAAATCTACCTCCCGAGCTAAAATCGCCCACGCACAGGGTTTTTTGAATTTCCAAAAAATAACGAAAAATTATTTTTTTTAAGATCGCATTTAAAAAAGTCAAAATTTTTGACGCGTTTCGGTCTATTCAACCCCTCAGATTTAATTTTGCCCCAGCGTAATGTACATTTTCTGAAAGCTTTCAATGTTCATTTTACGACAAAAAAAGAATCACTTCGTTATCTCTTTTCGTTATCGAGTTATGGCCGAAAATGTTGCTAAAACATGCAAAATTTCCGTTTGGAGCCAAAATTGCGGCCTGAATTTTTTCACTTTTCAGAAAATAATTAATATCTTCGAAACTATTACCACCACCCAGACGATTGATAGCTTAAAATTTGCAGCGACACCTCCCCCGCCAAATGCTGTAAAAGTTTTAATTTTCGGTTTAAAATTGCGTCGTCCGTGGCCGTCTTTGTTCCAAAATTTTGCGAAAACTTTGCGAATTTTTTCCAAAAAAACTGTTTAGCCGATTTTAACCAAATATTTTTTAAAATGCGTCTATCCATGGTGTTTACCTTTGGTAAAAATTTAAAATCGCTAACTTTTACAGTTTTTGAGAAAAACAATAAAAATCGATTTCCGTGAAAAATTTCAAGCCCGTAGCCTTAAAAATATTTCAAAAAATTTTTTTTCGAATTTTTTCAAAATCGACCCCGCAAATGAAAGATAATAGAAAATGTATCAAATGTAGGGGGTCACTTGCCCTCTTCACCCCCTAAAAAGATTTTACACCCCAAAAACTCAAAAAAATTAAATTTTTTTTAGGTAATGTACCTTAAAAAATTATTAAATTTAAAAAAATTAATAAAATAATATCGATAGTTTTTACAAACTTATCTGTACTAATTTTTGTTTCTTAATTTCAGTTATTAAGCTAAATATGATTTTTTAACAATACACATTTACTCATTTATCAGAATGCCATATTTTAAATAAAAATTCATATCTTTTGAACAAAAAGTCGTGGAGCCTTGAATTTTTTTTTTATTTTTTTCTAATTTCTTTACACTACATTTATAAATTATTAACTTTTAAATTGTAAATTACTTCGCTATCCCTTTTCGTTATCGAGTTATGGCCGAAAATGTAGCAAAAATATGCCAAATCTCCGTTTGGAGCCAAAATTGCGGTCTGAAATTTTTCACTTTTCACAAAATAATTAATATCTTCAAAACTATTGGAACCACCGGCACGCTTAATAGCTTAAAATTCGCACCGTCACCTCCCCCACCAAATTCCGTGAAAATTTTAATTTTCGGTTTAAAATTGCGTCGTCCGGGCCCGCATTTGTACCAAAATTTTGCCAAAACTTTGCGAATTTTTTCCAAAAAAACTTTTTAACCGATTTTAACCAAATATTTTTTAAAACGCGTCTATCGACGGTGTTTACCTTTGGAAAATATTTGAAATCGCTAACTTTCATAGTTTTCGAGAAAAACAATAAAAATCGATTTCCATGAAAAATTTCAAGCCCGTAGCCTTAAAAATATCTCCAAAATTTTTTTTTACGATATTTTCAAAATCGACCCCGCAAATGAAAGATAATAGAAAATGGATGAAATGTAGGGGTCACTTGCCCTCTAAACCCCTCAAAAAAAATTTACACCCCAAAAACTCAAAAAAATCAAAACTTTTCTAGGTAATGTACTTTAAAAAATAATTAAATTTTAAAAAATTTAAAAAGATAATATCGATAAGTTTTACAAACATATCTGTACGAATTTTTATTTCTTAATTTTAATTATTAAGCGAAATATGAATTTTTCAAAATACATATTTACTAATTTATCAGAATACCATATTTTATATAAAAATTCATATCTTTTGAACAAAAAGTCGTAGAGCCTTGAATTTTTTTTTATTTTTTTCTTATTTCTTTATACTACAACCCAAAATTATTAACTTTCAAATTGTAAATTTGAAACGCACCACACTTGTCTATAATACTAAAACGGTAAGAAAAGAGGGAGGTGTTTTTTTTCGGGGAGTGTTGAAAATTTGCAGGCGGAAGGGGGAGAAAATTCTAAGAAAAAAGTTTAAATGACATTTTTCGATCGGAAAAATTTTGACGGATCTACAGGGCGTTGAAGAAAAAAGTGTTTTTTTGCCGTTTCTCGAAAACGGCCGGGGCGATTTTCGAAATTTTCTTTTTGTTTTCTTCTCCTCCCCCGTCCGCATCTTTTTTATACGAAACTTTTTTTTCTGCGGGGCGCCGTTTTTTTGCGGGACCGGATTAAATTTTTTTTTATAAAAACCCCACTTTGAGGGAAAATTAAACATATGTTCCCTCGAAATCCGACATAAAGGCGCATACCGGCGTTTTCGGCGAAAAAATCTCTTTCGAAGCTATACGGCGCCCAGAGCGTACCCTTTCGATTGATGGGTCAAACGGGCCTCCGAGTCCGCCCCCGCAAAATTTTTTTCCCCGTTTTTCGACGATAAAATAAAAACTAAGTAAAATTTTTCAACTTTCTCTTCGGATTCTTAAAGAGGAGGACGAGCCGCATACACAAAAAATTTTTTTCGTTCAAAAGTTCCCACAGGGACGGATTCAGGGTCAAAACAAAAATTTTTTTTTATAAAAAATCCACTTTGAGGGAAAATTAAACATATGTTCCCTCGAAATCCGACATAAAGGCGCATACCGGCGTTTTCGGCGAAAAAATCTCTTTCGAAGCTATACGGCGCCCAGAGCGTACCCTTTAGATTCAAGGGTCAAACGGGCTCCCGAGTCCGCCCCCGCAACTTTTTTTGCCCGTTTTTCGACAATAAAATAAAAGCTAAGTAAAATTTTTCAATTTTCTCTTCGGATTCTCAAAGAGAAGGTCGAGCCGCACCGAATAGAATTTTTTTTCGTTCAAAAATACCACCAGGGACGGATTCGGGGTCAAAACAAAAAACACGATTTTTTACGGGAAAAAACGCACTCCTATTTTAAAGTACTCCTCCGAAGGCGCTCTAAACCTCAAAAATCGCTGCACGTGACGACGAGGGACCATGTTCGGATACGGTGAGTATCTATATACGATGAAGATATCTTAAAAATTAACGTCACACGAGCCAAATCAAAATTTTCCGTCTTTTTGCTGTTTTTTTTTGTCATTTTTCGGAATATTTTCCTTATTTTTTGGTTTTCAAAAAAGAAAAAGGACGCAATCGATTTGAAATGGCTTCCCGAATAAAACGCATTCAACATTTTTCAAAAATTCCCAAATTTGACTTAAATATTTTCTATAATACTAAAACCGTAAGAAACGTAAAATGTTTTTTTTTCGTATAGAGTTGAAATTTTGCATGTATAAAGAAGAGAAAATTTTAAGAAAAAAGTTTAAATGTCCCTTTTCGTTCGGAGCGCCCCGAAAAAAGTTATTCCCCCCCCGAACGAAAAATTGAATTCATCCCCTCACTGTCTGAAATTCTCCCCGAATCGCATCAAATTTTAGTATGTTATAGAGGACCAAATTCTATACAGGATGGTTTTGACCCGTCCGAACCTATCTATTAAGGGGGCGGAGATACAGCCCCTTTTGTATTTTTACCCCAAATTCGGACGTTTTTTGCGACGAGCCGCTAAAAGGGCAGTTTTTTTAGTCAGATTTTAAAAATTCTGATTGCATCGTGAAGAGGGATGCCGATTCTAAGCGGGGTTAGAATCTAAAATTTTTCCGAGCACGCTAACACTCTGAAAAATGTTCTCGAAAACGCTCGATTTTTCTCGCTTTTTTTCCGGTTTTCGTCGGCGTCAAATTTGAAAAATCGCACCCCCGTCCGGTTTTATAGGGGAGCGACGAAAATTGGCCCCTTTTATTCTCACATCCTGGGGATGAACCCAGGCCATTTTTAAGTCTCCAGGAGTAACCGTGTGGCGCCCCGGCGCCGAGACGCCAAGAGTACAAATTTAACGTTTTTTCGGGCGGCAAATGTGCTCAAACTGTACCCCTTATATTTGAGAATCAGCAGGTGCAAAAAAATAGCGGGTTTTCGATTTACAAACTAGACACACGTTATTATGGCGATCCGAGCCCTTTTTTTGATATCTTGATTTTTTGTATTAATTTGGGGCCTTTAAATTTGCATTTCGTTTTTCTTGCTTTTTCGACGCGGACTTTGAAAATTCGTAACTTTCGATAGGGGTTGGATATTACGGTGCGATATTTTTTATTTTGCTTATTACATTCATATTTATAAGCAGAAAAATCAACTCCGCAAAATTTGAACCCTTTGTTTCAGAAAAAAATCGAACGTAAAATGTTCAAAAAATTGCGCTAAACGCGGCCGATTGGTACTACCACTGTAGCCCACAGTTTCCAAAAATCATTAAATTTTTCTACACTGCCTTATAAAAGAATAATTTCTACAACGGGTAGCGCGTAGGAAATTTTTATTTTCGAAGGGGTTCGGAAGTTATGCCTAAATCAACTGGAAATTTTGAATTTTGAGGCGAGTGGCTCCCGTCGGGCCATTTTTTACCCGATTTTCGATTTTAAAGGTTCATTTAAATCTACCTCCCGAGCTAAAATGGCCCACGCACAGGGTTTTTTGAATTTCCAAAAAATAACGAAAAATTATTTTTTTTAAGATCGCATTTAAAAAAGTCGTAATTTTTGACGCGTTTCGGTCTATTCAACCCCTAAAATTTAATTTTGCCCCAGCGTAATGTACATTTTCTGAAAGCTTTCAATGTTCATTTTACGACAAAAAAAGAATCACTTCGTTATCTCTTTTCGTTATCGAGTTATGGCCGAAAATGTTGCTGAAACATGCAAAATTTCCCTTTGGAGCCAAAATTGCGGCCTGAATTTTTTCACTTTTCAGAAAATAATTAATATCTTCGAAACTATTACCACCACCCAGACGATTGATAGCTTAAAATTTGCAGCGACACCTCCCCCGCCAAATGCCGTAAAAGTTTTAATTTTCGGTTTAAAATTGCGTCGTCCAGGGCCGTCTTTGTTCCAAAATTTTGCGAAAACTTTGCGAATTTTTTCCAAAAAAACTGTTTAGCCGATTTTAACCAAATATTTTGTAAAATGCGTCTATCCATGGTGTTTACCGTTGGTAAAAATTTAAAATCGCTAACTTTTACAGTTTTTGAGAAAAACAATAAAAATCGATTTCCATGAAGAATTTCAAGCCCGTAGCCTTAAAAATATTTCAAAAAAATTTTTTTCGAATTTTTTCAAAATCGACCCCGCAAATGAAAGATAATAGAAAATGTATCAAATGTAGGGGGTCACTTGCCATCTTCACCCCCTAAAAAGATTTTACATCCCAAAAACTCAAAAAAATTAAATTTTTTTTAGGTAATGTACCTTAAAAAATTATTAAATTTAAAAAAATTAATAAAATAATATCGATAGTTTTTACAAACTTATCTGTACTAATTTTTGTTTCTTAATTTCAGTTATTAAGCTAAATATGATTTTTTAACAATACACATTTACTCATTTATCAGAATGCCATATTTTAAATAAAAATTCATATCTTTTGAACAAAAAGTCGTGGAGCCTTGAATTTTTTTTTTATTTTTTTCTAATTTCTTTACACTACATTTATAAATTATTAACTTTTAAATTGTAAATTACTTCGCTATCCCTTTTCGTTATCGAGTTATGGCCGAAAATGTAGCAAAAATATGCAAAATCTCCGTTTGGAGCCAAAATTGCGGTCTGAAATTTTTCACTTTTCACAAAATAATTAATATCTTCAAAACTATTGGAACCACCGGCACGCTTAATAGCTTAAAATTTGCACCGTCACCTCCCCCACCAAATTCCGTGAAAATTTTAATTTTCGGTTTAAAATTGCGTCGTCCAGGCCCGCATTTGTACCAAAATTTTGCCAAAACTTTGCGAATTTTTTCCAAAAAAACTTTTTAACCGATTTTAACCAAATATTTTTTAAAACGCGTCTATCGACGGTGTTTACCTTTGGAAAATATTTGAAATCGCTAACTTTCATAGTTTTCGAGAAAAACAATAAAAATCGATTTCCATGAAAAATTTCAAGCCCGTAGCCTTAAAAATATCTCCAAAATTTTTTTTTACAATATTTTCAAAATCGACCCCGCAAATGAAAGATAATAGAAACTGGATGAAATGTAGGGGTCACTTGCCCTCTACACCCCTCAAAAAAAATTTACACCCCAAAAACTCAAAAAAATCAAAACTTTTCTAGGTAATGTACTTTAAAAAATAATTAAATTTTAAAAAATTTAATAAGATAATATCGATAAGCTTTACAAACATATCTGTACGAATTTTTATTTCTTAATTTTAATTATTAAGCGAAATATGAATTTTTCAAAATACATATTTACTAATTTATCAGAATACCATATTTTATATAAAAATTCATATCTTTTGAACAAATAGTGGTAGAGCCTTGAATTTTTTTTTATTTTTTTCTTATTTCTTTATACTACAACCCAAAATTATTAACTTTCAAATTGTAAATTTGAAACCCGCATACTTGTCTATAATACTAAAACCGTAAGAAACGTAAAATGTTTTTTTTTCGTATAGAGTTGAAATTTTGCATGTATAAAGAAGAGAAAATTTTAAGAAAAAAGTTTAAATGTCTCTTTTCGTTCGGACCGCCCCGAAAAAAGTTATTCCCCCCCCGAACGAAAAATCGAATTCATCCCCTCACTGTCTGAAATTCTCCCCGAATCGCATCAAATTTTAGTATGTTATAGAGGACCAAATTCTATACAGGGTGGTTTTGACCCGTCCGAACCTATCTATTAAGGGGGCGGAGATACAGCCCCTTTTGTATTTTTACCCCAAATTCGGACGTTTTTTGCGACGAGCCGCTAAAAGGGCAGTTTTTTTAGTCAGATTTTAAAAATTCTGATTGCATCGTGAAGAGGGATGCCGATTCTAAGCGCGGTTAGAATCTAAAATTTTTCCGAGCACGCTAACACTCTGAAAAAAGTTCTCGAAAACGGTCGATTTTTCTCGCTTTTTTTCCGGTTTTCGTCGGCGTCAAATTTGAGAAATCGCACCCCCGTCCGGTTTTATAGGGGAGCGACGAAATTTGGCCCCTTTTATTCTCACGTCCTGGGGATGAACCCAGGCCATTTTTAAGTCTCCAGGAGTAACCGTGTGGCGCCCCGGCGCCGAGACGCCAAGAGTACAAATTTAACGTTTTTTCGGGCGGCAAATGTGCTCAAACTGTACCCCTTATATTTGAGAATCAGCAGGTGCAAAAAAATAGCGGGTTTTCGATTTACAAACTAGATACACGTTATTATGGCGATCCGAGCCCTTTTTTTGATATCTTGATTTTTTGTATTAATTTGGGGCCTTTAAATTTGCATTTCGTTTTTCTTGCTTTTTCGACGCGGACTTTGAAAATTCGTAACTTTCGATAGGGGTTGGGTATTACGGTGCGATATTTTTTATTTTGCTTATTACATTCATATTTATAAGCAGAAAAATCAACTCCGCAAAATTTGAACCCTTTGTTTCAGAAAAAAATCGAACGTAAAATGTTCAAAAAATTGCGCTAAACGCGGCCGATTGGTACTACCACTGTAGCCCACAGTTTCCAAAAATCATTAAATTTTTCTACACTGCCTTATAAAAGAATAATTTCTACAACGGGTAGCGCGTAGGAAATTTTTATTTTCGAAGGGGTTCGGAAGTTATGCCTAAATCAACTGGAAATTTTGAATTTTGAGGCGAGTGGCTCCCGTCGGGCCATTTTTTAACCGATTTTCGATTTTAAAGGTTCATTTAAGTCTACCTCCCGAGCTAAAATCGCCCACGCACAGGGTTTTTTGAATTTCCAAAAAATAACGAAAAATTATTTTTTTTAAGATCGCATTTAAAAAAGTCGTAATTTTTGACGCGTTTCGGTCTATTCAACCCCTCAAATTTAATTTTGCCCCAGCGTAATGTACATTTTCTGAGAGCTTTCAATGTTCATTTTACGACAAAAAAAGAATCACTTCGTTATCTCTTTTCGTTATCGAGTTATGGCCGAAAATGTTGCTAAAACATGCAAAATTTCCGTTTGGAGCCAAAATTGCGGCCTGAATTTTTTCACTTTTCAGAAAATAATTAATATCTTAGAAACTATTACCACCACCCAGACGATTGATAGCTTAAAATTTGCAGCGACACCTCCCCCGCCAAATGCCGTAAAAGTTTTAATTTTCGGTTTAAAATTGCGTCGTCCAGGGCCGTCTTTGTTCCAAAATTTTGCGAAAACTTTGCGAATTTTTTCCAAAAAAACTGTTTAGCCGATTTTAACCTAATATTTTTTAAAATGCGTCTATCCATGGTGTTTACCTTTGGTAAAAATTTAAAATCGCTAACTTTTACAGTTTTTGAGAAAAACAATAAAAATCGATTTCCATGAAAAATTTCAAGCCCGTAGCCTTAAAAATATCTCCAAAATTTTTTTTTACAATATTTTCAAAATCGACCCCGCAAATGAAAGATAATAGAAACTGGATGAAATGTAGGGGTCACTTGCCCTCTACACCCCTCAAAAAAAATTTACACCCCAAAAACTCAAAAAAATCAAAACTTTTCTAGGTAATGTACTTTAAAAAATAATTAAATTTTAAAAAATTTAATAAGATAATATCGATAAGCTTTACAAACATATCTGTACGAATTTTTATTTCTTAATTTTAATTATTAAGCGAAATATGAATTTTTCAAAATACATATTTACTAATTTATCAGAATACCATATTTTATATAAAAATTCATATCTTTTGAACAAAAAGTCGTAGAGCCTTGAATTTTTTTTTATTTTTTTCTTATTTCTTTATACTACAACCCAAAATTATTAACTTTCAAATTGTAAATTTGAAACGCTACACACTTGTCTGATCTACTAATCCAAGACATTAAATCTTTCGTTTTAGTATTATATTTGAATTTAATTGCTCGTATAGAAGGTAATGATTTAACAAATTATATTAATTTTATATAACCGTAATAGATATTTTAAAGTTAGTTATAAATTTCAAATTTGAATGATATAAAATATAGAAAAATATTTAAAAAAAAGAGCATAGTCGGCCAATTTGAGCGCTAGATTTTGAAATTCGCTCGATATTTGCGGTTTTGGACATATTTTTTTTTCCAGTGGAGCTTTTTTAAAATTTCTTTTTTTGTTATATAGAAGAATCTTGTAGCTACCAATTTCTAGTTTTTGTAAGTCAAACCAAATAATCATACGGCACCAGTAAAACGGGCTCTTTATAAAAAAAACCTTCGCTTAGCGGCTCTTCCACTACAGATTTAAAACTGTTTGAAATAATATTTGTCTTTCAACGGCAGCAATTATTTAAGATATAAACGAACAAATTGTATAAATTGTTTTTTAATTTAAATTTTTTTAAAACTTTTTGCAGCGCTCTAAAACTTTGGAGCGCTGCAAAAAAATTAAAAAAAATTTAAATTAAAAAAACAATTTATACAATTTGTTCGTTTATATCTTAAATAATTGCTGCCGTTGAAAGACAAATATTATTTCAAACAGTTTTAAATCTGTAGTGGAAGAGCCGCTAAGCGAAGGTTTTTTTATAAAGAGCCCGTTTTACTGCTGCCGTATGATTATTTGGTTTGACTTGGTTTGACAAAAACAAAAAATGAAGAAATTTATAGCTAAAAGATTCTTCTATATACCAAAAAAAAGAAATTTTAAAAAAGCTCCACTGGAAAAAAATTATGACCAAAACCCCAAATTTCAAAATCAAGCGCTCAAATTTGCCGACTCTCGTCTTAATGAAAGTCTTATCTTGTCTAAATTTGTCGTGTTGTTGAATAGTAAACGAGATAGTAAAATTCTAAAATTGTTAATATTTCTATATTCGTAACCAAAATATTAAACTTAATGAAGACAAAACCTAAAAACTAAAAATATTGATTTTCATTTCGTGTATTAGGTCTGTACGTACTTTCCAGAATTCCTTACTTATTTTTATTAAAAATAACCTAGAATAATTTAGAAATTCTCATAAAAAATAGATAATTCTAGATGAAACATTGTACAAACAAAAAAGTACATAGATTTATTTAATACATTAAACCTCCCAAGAATGGTAATTGCAACCCACATCCCTACGGACCCACCCTTACAATTTTTTTAAATGGGAATGAGGTCGATTGACGCATCATTTTAAAGGTCTATTTATCCTGAAAATAAAAATATGATTTGTTTTGGTCCTATTTTAATTTAGTCATTTACAGGACACGATAAAAGAGAAAAGTAAAAAGTAATTTATCGCAAAAAAACATATAAAAAAGTATGGCAACTGATTTATTTTTCAATAATTATTAATAATTAGCTTTTGTTAAGTTAGAGCACTTGTTTTATGGTCAAAACTTAACAATTCATCCAAAAGTGATTTAAAAGTACATAAATAATACCACTATTAAGTACTTTTTTTTAAATTTTTAGGTAGGTTAGAAATCAAAAAGTTTCCAAAAAAATTATGACTCTCATTATCAGGGTAAAAAATGCTTTCAAATGATGTATCACTCGACCCCTATTCCCATTTAAAAAAATTGAAAGGGTGGCTTCGTAGGGATGGGGGTTGCAATTACCATTCTTATTTTGTCGTAAAAAGATGTCCCCCTGAAGGTAAAAATATACCTGTCACAGCATTTTTAAAATTATTTATATTTTTGAGAGTTATTTAGGGTGGCTCCTTTTAAAATGAACACCCTGTATACAGAGGATTTAACAAAAGTAACGCTTAATAACTTTTTAATTTAAAGAGTTACATAAAAAAAGTTCAAGACAAAAGTATTTTATTAAATTCCAGTACGTATTTTGACATTTTTAGTATTTTGTTGCAAGTATTGTCTTTTAAATATTATTAACCCGCAAAAAATTATGTGGATTGCAATATCGTTCTGAACAAATAATTATGTATCTGGTTCCTTATCTACTAGTATTTTTTTTAAATCGCTAAGAAGTTATGGCAAAATTAATAAAATAAAAATTAATAAAATTTTCAAATTAACTTTTAAGAAATCAAAAAATAGTGGTTGAGGGTTAATAAAAGGGACACCCTTAATTTTTTTCATAATTTTAAATTTATTTTTTTGTTATGAAATAGTGCAAAGAAACATAATGCTATTTAAAAAACAATAGTTGGTTGCTCTAGCAACAAAATAGATATACAAATACTAAAAATGTCAAAATATGCACTGAAATTAACCTTTTGTATTTAACTTTTTTAACTCTTTAAATTAAAAAGAACAGCTAGTATGCGGTACTTTTTTTATACCCTGCATATGTACATGTATGAAATTTATATTTAATTTTATTTTTTTTAATAGAATATAAATACTTTAAAAACTACTTCACTAAGAAGTTTGTAAAAATATTAAAAATTAAACATGGTAATTTGTTAGTTTCAAATCCATCTTTTTTATATTATGATTATAATACGTTTATAATTTGGATTAATTAGAATTATTTGGACCATGCTCATCAAAAAGGGATCAAGCGACATTTTTAGAAAAATGGGATTATAGCACGATATAGTTAAATAGCACTGAAAAACTTTCAATCTTTTAGTTCGCAAAATTTATATATTTCTTTAAACCATTTTTTATACATGAAAACGTTTCGACCCCAGGTTTAAAAAATAAATAAATATTCCGAACAAAAAGACTCAAAACTTTTCACTACTAATTATTTAATCGGAACAAAAGTATTGCTACAAGATATAGTTAAACTCCAGAATTATTCGGGAGCCATAATCCTATTTTTCTAAAAGTATTGTTTGGTCCCTTTTTGATAAGCATGGTCCATTTGCAAGTTGCCATTTATAATTTGGTAAAATCGGATGTTATTCTTTTTCACAAAATTCATGCATTTTCCAAATAATCATAAATTATTTTCACTATACAGGGTGTCTCACCTTTTTTCAGCAAATTTTATTTTAGATAATAAATGTCATTCTGAACAAAAAATTTCCTATGAACTATTATGTTTTTTCGACTCTTTAAAAAGTTACAGCAATTTTAAAATTGATAAATTTTTATGATTTTTGTGGAACACACAGTATAATATTTTTTCTTATTATATTTTTTTTATTTAAATCAATTATTATTTGGATTTTATCTTTGCCAAATTGGGTTTTTTGAATATTATTGCCTTTTTTAAAAATAAGTAAACGACGAGGTTAAATTTCCCTCGGTAAAATAAAAAAATTTAAATTAAATGAAATTTATACAGGGTGTCCCACAAAAATTTATGAAATTTTAAAATTGCTGTTTAAGGAGTCGAAAAAACATAATAGTTCATACGAAAATTTTTGTTCAGAATGACATTTACTATCTAAAAAAAATTTTTGCTGGAAAAAAAATGAGACACCCTGTACAGTGAAAATAATTTTTGATTATTTGGAAAATGCACGAATTTTGTGAAAAAGAATAACATCCGATTCCACCAAATTATAAATGGCAACTTGCAAATGGACCATGCTTATCAAAAAGGGACCAAACGATACTTTTAGAAAAATTCTGGAGTTTAACTATAAATTTTTGTTCAGAATGACATTTACTATCTAAAAAAAAAATTGCTGGAAAAAAAGTGAGACACCCTGTATTTTTGATCAAAGCTGTTTCTATGAAATTAATATGATTATTTTTTGAAATAATAAATACCTGGTTATTGACAAAAAATTGTACTTCCATTATTTTCTTGTTTTTTACTTATACAACAGTCCAAAGGCAATTCCCGGAGATCAATTCTAATCTAAATATTTATTATGCCTAATAAATTATTAAATCCTAATTTACATTTAAAATAGTCCCCGCCAAAGGCAAATTATTTTTATTTATTTTTATTTAAATAAGCTTTTTTAGTTAGGTGTTTGTTAATTATATTCTACAAACAGCTTTTTAAATAAAAATCGCTTTAAGTCGACAAACAAGTTATAAAAAGTGAAATTTTAAAAATATAAAATGTAAAATATTTTATGAAATTTGTATCGTATCGCTCAAGGTATCGCTTTTGAGGTAAAAACGAGTTTCAAGAAAAAAATTTGAAATAATAAAACGAAAAATTTACGATATAAACAAAGCTTACAAAGAATATTTATTTATTTAGGGATTAAAAGCAAGCACAAATATCGAGACAAATATGCACGATATTGGATTCGTCTAGAGATTTTCGCATCTAGAAATCTTTATCGAATTTATTTTTTCGAAAAAACTTCGATCCGGATACCAATTTTTTTGTTTAAAAAAGGTGCATCATGCATTATTATGAACTGTATGTAACTCGATTTTTATTAAAATCAAAACATTCAAAACGAGTGTCGTTATGAATTTAAAGCGCTCTTGAATAATAAATGAATCTTAGCTTGTAAGATCTAATAAGATTTATATCTCACTTTGGGACATAATATACAATTTTACAAATTTTAACGAATCTTAATTTATTTCATGTATTTTTTTCTAGTCATGGACAGAAACTTAAGATTTGAATACAACACGCAATATATTTTGTAAATTCTTGTATGTTTTTAAGATTTATTAAAATAATATTAGATAATTTTAACCTCCTAGTTACAAAACCCGACAACTCCGTTTTGGTGAAATGTTGGGAAATCGCAAAAAACTGTTTCATTATTTTTGATTTCCATATGAACTTAATGGAATTTTTCGTTTTTCGAATGGTTTTCATGAGTTTTCCTATGTAAAAATCGAGGTAAAAATATTATTCTATTGTAGCGGGCAAAAACGCTAACCTGAATGTGTTAAACTAATTTTTTACCAAAATTGGATTTCTCGGATTTTGAAACTAGGGGATTCATTTAAAGTTTTATATTTACATATAAATTATTTTTATAATACTAAATTATACTATAAAACGCACTTGAATAATAATTTTAGGTTGTGAATCTCAATGCAGTATAACAATAGTATAGAGTACTTTAAAAAAATCATTAGGAATGGGTTTAGTAACATCAAATTTATCAAAATCGTAATAGGAAAAAATATTTTCAATCCCCTCTATGTACCTATCCTGGAACTAGCTAACTATCCTAATAAGTGTATCTTGATAAGTACGAAAAATTTTAAACTAACATCTATCGAATGCTAGTATACCGGGTGATCAAAATGGTTCGGCGAAAGAAATAAATAGAAATTAAATAAATTTAAAAGTTTATGAGCATAATTTAAATTTAATTTTACGATATAAAAGACGTCTCAATACCCAATGCTTTTTTCCTCACGTTTTTCTAATGTAAACAAAGTGTTCTTTACATTATAATTTTTATTTAAGAAAATTATTTACAAAAAAGGACCGTCCGCAGGTTACTAGTATTGTAAGTAATATATTATTATAAAAATTTGTTTATATTTTTTTGTTTAAATCAGACAAAACATGTTTTTTGGTAATTTTAATAAATATGAAAACATGTTTTTTGTGATTTGTAGAAAAAAATCGAGAAAAAAATGTAATAATAGTTACCCGCGGACGCTCCTTTTTTTGTAAATTATTTCCCAATATAAAAATTATAAAGAAAAGAGCGATTGTTTACATCAGAGAAACGCATTTAAATAAAAACCTACTGGAGACTTTTATTGTCATTTTCCGTGCATCCTGTACTTTTAAAAGTAGGTTTGTGGCTTCAAAATGTAAAGAAACTTTAAATTTTGAAGATTGGATATTCTCAATATTTACACCATTACGCTTTTTTTCAATTTTTTTTTGGCACATTGTGACTTAACATTGCTATAATTATTATTCAGTAGACTTAACTTCGTTTTACTAAAACGAACAACAATGTGATACTAACACTGATATTTAAACTAATTTTTGTTTATTTTGAGAAGATAGTCGGCGAAATGTTTGAAAAGCGTATTTTTCACTAGTAAAAATTGATTTTTGGGCATTTGTAATCAAAAATTTAACAAAAACGATGCATAGTGCCATTCAAATTGAATTTAGTTTTCACATAGAATTTTTGTTTTTTATGTAGAATCTATGATAACTTTTTGAACAATGATAAAAACGCATTCTATATGAAAACTAAATTCAATTTGAATGGCACTAGGCATCGTTTTTGCCAAATTTTTGATTACAAATGCCCAAAAATCAATTTTTCAAACATTTCGCCGACTATCTTAATGGCTACGATGCGATGCATACAAGAATGAGTGCATTATGCTAAATTTAATAAAAAAAAGAATAATCTGAATGCCCCAATCTTCAGTAAGACAAGAGAGCTTTTTATTGCCTTGATACGCTACTTTCGTTAAGGAGCTATTTCAAAAATTGCAAACTAAAGTTGAAATTAAAATCGAATTATTAAATGACTCTACTAATTGAATAAGTATACCCACTGTTTTTAAAAGGTATTCAAAAAGAATATTTAAAAAATACGATTAGTAAATATCAATTTGTTCATTCAGAACAGGTACATTTTCTTCTTGAGATTAAAGAATTTCTAATTCTTATAGAAAATTTAGTTCGTATCTATTACTGGAAATATGTAAAACATTGTGATTTTGAGAAATATCATCATTACAATTACAATTTAATTTATAAATACCCGAGTTTTCAAATATATTTGTTTTTGGTTTCATATTAAAAAATATTGATATAATCGAATTGTAAGGTTTAAGAGAAGTTTTAATATTGTCACGAAAGATCCCCCAACAACGAAGACGTAACAATATCATTATTTTTGCCATTTAGAATAAGTTTGCATTGTTTCTTTCTAATATTTGATCAATTCAGAATTAAAACCGTTTAATAGTTTCAATTTCTTTTTTAAAATTAATATCTGTCATAGAAATATAAATTGCTCTATGAATTTAACTATAATTTTTATATCCAACTTTATTTATTTATTTACGGAAAGTTCCAAAAATTTATTAGAAATAAGGTTACAGGAATTATTTGGTATGCTTAAATTTGAATTAGTATCTTTTCTAAATATTTTAAATTCAAACTTCTCTTCTTAATTATATTTTTGAAAATTGTTAAATCAAGAAAATTTATTCGTCATTTTTTTCTTTTTCTTTTTCTAAAATAAAATTAATATTTTTATGCATTTTTTAATAAAATGAAATAAATCATGTAGTTAGTTATGAGTACCATCAAAACATATTAAAATATCTACATAATGATACGAAAAAAATTATTTATTTTTTATTTTATTATCCATAAAAATATTGACCAAAATTGGCCGAAAAGGTCATAGGAAGACCTTCATTTTGTATAGATATCATTAAATTGAAAATAATTTTGATTCATAAAAATTCCTAACAAATTCCATCTTTAATTAATACATTTACATTATTTTGCTTCAAAAAAATCTCTAACCACTAACAAAGATTCTTTTGGCTGTATTTTAGAAAACATACTTTTTAATTTGGCATACACGGTATATTTTCTATTTTTAGAATTAGATCAACAGAATTTTTAATAGAATATTATTTTGAGTTATAATTAAATTCACGTAAAATTTTGTTCAAAGTTAATTTATTTGGAGTATCTTATATGATACTAGAGGTGAGGTATAATTGGAAAATTATCTGATTTTGTACAAATTAAATTAATTTTGTACTTAATACCTTTAATTATATTAGATTCGGTTATATTACACTGGCCTACATACATTTTGGTGCCGGCGATTTTTTAACTGTTTTTAGGTGAATTTTGGGTGCAGAATCCGAAATAGCCGTCAGGTTTGTTCTATCAGCTCTAGTTTTTGAGATACGCCATATAGGGCTCTTTTATTTTATTCAATTATTTGCTCCAACCCCCAGTTAAAAAAACAAAAAATACAGAGCAAGGTATTTATTTTATAAAATTTATATTTATCACTAATCTATTATAAATTTTCTTTTATAGGACTTTCTAGCATACAGTTTATGAGGACAGTCTCTCTGAAGACTCCAACAGTAGTCGACCATCATGTGACTATCCCATCTTCCTAATTGAAACTGGCTAATTATATTCTAATTTTGGGTACAAAATTTTAATTTTGACGTTTATAGATATACCTAATTATTTCATTATTTTTGGCTTTTATCAGAACTACCTAAAATCAATTAACCTGAATCTTAAAAACTAGAGCTGATACGAAAAAAGGCCATGTATTTTTGGAATCAGCTCATCAGAAATATCTAAAATCAGTTCTTACTTTTCCGGCACTAAAAATTTTTTTTCGTTTTGTTGGCCTGTGTTATTATAAAATTTTTGTTGTTGTCTAAAACGTTCTGGTTTAAAATATCTTTAAAAAATATTGAATTTTTTATTTTAAAACTTTATATTAGTTACTTAATTTTTAGATGTATTTAACACATATTAATTAAGTATACCCACTCAATTTAATAATCCCACATACTTAAATTTATAAAAAATATAAATTTGTACTTTAATTCACATGTACTTCATACATTTATAAATGCAATTTATTATATAATTAATTTCAAATAATTACGTAATTGACAATACTAAAAATGCCTATTATTAGTAAAAATATTATTACGCGTTGTCCTGAAACTTTCCTTATAAAAGTCAAACTTTCGTAACCATAAGGCTTGGATCTGCGATGGATTGCACCTTGAGGCTAAGTTTACCCACCTTCGTTAATAGAAAATGAATAATTACTATCATATAAATGATATATTGAAATAAACAATTTTATGATTTTGTAAGGTAGTTTCAGTTATAATTATTCACTTTAAAAAAAGAATTTATTCCTTTTTCGTTTCATACCAAAATCTTATACAATAAATAAAAAGTACCTGAAAGAATCTGCGTAAATTAATGAGTCACACTTTCATTTATAAAAATAATATTAAATTACAACTTTTTATCATTATAAAGGAATTTAAATAAATTACAGTTATTTTTAATAATTTATCACAATTTTTTACAAAACTCTAGACAGATTTTATCAATTTAAATAATTCCTTTGGTAATTAATTTCAATTTGTCGATGATAAATGAGAAGCTTATTAAATTCCTCCTTTAATCTCCTGTTGCAAGAATGGGAAAAGCATCTCTAAATTAAATTGATAGTAATCAGTATTATAGTAATTTGCTTTAGAATGTATTAGTCAAGTAAATTTGCTTCCATTTAAAACTTACAGTAGTAAAATTTCCGCTGGTAAATTTTTTTATATTTACAAGGGCAGCTTACAAAAAATTTATCAACGCATTTATAATTAAGGTAAAAGTTTTATTCAATGTAACTTTCAAAGCTTTTTTAGAAAATGTATTAATTAATAATGTGGAAATATATAAATGTTATAAAAGCAAAAAATATTTAAATTTTTTAAATTGGATAATTAATTATTGATATAAATTGATTATAATTTAAATGTTGAATTAATTCAAATATTTTGGGCAATTTAATTTATTTCTAATAGCATTTATGTATTTCTTTTAAATTATAACCTATTTTGTAACTATTTATTAATTGAATTAAAATAATATTTAATTATTGTTTAAAAAAATATTATACCTATAGGCTTCATTCTTGAGACATGATGTAAGTATATTATATTATTAATACAAACTAAAGAAAATTTTAATTAATTAAGATGTTTATAACAAAATTACTTATAATTAAATAATTAATTTACATTATAAAATTACTTCCAGTTACGAACTGCGTTCCGTAAAATGCTATTTGGCACGGAATAATTTGATCGTCTAAACGTCTAAATTGTTCCCAGGAAATTAATTTAGTGCAGGGCAATTTTTGCAGGTATATCCTATTAAAACATCAAATTTTGACATGTTTGATGAAAGGTAGTTGTGCTGGTAGCATACTTCATCTCCACCCTCTTAATGGGTTTTGGTTTAGTTTACGTTTATATTAAGTCCTGTCTAATTGGCTGATGGGTTACTTTTTGCGTGAGTAAAGTCTTCATTACAAATCGTTAAAAGCAACAGGCTTCAAAAATAACCTTAAATTAAAATTATCACGAACTCCCTTTTAATTATAAAAATGTGAGATTTAAATTGACTACGAACGAGACTACGAATTTAAATGCGCTTGTATGTTAAAACATTCAACTCTTAAAAATTCATTCCTTATTTTAATTAAATTATTATGTTAATTTAACGAATTACTTTTTTTATTTTTGATATAAAAATAAATAAAAATGATTGAGTAACTGAAATAATCATTTTGTGGAGGCATATAATAAATGATGATTATTTCGATTGATGAGTCAAGTCTTTAAAATAGCATTGGGTGGAGCAATGGAATAATTTTGAAAGTTCTTTTCTAAGAATCTTCAGATTTATGTAAACTACTATTTAAATTTACTATAGTATATATTTTATAGTGTGCGACACTTATTATAAATCTCTGTAATTGAAGTGTGACTAGAAGTACTGGGATATAGTATTTCGAAAAAAATTTCACCTGAAGTGTGGTTATTTGTTTAAATTAATTATATTTTTTCGTAAATCCCAGTTGAGATCCCAGTAGTATTATATTGTCTAAAACCTAAAATAAAACAAACTTGCAGTATTTAATTATCAAAATTTATATACATATTTATACAGGGTTTCCCAATTTTAGTTCCTTTGCAGGGATGTCTTTGCTATTAATAAAGTTACAGATTCGGTTAAATGGGCAATATTTTGCAGTTTTTCTACTCATTTAGATGGCATCTAAAATAATCAACAAAGTCGGTTTTCAAGGTATATAGCAACTTTCTTATTTTAAATGGGCATTATATTGGATTTTTCCACAAATAAATTACATTTTTTTCTGCTTTTAACAATCTATTAGAATCCATGTTTGAAGTAACAGACTATGAAATATTTGACATTCTATGAATTAAATTAAGTAAGCTACAACATTTTGACAGTTTTTCTTTAAATAAATGACGATTCAAGCTTTAGATTATTATATCGGTTTGTTGTATATCAAGTTAGAATTAATAAGTATTAGTGATTGATTAATTATTTACAAATGGCAACTTTTCTACTAACTAAATGAGCAATATGACAAGTTTTGAACTTATATCCTATACAATGATCTAAAATGACAGCTCGAATTGTCATTTGTTTAAAGAAGTCCTGTCAAAAAGTCATAGCTTACTTAATTTAATTCAAATAATATCAAGTATTCCGTAGTATATTACTTCGAACATGGATTGTAATACATCGTTGTTGTAATAACAAAAAAATGCAATTTAACTGTTCAAAATTCAATTTTTATTTTTTTTAAACGGCGTCTGTAACTTTATTAATAACAAAGATACCCATGTAATGCAACTTAAATTGGGACACCCTGTATATCTAATAAACATTTAAATCAAATTGTTTACGAGATATTAAAAATATATATATTTAAAGTTCTTGAATGAATCACATTATTTAATGACCTGATTTCCAATATTATAGCATGATTTTAAGTAAATTTTCTTGGGTATTATTATAATTTGAAAATTTTTTAGGCTTATATGTATTAAGTTTTAAATCTTATCATTTAGGTAGTTATACATCAAATTTCAATTGATTTTCGGGTATTTTATTTAAATGGTGTGTTTTGAATTTGTAATGAAGGAGAATAAAAATAAACGTCTCAATAATTGGTGACAGTGCGTGGGAATGATAATGTAATTTAAATGTTTATTCAAAATATTTATTTATAGTTCACGAGGAAGAAAATTTTTGCAACTCATTATTATGCTTGAAGCAAGTCTTAAATTTTCAAGAGCCATTAAAGATGTAAATGATTCGATGACATACGTAATGAAGAAGATGAGGGTGATAGGGAATGAAAAAGGCCGTTACGTAGCATTATTTAAAAAGGATCCAGCAATAAATTGGGTGACTTTTATTTTTGCGGGAAAGAAGATGCTAAGAAAGAGGAGAAAAAAGTGCAAGTGCTTGCGCAAGGTTTAAAAATATCTCGGGTCATTGCAACGAACAAAACTACATAAAGAAGTCGAAGCTCTGACATTTTTTGCGTATCATCCGATTATTTTGTGCCTGAGGAATCTTCGAAAACGAGTTTTCGATTAGGGCCCTTACATTAAGGATGTTATTTATTTATTCTTCAATTAAAGAAAATAAATAAACAAGAAGATTAAATGATCTCATTATAATTTTTTATTTGTTCATAATATATTTATATATTTATATAGGTATATTTCTATACTTAAATAGGGTACATATGTATGTTGAGTATTGAAATAAAGTCAGTAGCGCCCAGGGCTAATCTTAATGAGTGCAAACAAAACTGGTATTAAAGTATTTTACTTAAGTTGGTCACTGGATTAAGTGAAAGTGGTTTTTTTAATAGTAGCCCAATACAAGGCACATTACATGATGTTGTTTGACAAATCCTAGGAAATAATTAAATTGTATTAAAAATCTATTAATCTAAAAATTAATCTATACAAATACTTGTTTGGAAAATGTGTAGTGACAACTGAAAACTGACCAACCTTATATTTCTCTTTCCGCAAGTTCTTATTTCTAATTGAATGCTTCTCTTAATGATATTAATGGCAAAAGAAAAAAATGCATATTCCAAAGTACGTATTTTAGAAAGAAATTGGCTTTACGATAGCATTTTTTACTAAACGAATATTTTTTTAATGTAAATATTGTTAAGTTAGCTTATGACTTCGAATGCTAAACTAAGAATAATTGTTATAGAAGTAGCAGCAGATAGTAGTCATTAATAAAAAAATTCTTCATTCTCACAAACCACAAACCAACTTGTGCGTCCTGCTTGATTATTATTATTTTCTTTTTATTCGCAAAATTACCATAATTTGCGACCAGAAAAAAATTAAGCTCAATTCTGCACCAGGATAGTTTTTTGTAATTTATTTTTTTATTCCTAATTCATGCAAGCATTATTAAGAATTCTTGAAGACCTACAAGAGTGGTATTTTAATGCATAATTATTAAAATTACCTCTAAACTTTATCCATAATTTTACTAAGATAATATTATGTATTTAAGTGCGAGATTAGGTCTGGAATTTATGCAGCAGCCGTAATAAAATTATAGCTGTATGTAGTTTTGAAAATAGCACACGTAGTAGGTCATATTAATAATAGTCGTTTATCAATTTGGAGCACAAAAATTAAATCTGAAAATCTGAAAATTCAGCGTGACTGACGAAGCGGTTATAAATAAACAGCAGCTCGGATCTATTCAATTGCAAGCTGAAATAAATCACAATTTAATAAATATGCATAAACGACTCACCGTTCAAACAACCACCTCGAATGTAAGTTAATATTTGAATTAGTTCCAGTACACGTCCTCCTTAGCCGTGCCTATTCAGAAAGCGAATCAATGGATTCGCCTGCATTACAATCTTGCCCGTAACAATACCGATATCCGATATGTTCATTAAAGTGCTATGTGCTATAGGTGCTATGCTATGCACAACACCTAGTCCAGCTCATCGCCTTCAACCATCCTGGTTGATAATTATACCGCGTTTCTAGAGCACTGCTATCGAAACACGCCCATCTTGCATGTGACAAACAGTCAATCCAATGTAATCCACTTTAATTAACAACACCTCAGAGCACATACTCACATACAACAACAAAAAGATTCAGGAATTTTAACAAGATGCAGATAAATTGGGTTGAATTCTAATCCGAACAAAACTTTTACTTTTTGCATCATTAGCCCACAAATTAAACTGCTTATTCCCAGAACCAAAATAGTTGATTAGGAGGAAGACCTACAAAGATGACGAAGGACCTTTGACTTCTAAGAACTAAAATAATTGGCAACGTATATTTTATTTTAATTTAGAACTTTGTTGTACTTCAGGATCTACTTGCAAGATGCATGATCAGCTGATTAAGTGTCAACATTTTTAAAAAATCATCAATTATTCTGAATTATGAGACAAAAAATTGGTGTAAAATATATTTACGAACTTTAAATCTCAATACCGTTTGAATTACATATCATTTAATTTTTTAAATATCTTGTTAGAATTTTGAAAATGATGAATTTTAGAAAAAATTATAATGGTTTTTTATTAATTAAATTTATAAAACACTTTTTTTCATAAAAGTTGAATATAAATTAACTAGCACACCAAATTATAATGAATTAGTTTACATCAGTTTTGTTTATCGTTGCAGTATAATCAGTGGCATTTAAACAATCAACTGTTGAAGGGAGTCCTTAATTGTCTTTCACAGGGGGCTCCAGTGGCGTAATTTTCACCCCCTGTTACCCAGACCTATTTTTTAAATTAGATGATAAAAATATATGCAGGGTACCTCACTTTTATCCAGCAAAATTTGATAGTAAATGTGGTTCTGAACAAAAATATCATATGAACTAAAATTTTTCATCTTCTTAAAATTAGAGCAATTTTAAAATTTTAGTAGGACACCCTGTATAAGTTCCATTTTATTATCATTTTTATATTTAAATCAAGTATGCTTTAAATTTTTTCTTTACCTTCAAGCCAATAGATACATTAATTTTAGAGAGGGAATTTAAAAATGCTCTTATTAGTTTAATACAAGCTTTTTGGTGTTCAAAAAAGCAATTGGGCATACAAAAAATCCAAAGTACAATTCTTTGAAGTTTGTCAAAAATGACTTAGATCAAAATCAGTAAATAATGTATTTTTGTCTTTTGTGATTGAAGATCACTGTGAAACTCCACCAGTCACGACTTGTCTTTTGTTAGTTGGCTCCCGGCACCATTCTAGTGCAATGTAGTTGTTGACCAGTGACCAGTTTTCGTAATTGTAAGTTAATTTTACACTTTCCAATCTCGGTTTGTAGTCAACTAGTTTTGTTATAGATACTTTTGCCGGATGATGAGACAAGGCCCGAAATCGTCAACATTTAAGTAAGATCTGACAAATCTTACTTAAATATTTGATGAATAAAGTTGAGTCAAGATACATTGTGATCTTCATTTTGATCTACAACCTTTCCCACTTAAAAAATATTATTTATCACAGCCACATTTTTTATTAAAATCACATTTTAACATTCAAAATTCTAAGAAATGTTGGTATATATAAAAAAAAACTTTGTTTCTGTAGTAAATTTGGATATGTTATATACTAAGTATTGTATATTAGGAAAAAATTGTTGAACTTCAAATAATGTCGAAAGGATGCCGCCCCCTTACCACCACTTGGGCGCCTTTTTAGAATCTGTACCCTGCTGACCGAAATTCCTGACTACGCCACTGGGGGTCTCTCAGAAGGACCCAGACTTTTAAACGAGTACAGAAATTATTTTTAAAATTTGTGGATTTGGTCATAACAATTACAATCTGCAGTACTTCTGAAGGATCTTTGGGATATTAAGTCTTATTTAAAAAAAAATGAAATGTATTACAATAAATCAAGGATTAAAGGAAATAAAAATATTGTGCAGCTCTAAAATCCAAATTAATTTTTTGCAGCATCAAATATGTAAACTTTATTAATTTTATGAAATATTTAATTTCCATAGGATACTTTTCAATTTAACCCTTTCTTTCCCAAGCTTAAGTTAAGTTTTTTAACTGCTCAAAAACACATTTTTTTAGATCCAGGATTATTTTCTTGTGTGCTTTTGACACTTGAGTAAATTTAAAAAAAAATTAACATGTAACGTATTTTATTGCACCAGTGTACAAAAATTACTTATACTTCAAATGGCATCATTCAAATTAATTTCTTATCAATTAAAAAAACACCGATTCTGCAATAAAATCCATATATTTTTTCCCAATTTTACTTTACAAACAAATAATTTTTGTATGGTAGGTGATGTCTTAGGAAAACTCAATTACCGCCCCCCTAACCAGTGAAAAAATATCAATATGCATTGATCAATACGTATTGAAGGGCTATATTGATCGTTTAGGAGAGCTTTAAACATATTGATGGGATATTGAAGCATATTGATGCAAATTTATATTGAAACGTATTGATGGAACCTTTATGAGATATATTGATCAATATTTGCTTCAGTCTCTATTCAGATACCTTAGTGTGACTACGTACATGATGGCCGATTGCTTGATATTGTAAAAATGGATTATAAAAACTTCAAAACTTGCACAAGAACTTCGTCCCAAGAACAACCACAACCAACAGTCGAAATAAAAATGTGCGGTCATCGTATTGATGGAGATCGTATTGATGCTATATTGAAGCGTATTGATGAGATCTTCAATATTATTGATCAATGCATATTGATCAATATATTGAACGTCTAGGGGGGTGCTTAAGAGTTCTTGCTGCCTATGTGGGTTACACTCTGGAGTCTTTTTTACATCTGGTATCGGATACTATACAATGGATGTTACATCCATTTAGGAAGCATTTTACTTGAGTACTCTTCAATATTTCCAATTAAATAAGAGGTCCAAGATAGCGACATCATTTCATGATTTATACAAAATATTTTTTTAATTATATTACTTGCCTAAGTTAAGTTAGGTTACGCTAGTTGAAAAATATTTAATACTTTTACACAAAATATTGTTTAATATTAGGTTGGGTTAGGTAAGTTATTATTTTACATTTTTTAATTTACAACTTATTAATTCCGCATACGATCTAAACCTTATTGAATATTGACCATTTTATTAAAATACTGATCCTAGTAGTGACCGTTTTTTTAATATTAATACAGGTCATTTTCTCATCTCAAATATCGGAAGTCAAAACCGAGTCAAATCGGGTGCCTTTTCAAATGATTTTGTCTCGGCAGTGCTTCTTGTCTAATGTGCGAAATACAAAATGCTACTGATTATCCTCTTCAAAATTTATGTCCTCTTTGCCTCTTACAAAATAATAATGATCAAAAAAGCAGTTCGAAGAAAAAAATCTATTTTTAGAAATATACGTACTTAATTTTTTAATTGCCAACTATGATGAAATTATTATTTGATGAAAGGAATAGATTTGGCAAATGTTTTAGTAAATATTTGAAGAAAATCCTCACAATTTTAGTTCAATTTTTGAATTGTAGATTTTAGATCAAGCAATACATATTAGGCCGTATGAATAAAAGGAAGCATAACCTTTTTATTCCAAAATATGAAGCAAATCCTATAAGTGGTATGAATAAAATTAGAAGCTAAGAGCAAAGAGTAAACCACTTGTCGAAGACAAAAGTATTTTATATGAATTAAAGTGATCTTTAATTTTCAAAGCAAAGCATATGCTTTAAAATGCAGGTAATCGTACGTAGACTCACTGGTAAAAATAATTTCAGTTTACTTTTTCTTAACACCAATCCAAATCGCTTATTTTGATAAGCAACGGTTTAATTTCAGTTTAGTTGTGTATCGCGCTGCCATGCCTGAAGTTTATTTCGATTTGAAGAACAAAATTTAGAGTGATCAGCTTCACAAACGAATCTCGGGGATCTTTGCATAAGATGAAAGTATCCTGGATTCCAGAAAGGTGTAGGCGAGGAATTGGGTGTGGGGCAGTCAACTGGTTCTAGAACTGGGAGTAGTTTTGTTAAGAAAATATGTACTCAAGCAGATCATTGGATTAAATTTCCTACATCTAGAAACTATAATGAATTCTAATGAGTAATCCAACAGTCGAAGCATCAGTTTCTTCCTCAAAAATTCCTCTATATTTTTCAATTATTTTTTAATGGTTGCATCATTTTTCTTTTTTACATTTGGTATTTGGGATTTTAATAACACTTCCGGGTCATCTCACCAGCAATAAAATTAAATTCTTTATTACTACTATCAAATTTATCTTGAAAAGAATTTAAATATCACTAATTATTTTGTTTTTCTGCATACGATACTGCGAATAAAATCAAAACACATTTTCCTCTATTGGTGCATCTTTTGTAATAAATTATGCATTAAGCAGTTATTGGACACATGTTAATCGTACATTTTACTTTTCGATCTAAAGCATTTGCTTGAACATATAAGGTTATCATTGTTCCTAGGAATTGAAGGAAATGCTTTTGTTTTAACCTTTTTCTCAAAGCATTTGCTTTTCGTCTAACTTTTGCTTGCAAGAATTTGCTTCACTTTTTTTCATACGGGCCATTATGCTTACACTATTTATGAACAGAATATCAAGATTGCTAACCAAAATGGTTTAACAGCAATTGTCTGTTGTCTGAACACTTGGAAAATTATTATAGGTTATGTAATTTAAGGAATTAAAAAATCATATAATTAAAAAGCTCTTGAGTGAGGGAATCAATATACAGTGCTCCAGATTTTCTTGCCTCAAAATTCGCATTTGAGTATTTTAAGAGACATCAGTGGATTAAATTGGGGCACGTGGCGCATTTTTGTGCTTTAATAATCTAAATAGAAATGTCATCCGCTATTTTATTTTTCATCTTCGATTTTTGCAATTTTTTAAAGAGGAGTGCCTTAAAATCAACAAAAATCAGTATTTTATGGTATTTGTCTCGGTATTTGTTTACTTTTAATCTTTGTGTCAAAACTGATTCACTAATACTAAGAAAATAAAATTTGCGCGTTTCTGCGTGAAAATTAATAAAGTTCTATCATTATAATATCACTCTTTTCATTTTTATATCGATGGGAATTAGAAATAAACAGACAAAATCCGACTGTTTACTTTAAAAAGTAGTGATAGTAGTAGATCGTTTATCGCCCCCCCCCCCCCCCCAAAAAAAACAAAGTTTGTATAAACGATTTTTCATAGAATAAAAAGTTTGTTTTAAGGTTTTGTTTAAAATCACAATACTACTCCAACGATCAATAATACTGTTTTAAAGGTTATGAAACAGAATAATTTTCTTACTTTTTAATAAATTTCTATATTTTATATTAATATAGGTAAAAAGTAAATAATAGCATGTATTTAGTTTTATTGTAACCTTTAACAGTGACATGAAAATTACTTTTTAATTATATTATCTGTGTTTGTAAACTTAATAAGCCTTACTCTAAGCAGGAATTGCATTTTTATTGTACATATACAATAAATAATACGAATTAAATAATTCCTTAGAAGCAGTGAGTTATTAATCTGATTTTTTTTGTTGCAAGCTATCCATAATTATTGCAAAAGAAAAGCTTTGAAAAGCCTTGAGATTTTATCGATCATAGGTGATTTCTTAAGAACATCTAAACACTTCAATTTAAACAAAAGTAAAAATGATTTTTTACCAATCTTTCGTATTGCTATCAGCGGTTTGATCTTAAAGTGAGTAACAAATATCAAGACGGGCGTAAGAATTCCTTGCATTAGAGAGCAGAATCAAAATTATCATATTAATAAGTTGATTTCCTTGCAGTAACTGTACATGTTGACTTTTATTATTTGTAAAAGTACGTTTTATGAGTATTGAAATTTTGTTCCTTGGTAGCTGCATAAAAGATTACCATAGCGATTAATGATATTTATTCAAGGCAAGACCGATCTTGGTCTTATCAACTTGGTGTTTTCAAAAAGATCGATTAAAATTTTAAAAAGAGTATAGGGTGGAATTCCTATTGTATTATAATTAAAGTTAACCTTTATGAAATGTTTTAAGTATTGAAGATCGTGCATTATATTCTCACGTTCACGTAATTTAAGTATGAAGCTATTAGATTGCTCCATCGAAGTCAGTGCATAGTTTATTACAATAATATCAGTTATAATAAAAAGCGTAACGCTTGATGCGCTTTTTAATACCAGCTCTTTACTACTATTTAAACTCTTGTGTTGGAATGAACGCACTACAAGGAAGATAAATGTCTACATTTACATATAAACACATTATTTGTATTACATGTTCTTAAGATGCTGACAAAATTTCGGGAATATTTTATGCATGATATCACAAAGTGCAACGATCGTATTAACATACGATTTTAAAATCAGAATGCTATAAAATATGCACCGAGGCGAGCCTTCTCCTGCTTAAACCCTTATGCAAGGAAAGGAAATTTCATACTTTCAATGTTTTTTTTTAATCGCGATGAATTGGCTTATGTTCAAGATTTGTTCAAGTTCTTATTAGTTAGGGAGGTATATAAATTTAACATGCAATAAAAGGATATTAAGATTCGATCTGACAAACTTGCCCGAAATTTAGCTAGTCTCCTATCAAAGTTTCGTCATAATTTACATATAAAAAAGCGCCGCCAGAAAAATATGCGATTTCACATATTATACGCTTGAATTTAAAGGTCACATATTTCACAGTGAAGAATCTCGATCGAGGGCTGTAAATTTTTACATGGTCGAAATAACATTAAAATCTAAAATTATTGTCCTATAAAAAATTTCTAACAATTTTAACATACACTAGGACAAATTATTTATTAATTACTGAGTTTGGTAATAACGCTAATTTGAGTAATAAATATTCCATTATGTGATAAAATTTGATTATTACCAACCAATTTTAGCTTGGAATGCTTCAAGTTATTTAATGGTAATTACACTTAAATATTTTGAAAAAAATCGATGAAGAAATTGTTCTAAAAAGTTTTTGTTTAAATTATTATTTGGAGCGAGCTTAATTTAATTTATTCACTTTCACCAAAAATATCGCTTCAAATTCGAATTTACTAACAAAAATTAAAACTTTATTTAATGCTTTCAACAGAAAAAGTGTTTGTATACTATAAAATTAATTATTTTTAAACTTTCAAGTAATAAAATAATGTGTAATTAAAATAACAATTTAGTTTTAGTGTTAAGTATAGGTATACATTGGTGAAACTCTAAAAAACGAGTATTAAAAATCACAAAATATTTAATACCTACTAATTAATTCTTGGTTCTTGGAATATACAGGGAACTCATTTAGAATTGTACTCATAGTGACATCAGAAGATCAACTTTAAAAAATAAAAAATGGTGTAAAGGTGCTCACACACCAAAATTATTACAATAACATGTTGGCAGCAAAACATGTTAGGAGCAAAAATGTTTTCCACATTTATTAAACCTGTGTAAATAAATGCAGCTACCCACATGTCAGAAACAATGTTGATAGCTTAAATAACATGCGGATAGTAACATGTAACATTAACAATGAATGTTCATAACATATTTGCTGCAAACATGTTATCAACATGTTATTAACATCCTTTTGTCCTGACCGCTTCCAGAGCGATCGTAAAATTTGTGCTGCCAACAATGCCGAGAACATTGTTGCCAACACGTTATTGAAAATAATATCAAATGCTGACAATAAATGTTGACAGCTAAAATGTTACTAACATTTTATAATAGAATTGTAACATATTGGTAAAAATTGTTTTCAGCAAATTTTGACAACTAATGCTTTCAACATATCTCCGTCCTAGATTTTAAATTTGTCGCTAACATTGTTAGAAACAATGTTATCATTAAAGATACCTCCGGTTTGCAGAGGCCTTAAGCGGCATTTAGCAACTAACCCGCTTATGACTTATTAAGGCTATTAGTTCTGTACTCGGCCGCGAGAGGCGGATCGCTTACCTTGAACTGCCAATAGGTGCCTCTAGTTTTTAAAAAACTACGAACTTTTTTACTATTTCTTTTTCTGCTACACACAAGAATCTTGGGGCTATCAATTACTTCTTTTTTTGTTTATGTTAGTCAAACCAAATAAATATACGGCAGCAGTATTAACAATAATAATAATAATAAAACGGGTTCTTTTTAGATATTTATAAAAAGCTAATTGAAATACTATTTTTTCCCACGCTATAAAAATGTTAAGGTATAAAATAAAAATTTCTTTATTTCAAGATTCTTAACAGTGTTTAAAATACTGCTAAGCGAACTTTTTTTGTAAAGAGCCTGTTTTACTGCTGCCGTATGAGTACGGTGATAGAGTCACCTTTGATAAAAGAAACTTTTGCTACAAGCAACCCTTGATATAGTCAAAAATTTTAGTTTTCTGTCATTCAATATAGTCACCTTTGAAAAAATAAGTTTTTTATATTCGATAAAATAATCTTTTCAACCCATTTTCAACCCTATACACCCTAATAAAGATGAAAAAACAAGACACATTCACTAACTATTGAACAAAAACTTAATATTTTAAGTGAAATCGAAAAGGGGACGAAGATAAAAGCGCTGTGTGTTGAATTTGATGTGACTAAATCTACGATTTCAAACATTATGAAAAATAAAGAAAACTTAGAAACCTACATCGCCTCATGCTGTAATATTCCAAAAAAGAAAAATAGGATGACAATCTCGAAATTTCTTGAAATGGAGAAAGTATTATACAGGGAGCTCAAAAAGTCGTGAACACGCTCCACGCTACGTTGATAAGAAGCTCTTGTTAGACAAGGGAAAAATATTCAAAAAAATCTTCTAGCAGATTATTCAAGATATGAGGGCTCAAAGTTAATAATTTTATTTGTACATTTTTAGTTATTTTTGCTCTATATAGTACGGAACATAAAGATAATTGTGTTGTTATTGCATTTCTCAACAAAAAATTTATTTATTTATTTATGTTGAGAGTGTAAAGATATTTGCATTTTAAAATTTATAATTTATCATAAAATTGACAAAAATTACATATGGCAACAATGTAAGAATATTACAATTATTTCTTCGTTTCCTCGAACTTTAATCTGATAAAAATAACTTAAAATTTAAATTTTTTTATTTGTTTTAAATAAAAATTACTAATAATAAAATGGTCTATATTTTGACTAATTAATTCTTTCACTTTAAAAAAATGTCATGTTAATTTCAACTTTATCATCTGTATTAGATTGTAATCATAACTTACCAAAATTTGAATTAAATATTAAGAGGTAAATGGTATCTTCAAAGTCTACTTTGAAAACAATGTTGTCAAGTTTACTTCTTTAAAGTTTGCAAATAACTTCGGAATTTCTATCCAAATATTTTTTTAATTATTTTACCCATGTTTAACGATTGCTTCCAAACAACGTACCGTGGAGCGTGTCCGCGACTTTTTAAGCACCCTGTATACATGGTTTTTACAACAGCGTGACTTGAAAAATATCGTCACTAATGAAATTTAAAAATTAAAGGGTAAGGAAATTTATGTTTAAATGGGATTTACTGGGACATTTTTGGCAAGTGATGGGTGGGTGAACAATCAAAAAAGTTACCTACCAAAGCTCTACTAATCATCGATAATGCAACCTATCATAGGGCAATTGAAAATGAAAATTTCAAAATTTTGTTTTTCCCTCCAAATATGACCCCTTACCTACAACCCCTCGATCAGCACATAATCAAATCTCTTAAAGTCCGTTACCGCAAGCATTTGTTAACAACAGTAGCATACTAATTTGTGGACATTAACATTGCTTTAAACAGAATTACGCTTAAAGATATAGCTTATATGGCAGTGGAGTCTTGGAACGAAGTTCCACAGAGAGTAATTGTAAATGCATTTAAGCTGTACTCATCATCTGAAGACTTTAATTTTAAATCACCAATTGGCCTTTTTACAGAAGAGGATGATATTCCTATTGCTAATTATTCAATTCAGTAATAAGAGAATATCACACGTTCATGATTTGGATTTCCGTCATAAACATGGAACATGTCGAAGAAAATTTAGATGAGAGGAACAATGTTCAAATATTTGATATTGACAAAGTTATCAACTCGTTCAATTTAGTTATTGAGTGGTCAGATAGTGTTTGTCTTCCTATAAATGATAAAATTCGAGAAAAAGCAGTTCTTCAAAAGTTTGAATAAACATGTTATTACAAAATATGTTCTTTTAATAATAAAAACTCATGTTACCTTGCAAACATTTGACTTTAATTATTTTTTTTAATTTTGACTACTCACCTTTATATAATCAACTTTTTTTATAAAGGCAACTTTTTTGAAATTTTGTTGTCAGTCAAGTTGACTATATCGAATGTTCACTGTATTTGGTTGAACTTAAAAAACAAAAAAAGAAGAAGTTGGTAGCCACAAAACTCTTCTGTGTAGCAAAAAAGAAATTTTAAAAAGCTTCACTGGAAAAAAAGTATGATCAAAGCCGCAAATTTCAAGCGAATTTCAAAATCCAGCGCTCAAATTTGCCGACTATCCTCTTGATAAAATTGAATATTTCTAAAACTCCCGTTTGTTAGGCAACTCAAATAACATGTCGGGTACAGCTCTAAATGAATTCCCTGTATTGTTTATTGTGTACAGTCTACTCCATCGTAAAGCAGCACAATAAAGAAATAATTAGAAATATGCAAAAATTTTCTCATATTTTGGAAACTGAAAATTGGGAATCCATGTACGAGTCCACTGATATAAACAAAAAGTTTAATCTTAAAAAATCCAACATTTGGATAAATGATAAAGTTATTACTTCGAGTAACTCTCTTAAAGACCTGTTTATCTTAAAAACAGAATTTCCCGAATTAAATGAAATTTATAAATTAAAGAAAAAAGAACATAACAAACTTTGTTGTACTTCAAAAAAGAAATATTATAATGATATAATGATATAATCTCTAATTCAGCGAACCCACAAAAAACTTCATGGAACTTAATAAACTCCCTCTCAAATAAATGCAAGAAAAATGAAAAAATTTCGATTATCGTAGATAATGTTAAAATAAAAGACCCAGAAACTATTGCCAATAAGTTTGTGGAATATTTTGATAATATACCAAAAGAAATTGCTGGGAAAATTTTAGCCCCTAATTCAGACATAAATAAAATCGAATAAATAGCATGTTTCTAGCAGAGTTCACGCCTGAGGAACTATGTTCCTTATTAGCCAAGTTGAAAAATAAGTGCAGCTCTGGCCCAGATGGTATACCGTGTAATATCCTAAAGGAGTTTCGAGTAATTCTAGCAATTCCTTTAACTCATTTAGTAAATTCCTCATTTGCATCTGGAATTTTTCCAGATGTTCTGAAACTCACATCAGTGACACCCGTTTTCAAGAAGGGTGACTCATCCGATATGGCGAACTATCGTCCAATATCACTATCAAGTTCACTATCAAAAATCTTCGAGTATATCATGTTAGACCGCCTGGAAATTTTTTTACAAAAATACAACATTTTATCTGATTCTCAGCATGGATTTCGCGCGGGAAGATCAACACAATCTGCATTACTATCTTTTTACGAAAAAGTCCTAAAATCGATTGACTCTCAAAGGACCCCAATGGGAATCTTCTGCGACCTGAGTCGTGCTTTTGACTGTGTGCCACATCCTCGACTGCTTGATAAACTGTATCGCCTGGGAATTCGTGGCATAGCCGGAAAATGGTTTGAGTCATATCTGTCAAACAGGTTGCAGTTTGTCGAGGTAAAATTTGCCTCCACATCTGGCGGTCTTAGGGAGGGCACACGGTCAATGGTGCTACCGGTCACCATGGGGGTTCCTCAGGGGTCTATTTTGGGTACGGTATTGTTTAGCCTATATATTAATGACATTGCTGAATTTCTCTATAGTGTATTTCTAGTACTGTACCCAGATGATACCTCGCTCCTGATTTCCGGAAACTCCATTCAGGAGACCGAACTCTCTTGCAATAAATATTTTGATAAACTTAATGATTGGTTTTCTGCTAACAAACTATATCTCAATCCAGAAAAAAACAAATATAATGCTCTTTCATACTAAGCAAAAAATAATTGATCAAAATCCTCGTGTTGTGTTTAATGGAAAACCAATCAATGTCTCAAATAGAGTGTGCTTTTTGGGGGTTGAACTGTCTGATAATCTCGATTGGACAGAACATTGTACCAAGCTAATTGCAAAACTGAATACATCCTGTTATAAATTAAGGGCCTTGAGACAATGTCTAGAATTGCCATCACTAATGAAATTGTACTTTGCTGAAATTCAGGCCGGTTTACAGTATGCAATTCTTTTATGGGGATGCTCATCCTGGCTAGGAAAGGTATTTTTAGTTCAAAAACGCTCTATTAGATGCATCCAAGGGATCAGTAAACGTGAATCCTATAGAGATCACTTTAAAAAACTAAAAATTTTACCTCGCCAAGTTTACTAATTCTACAACTAGCTATGTATGCCCACCTTAATAAGGAATCCTTAAATTCTAGAAACGCCCATAACTATCCTACTTGAAACTATAACCTACTGCTCCCGGAAAGGAAGAATCTGTGCAGTACTCAGAAATCATTTTTAATATTAAGTATTAAGATTTTTAATGCGCTGCCACACTCGCTTACTTGCTAAAGTCATAAAAAATTTAAGTTCAATTTAAAAAATGTTCTGCAAAATTGTTTCTATTCCCTTGATGAATTCTTTGATTATTTTAATTAAATGTATCTATCAGTCCCTCATAGCATGACTATATTTACCTCTTTTGTAATGTACAACTGCGTATTTATATTTTGTATTATTAAGTATATTATCTTGTATCATATTAATTGTGTATAATCTTAATTGTTGACTTGTCTTATACTTACACTGTAAGTCTTGTGATTAATAAATATATTATTATTATTAAATCTCAAGGAAGCCATTAAGACCCGATTGAGGGATGGGTTCAACGATGGTCGGTTAGAATTCCCACATTGAATAAAGTAAACGGTCGAGTTAGTAGGGCGAGCTAGTACTATCCTTGCAACTTGACCAATGAAAACGCAACTGAGACATTCCAGTAAATAAAAATTCCACGTGTTCGCTTTTTTGATATTTTTATTTGATTATTTTGATTAAAAATACGAAAATGAAGTGATCTGAGGCGGATACAATAAAACTTTAATTTATACGGTATGTTAGAGGTATGGATTCAACGGATCCCTGCTTTTTAACTAATTTGTAATCCATATTTTCCTTTGTTTAGTTTGTTGTTCCTCAACAGCTAATTCCTTTAGCAAAATTCCAGACACTTTTAGCAAACATTTTCTCAAAATTTGGCCGCCCGATGTTAATGTTGAAATTTTCACTGATCGACTCTACTCTACTCTACCACATATTTTAAAAACCGCGCGGAAAGGTACTCGACCAAATTCGGTAGATACTTTAATTGTTAATGGCCTCCGGTTACCGGTTACCCTTACTTAACTTATAAAAATGAAGCTGTCAATGAAACAATAAACCAACAAAAATAATTTTGTAGAAATGCTTGGATAGGTTAAGTTTATTTTGGAGAGGGAGTTTTTTGTACATTACCTACTGGCTCAATTTCAAAAGTTATTGGTTCAGATCTTTTTGAGGTAGCGGGTAGCGTTGAATTTATTAAGATATGAGCAGATTTTTGATGCGTAAGCTGTATTACAAAAAAATATCCATCTAAATTCCATGTAAGTGATCATTTAAGTTAGGGTCTAAGGGCCGTCTTAAGTCTTTAATTTAAAACATATTTTGATGGTGTGTACTGATACAGTAGGTACTTGATAAAACCAATTTTGATAAAACCAACTTCTGAAAAAGGATCCTTTTTTAAATTTAGGTTCTTGATAAAAGCAACTTCTTTGTGAGAATGAAACAGTGTCAGAAATATACTAAAATCATTTTTAATAATTAACAGAACAGTTCTACAATTTTAACTGAAAATCCAATAACTCCATCGGTTGGCTTATATCTCTAGTTTTAGTGGATCCCAACCTAAAATAATTTGAAATCTAAAATCGTAGATTTAAAATTAAGTATATGAAAATCCTTCGGAGAATGTTTTGCTTATTAGCAGATTACGTGAAAAGGCTCTTGCATAAAAATTCAGCAAATTATAATAGCTATTTATGTAGCAAGGGTGTAAAGTTATAATTTTAATTAAAATAATGAAATTTTCGTTTGTAAATCCAATTTAAAATATCAAAATCATAACATAATAATAAGTTCAATAAATCACTGACAGAAAACATCAAATGAAAGGCTATGCATTTCGCCCCTTTTTTGAGGTTGTAAAGTCACGGCAAAGCGAAATAGTTATTTATGTATCAGGGGAGCAAAGTGAATGATTTAATCCTGAGTGTGAAAATCACACGAAGGATTAAGTTAAATGCACTTTGCTCCAGTGGTGCATATAAATTTTTTTGCACTTCCAATTAATTATTTTTACACACGTTACGAGCACGAGGTTATGTTGTAAACTTCTTTTGTATGTATTAGGGCCGGTTGATCATAAGCATTCAGCATAGTATAATAGTTAAAACCATTACATACCTTAATAAAAAAATGAAGATAACTTCAAAACACTGAGAAATTAGAGGTTAGAATAGAAGAATAAAATATAAAAACTCCTAATTATTTTAGTAACAATAGAAATACACTTACAAATACTTTTAAATGGTTGCGCGCCATCTGTGTATATAATTTCTAACCGCGAGACTTTTATTCCTAGAGATTAAATGAACTCCTATGGGACTTTTACACCAAACAGTTGACGTGAACGATTCATTATTTATAAGAAGTGGAAAATAATAATTCGTTTTCCTGTTGTTTCCTGTTTTCGATTTTTAGTGAGTTGTGTATTAATAAAAAGTTTTTTATTTTAACTTAGTTTCTTCTAATTTAAACCAATCATCCCGATATATTTTTAGACGTTTGCTAGAGTTTTTTTAATATTTTTTAGTTTTCTTTTTATAATAAGGTGCATTCAGCATTCATTGCTCTTTACTACATTAAAAAATATTATTTAAGATATGTTCCGTAAAAAGTCTTGGATTTTATTTTCAGCCAGGAGCTGTAAGCGGATTGGTTTGTGCCTGGTTCAGTCCCAAACTAATATGAATTATTTTTACTATCAGCAGATTAAAATTTGAATGCAAAGAATTAGTACTTGCTATTTGCGATTTCTATGACGTCACGAAAGACGAATTGGTCTTAAGATATTTAAAAAATAGTGCACATACTTTGATATAAAATACAATTAAAATTTCAAGTACTACTTACTGCATTACTATTTTTTCCTTGGAGAAAAATATAAAAATATTCTTTAGTCATAATTTTCTTTCATTGGTGTTCAGTTTATTTCAAACCGTATTTACATGTTATTCTTTTGGGCAAATCAAATCAAATTCCGCCACGTAATCTCAAACAACGGGACGTCCAAGACCTGAAATTTTAATCCTGTAGGCAAATTCCGCCAGGCCCGTGCCAGGTATTCGAGGGGATTGACGGACTGGCACGACCGAACAGTCTCCTTTTTCTAACACTATGTATAATCTCACCAAATTACAATGTATATTTAAAAAAAAATTCCGCATCAAAACGTAACAAACTGTACCCAAACCTAACCTAACCCGACCACCACAGAAGGTATTTTAAAAACAATAACCTAACCGAATCACCTGAAATTTTCTATAAAAATTAAATTTAATAAATATTAACTATTGACTAAATATTATTATATGTATGTTAGATAGGTAGATTGTAAATAAGTCATAAAGTTAGCTGTGTACTATTATGATTATTATATATGTTACATTTTCCTATAAAAATTAAATTTAGTAAATAAATAAAAATTTATTTTCTCAAATATGGATCATTATTTTCATCCTTTTAGGTAGTAGTGTGGTGTACTTTTCTTTACCCCTTTGCGGTCAAAATTTTATGTCTGGCGGATTTTACCGCATCGTTAATCCCTTTACCTCATTATTGGCGCAGTTTGGATTCGCCCATTCTTTTGTGCCCCACTGCATCGCCTGTCTGTCTGGGACCTGGAACCCACCGTATTTAGTACCTACAGGGTGGCCCAACTAAGAGTTCCCACCCAGGTTATTTCGAAAACCAATAATTTTTGAAATAAACCCTGAAACTGGTCAATTTTTATTTGGCGGGGGATCAATTTTTATGGTAACGCAAGGGACAACCCCTCACCCAGTTATGCAGGGAAACTACCCCTTCAAAAATCTTAAATGGCAATAGTGGTCGAGTAATACATCATTGTAAAGCTCCTACTATTCTCTATAAAACTGTCATATTTTTTTTAATTTGATGGAATATTTGAGAAGTTATAGCATTTTCACGTTAGACATGTAAAACGTGTTTTTAACAGGTGACATGGGCTGAAAAGGGTTTTAAAGCTTGATTTTGTTAAAAATCATTACAATAATACTTTGATTCCCCATTTAATAAGGATTGGCCGGTTTCAAGGTCTTTTTACAAAATACTTTTAGTTGCCACCCAGGTTATTATGAAAACAAGTAATTTTTGAAAAATAGCCTGAAACTGATCAATTGTTATTTAGTGGGGGACCAATGTATGCTTGTATTTATTTTTTTTGTAACTTTTAACAAAATCAAGCTTTATAAGCCTTTTAAACCCATGTTACCTGTTAAAAACGCGATTTAGATGACTAACGTAAAAATGGTACAACTTCTTAAATATTCCATCAAATTAAAAAAAACATATGACACCTGTATAGAGAATAGTAGGAGCTTAACAATGATGTATCACTTGACCCATATTGCCATTTAAGATTTCTGAAGGGGTAGTTTCCCTGCATAACTGGGTGAGGGGTTGTGCCTTGCGTTACCATAAAAATTGGTCCCCCGCCAAATAAAAATTGACCTGTTTCAGGGTTTTCTCAAAAATTATTAGTTTTCGAAATAACTTGGGTGGGAACTCTTAGTTGGGCCACCCTGTATATCTAAGTTCATTAAAAATAAATATTTTTACTAAACTTATTAACAGTTTAGTCAAACTACCAGGCAACGTCAGGTGCCACCCTGCATTTATATGGTTGACACATTTACTAAGCGAGTGACGGCAAATTTGAATTTTCTATTTTAACATAATGGGATTTTAAAAGGTGTCGAATTTCTTGTTGCTGTAGGGTGGAGTAGCTAATCGAAAAAGTATAATTAACACAACATCGACCGAATTCTTATATGATTATTTTATATTATAATCTTTATAAAGATACTTGCTGATGCCATGGTTTCACCACTTTACATTTTGCTTTTTGTAAAGTGACCTTATTGTAATTATTTTGCAAAAATGTGCTTTAATGTGCTCTATCACTTTTTATGTTTGTTTTTCAACAATTCGATTTTCTTTGGTATCCTAAGCTCAGGCCCGGATACGAGGTATGACACCGGCCCGGGAAAAATACCATCCTACCGGCCCTTTCTGGGCCAGAAAGCAAAAAAAAATTGGCGGCCTGTGGCCGCCGGCCCTTATGCGGCAGCGGCCCACCGGGATTTCTCCCGGTGTCCCGCCAGTCGTATCCGGGCCTGTCTAAGCTCAAACCCGAAATAATTAATATTTAAAATTAACCAAGAAACTAAAATAATTTATTTTTTGCACCATTTAATTTTAGAGACCTTACAGACTTACTCAATACTAATAAAAGTTGCCTCCGTTCCATCTTAGCGGAGAAAAAGTATTTGTTTTTGCCAATATTTTCAATTAGGGGGAAAATAATTTTATAGGAACACATTTTAACAGACTCCTACATATTACTGTATTTTAAGCTGTTTAATGCCTTTTGACATTCTTGGTCAACCTAATTACGGTACACCTTGTCCCTTGTCTACATTTGTTATTAAATTCACTCGAGAATTCACTTCTAACATTTTTCTAATAGATTAAGATATGCAACTTAACATTCAACTAACATTCACTTCTTTTATGTACAGTGGCGCTCTCTACATAAGACACTCAGAACATAAAGTAACTGTTAATATATTTTTACATACCTTTTCAGGATCATTGTTATACATAACTTCATATGCATTCTTAATGGAAAGAGTTTAAATTTCAAGCAGTACGTGCTTTTACAATAATTTAACCGCAAAAACTGATTATTACAAAAGCTAATAATTGTTTTGATTTCAACTTTCATTTTAGATAGAACTAAGCTAAACTAATAAATTATTATTATTAGTTAATATACATTGAAATTAGATTTGGAGAAGGAAGCTTATTAGTTTCTATTGGCCGTTTTTAATACGATACGTTTTTCATTGTTAGAAATTCGATCACGCTTCAAATTTCAAACTATTCTGACCCAAAGAAACTAATAAATTGAAAACTTTTGTGTTCTGATTAGTTTGTAATTTAATCTTTATTCTATAATATTACCTCACCTTGGGAATTTTTGTATCAATGTTTAGATATTTTCGGTCTAAATTTAGTTAAAATTTTTTATTTATTTATCAACTATCTATAATATAAAAGCACAAAGTATAGCTTCCCAGTCCAGTTCTGCCCAATTTCCATTAAGTGCTGCAAGGAGGCACAACACCCAACACGCATCGTTTAAAACGATTCGTTTTTGCAGATAGTGCCAATCTTGTCTTTTAATATGAGTAGACGCAAAGGGAAACTATTTTTGCAAAAAAACAAAAAGAAAATGAACTAATTGTTGAAAACTGCACTAGAAGAAAATGTTCTCCTTCCTCCTTCTTGAGACCTCGCTTGAGACTAACAACAAAGAAAAGAAAATCAGTTCTAATGTTGATGGTTGAGAACGTTTTTAAGACTATTAAAAATCAAAATAAGGAATTATACAAATGGAATACTGAGCGAAGAGAAAAAAGTTTACGCATTGAAAAATTTGCGGTTTCCTGACGATTCTTTCATATTTCCAACTTAACACCCCCATGAAACGCCACTACTATAAAATCTTCAAAAAGTGTGCGACTTGTTTTCTTTAACCTAAAAAATTAAAACCTCAAAAATGGTTCAATAATTTTATAAATTACTATTTCAGTTATTACAAATATACTTATTTTTTATTTTAAACTGTATATAAGAATTTGCGGTGTTACTTTTAATTAAAAAGTTTTCGGTACAGCCGAATGTGAATTATAATTTTGTTAACACATAAATCGTGTTTTTGGATCATAGAACATAATAAGACCAATTTTAAATTAGTTAATACAAAATTTTGAAAAAAACGCTCGGAGAGGTCAAATTTACTTTGAAGGGGGATTTTTTTGCAATATAGCTGGCGTAAAAATCTGTTTATCTCTGTGCTCTATAAACACAATCCTTAAAATTTTAAATGGAATATTAGGGTAAGTATTACCTCATTAGAGAGATCCTTCGACCTCGAATAACATATAAAAAATAAGACTTTAATCGATTGATTAGTTTTAAAGATGTTTAAAATTTTACATTTTAATATCTACATCTTAAATTTTGAACATCTTTATGTTACTCGAGGTAAAAAAACATCCCAACAAACAGCAAACTTACCCTATCATGCCATTTTAAATTTTGCTCTGAACACACCCCTAAAATTTTAAATGGCATCATAACTCTTTGGAAAGATTTTTTGACTTAGAGTAACATATAAGAAACAAAAGTTAAAATAAGGTGTACCTTACCCTATCATGCCTATTAAAAATTTAATGATTGTGTTCATTGCGCCCAGTGATACGTCAGCTCTATTGCAAAAAATGTCCCTTAACCCTTCAGTACACGCGTTATTTTTTCATAAAAAACCTGGTGTGTGAAATAAGGTCAAAATGTCACTTATCTACTTAATTTTTATTTAAAAAATGGAACCTGTATTTAGACTGATGTATTTTGATTGAGTCGACATGATTTCTAATTAAAAAATAATTTTTGTGTGACTACTAAAGGAAAAGTTTGTTTTTTAAACCCGGTTCCTCAGACAGTACTGCGTGTACTGAAGGGTTAAAACTGAATATGACCGCTTTCGTTGCCCACCCTGTATCATTACACTGTTCTACAAAAAAATAAAACATTTCTGGCTCTGAAATAAAATTATATAATTCTTATAGGGTTTTCTAAGCAGAATTTAAATCTGTAACCAAATTTACTCTAGCACACCGGGTTTCAAGATACTATCAGTTGAATATTTAATAAGGACAAACACATAATTTTTGTGACAAATAAATTAATTTTTGAAATGATATTGCACCCTAGCGTTTGGTATGAAATAAGAAACTCTTGTTTCTAACGAATGAACTATAGTTTTTATGAACAACCTAACATCCCAGACTATTTGAAAGAACAGAAAATCGGTCTGGCCCAATTTCACCGAAATATAGCCGCTTGTCGAAAAATAACAAGAAAAAAGAATAGCTTTTTTGGGATTTTTTAAATTATAAATCTGAATAATTTGAAAAGCTGATGTAATAAAAATACTATTTGCAGATTTGGATTCAGCGTACAAAAATCTTTAAAAAGACTACATTGTTTATTTGAGCTAATTTTATTGTAGACCAGTGAAATTAGCCTGTACTGATTTCGCATATTTCTTGTTTGTGTGAATAACCAGTAAGATTTTGTACTCGTTAGGATGTGAAGAAATGAACTTAATTGACTTAATTTAAAAGGTTCAGTGGAAGAACCTGATAACTCCATTTAAACTCCATTCGTACGTTGATCCATAATGGTTAAGTGAAAGGGTTGCCTTTTATACCGTACGTTAAACAAAAATTGTTACACAATATTTAAACCTTTATTGTCTTATATATTTCGAAGTACTACTTCATCTTCAGAGAATTTATAAGCAATTTTAAACATTGAAACTAAGAGAGCTTGAGATATAAACAGTCAAAAAAGATCTTCAACTCAAACAAGTAAGCAAGTTAATCATGGGGCATCAGGTAATACATGGTAGTCGTAGACGCCAATTTACAAAGCGTTTTTTAAACCTGTAAGGGTGGTTATGTACAAATATACATCAAAAATTAGTTGTTGACACAATGGCGTCTCATAAATTTTAGTTTTGAAACATTATGAGTTTTTAAATAATTTTTGATGTATATTTGTACATAACCACCCTTACAGGTTTAAAAACGCTTTGTATTACCTGATGCCCCATGATTAACTTGCTTACTTGTTCGTGTTGAAGATCTTTTTTGACTGTTATTTATATCTTAAGCTCTCTTAGTTTAAAGTTGCTTATAAATTCTCTGAAGATGAAGTAGTACTTCGAAATATATAAGAAAATAAAGGTTTAAATATTGTGTAACAATTTTTGTTTTCGTTTAGCGTACGGTATAAAAGGCAACCCCCTTTCACTGAACCATCCATTTAATCAAGTTTCCGTTTTATTGTTTCAATGTATTGGAACTTCTTAATTCTAACAATTAAAAAATGAAAGATAAGTAGTAAATCATTTTAAAATTAGAGATTTTTTAATTTTTTATAACTTATAGTATGGTGGTTCAAAAAAACTTTCGCTTCTCTTCGAACTCTTTAGTTGGTATATTTATGCTGTAACCCAAACAAGTACACAATAACCATAAATATTACTTGTTCATGAGTGGAAGTGAGATGCACTTCTTAAGGGTCATTTATGTTACTCGCCCCGCGTACTTATTTAAAAACTAAAAACTTTAGAACTTAATTAAGACTGAGCACCATGCTTTAATTGGTTGTTAATTAACTTTCCTGTAAAATAAGAGTACTTTAAAGGCGTTAAAAAATGCTCTTACTGTTAATATTTTTTGTTACGAAAAACTTAAGTTGATCATTATAAATATTTTTAAATGGTACCATAATTTGATACAAAAATATTAAGTAGTTTATGAGTTATATATGAGAGCGTGGCATCCTATTTAGCATACCCCAAAAGTGACTCTTAAGATGGTGTTATATTTAAATGGGGTATTCAGACTCCCCTGTTATACGTATCCGAAATCGAAATAACAACGAAATCGCGCAAGAGGGTGGCAAAAGGGACTAAAGACCCCTCCAAGATCATAGAAATGAGCGAAAATGAAAAAAATGAATAAAACTTCAATTTTTTCATTATTTTCGGTCAATCTTTGAAATGAAGCCCATAAAACTATAAGGGTACCTACACTGAATCCACGGCCGCGTTTCCCACTAGAACCAAAGCAACAAATTTGAGGCCTAAATTCAAGAGTATTTTTTCTTCAATAAATTATTTTAATTTTAAAAACTTAAAAAACTGTATATTATACTATAAAAGTTTGTGTGCAAAATAAAATTAAAAAGGTAAAAGTTCTTAAACATGCTAGGTAATACAGAGTGCCCGATTCTACAACTAATTTTAAGAAAAAAACTTCCTATAAACATATGTCTGATTTTGCTTCCTAAGGGAGCTACAGCCCTTGAAATGTTGTGTCTTAAAGTAGGTTTTTCGTCATTTATTTGAAAACGGATTGTAGTAGAGATTAGAAATTTGGTGTGTAACATAATACTCTGAAGATACAATTTTATGATTTTTTCAGATTTTTGTGAACTCTCTGAGAGGGTAGTTTTAAGAAGTATTAAGTTTAAAAATAGTGTTAACTTTTTTATAGTTAACATAATATAATATTTATTTTCATAATATTATTTCTTATTTAATTTTAGACAAAAATGGTACTCGATAGAATGCACCCTTTTCGAGAAAAATACACCTAACCATTCACATGCAGAGTTCTAATTATATTTTACAATTTTACCATACATTAATTTCGCTACTTTTGTTCTACAATACTCGACTTATTATTAGTTACCTAATGAAAAGTAGCCATTTGATAAGTTTGAATACTTTCTTTAAAATATAGGGTTAATCGACCTATTGTACTGACAATATTTCAAGGGATGTAGCTCCTTTAGGAAGCAAAATTGGACATATGTTTATAGGAAGCTTTTTCTTAAAATCAATTGTAGAATCGTCTCCTAAAATTTTGCCGCTTAATTTCTGGGCACCCTGTATACATATGTTCCTATTTCAAATAGAATAAAAACAGTATTTCGATTAATTTGCGAACGAGTTTAATTTTTGGCTTAAATTTTTATTTTTTAAAACTTTCGACAAAAATACAAATTTAAAAATAAAACATAAACCCTGGAAAGAGTTTACTGTAAAGTTTTACGAACTTAAAAAAGTAGACTTTTATGAGACTTATTTCAAAGATATGAGTGAACATTTCAAGAAAAAAGTTAATTCTTGTTTATTTATTGACTATTGGTTTTTCTGTCGATGAAATCTCGTCTACTTTCTACGATTTTCTTCTGATCACTACTTTTTGGGATACACTGTATTATTTTATTATATGTTTGCAATGATTAGAAAAAATTTAAGGTTGGGTTAACTTACTCTGTTTTTTCAAAAATCTTCGGGACCTCGAAAAAATCTCTAATTTTGTCCCCCTAAGATGAAATACTAGATACGGATAGATAGATAGATAGATAGATAGTTCTTTATTCGTTTTGCCATTATTACATATAATACAATTGTACAGTAAATATTACAAGAGGCTTATATTTTAAATAGATTCGAACAGTCACAGGTAAAAAACTTGCAACTTAAAAAGTACGTATACATTACAATAAAATTAATCAGAGTTTCACTAAGATAACACAGTTTTACATCTTCTTGTTTAAAAATTCTTGAATTTTATAAAAAGTATTTTCAATTAGTAATGTTTTAAGAAGTCTTTTGAATTTTTCTGTATCTTTTAGATTATTTGGCAAATGATTAAAAATTTCTGTTGCACTATATAGAGTTGAACGTTCATATAAGGATGAGTTATGATTTACTATGCATAAATTGTTACCGTTTCTGGTTGGGTAATTATGATTAAAATTGTTTTTACTAAATTCATCCATGTTTTGGTAGACAAACATTGCGCTATTATCCCTAAAAACTTACCTGCATGATTCCCGGTTTTTGATATTAAAGATTAATCTAATAATTCGTTTTTGAGTAATAAATGCTCTCCGAATTTCCGTTGACTTTACCCATATTAGAACATTATAGGATAAGTATGAGTGAACTAGCGCATAATATACAGACAGTAGTCCTGAAGGGGACATTAAGTTTTTAAGTTTGGTAAATCGCATAGTACGCTGTATTAAGTTTTGAACATACGTGATCTATGTGGTGATGTCAAGTCAGTCTATTGTCGAGGTGCACACCTAGAAATTTGGTATTTCCACACTGAATAATTAAATTTTCAGGAATTTTCCTACTAAAGAATTGTATTGTCACTGTTTTCGTGGTATTAAGTAATAATTTATTTGATATACACCAATTAATCATACTAGAATTTACTTTATTAATTTTATACTCTAGTTCCTTATTGGTTGCACCATCGACTATGACTGACGTGTCATCTTCAAAGCTTACAACAAACCCATCGTTTACGTATGTTGGTACATCATTGATAAACAATAAAAAGATCAGAGGACCCAGTATTGACCCTTGAGCCACACCCTCTGTTACGTTTAAAACCATTGATTTATGTTTTTCTATTCCGATATTATTAAATCCAAGACATTACCCCGTATTCCTATTTTATATAATTTTTCTTCAATAAAATAGATGTCTTAAATCAAAGAATAAACCTGCTACTACTTTATTTACATCGAGGGAATCAGCCACTTTCTGAACCAGTTTAACCGCCGCTGATTCTGTTGAATGATAATTTCTGAACCCATGCTGATTTTCCACTAAAATTTTATGTTTATTTATGAAAGTTCATACACTATCATGGATAAATTTTTCATAGATCTTGGAGAACACACTTAAAATTGATATAGGACGATAATTACTTATATCACAGACTTTTATATATCGGAAGAACTTTCGCTAACTTTAGAGCACTTGGAAAAGTTCCGGTTTCGATTGCCTGATTAATAAGTACCGACAAGGGATCACTAATTATATCTATTACATATTACTTTATCAAATCAACAGTAATGTTATCATGGGTCGAACTTTTTTTATTTTTAGGACTTCTGTGGGAGTTACCGGTGCTAAAAACATGGTCTTGTCATTGAAACCTGGCGTAGTACATGCTGTAGATAGAACATTACCGAAGTGATCTTTAAGCTTCTTTTGTGTAATTGTTGAAAAGTAGTCTGTCCCATATTGTATGTATCTTGTTTGTTGAATTAAATATTTTATCATCATAATACTTCTTTTTTACATCATTTACTAAATGCTTGTGCTCTTTTTTTATTTGTTTATATGATTGCTTTATTGTTTCATCTGTCGTGAGAGTCATCAAGTCGTAGATATTTTTTAGGTTCTGGCTGAATACTTTAATTTCAATATTGACCCAATTTTTTGATATTTCTTGTTTTTTGTTAGACCTTAATTTTATAGTATACGGCGTTTCTATACTGTTCTCTTAGATTTTAAACTTATCCGACATTGGAGTCGAACAGAAAATGACGACAGCCATTCTTCCTCGTTGATTTCGGATATGTGTAACAGGGCAGTCTAAAAACTTCATTTAAGTATAAAGCTTACCACACTGGGCAACAAAATTGTTGACAACATGTTGACGGTGATGTTTCGGTTTATGTATCTCGTCACAAGCAACATGTTGATGGATACCCGTCGACATTGGGCGGCATACATCAAAGAATTTTGTTGCTGGTTGCTTGTATCTCTGTTTCCCATTTTAAATGGATAACATCGCTCTGTGTGGACGTTGTTGCCAACATATTGCGTGAATCCCAATCCTTTTTTGATATTAGAGGAGCTACCAAACGAAGAACTACTTCAAAGTCAGTTTTCGTCAATCTGACAAAATTGCGGAACGAAGTTTCATTATTTAATAGTAGTTCAGACATCAATTTGTTGCCATGGAAAGTTCCATCTTTTAAAAATTCTCTTTTCCAATATCTTCTTTTTCATTTTTTGGAATTGGCAGCTATTACAATAAATGCACCACAAACATCAGCAACAACTGCCTTATTCTCGTACATAGTTCAGAACTTGGCTGATAAAATGGTGTGGACGCACAACATCACTGACAACATGTATCCATATACATTGGCTGCAACTGTATCTGTTGGCAACAGATTGTTTGGCAACATAAAATCGATGTTGCCAACATTTTATTGCCCAGTGTGACATAAGACTACCTTTACAGCTATTGAGTCCCAGTTTAAATTGCCGCATACTATACGTATATTATTCAATTGTGTCGTGATCATTAATCATAGTTGGGATTTTTGGGTTAAAAATACTCATCAATATTAAAAATAGAAACTAAAAGTGAGATTCGGAGTACATGAGTGATGAGTGGTTGACACCATAAGCACTTTATGAGAAAATTGTAACCCCACATACATGGTGAATTTTGTTCGTTGTGATAAAGGGTCATTGGGAGGATTATTGTTATTGTAAGTCAATTTTTTTGTTGGAAAGAAGGTGCACTTCCTCTAATACCATAATCATGTCGGTTGGCTTTGAAGATCGCATACGTATATTATATTTAATGCTTAATCCCAATTTTTGTGGAATCTTGTACATATTTTGATTAAATCAAAATTTTACATATTTGAACAATCGTCAAAAATAAGAATTCTTTACGAGTTGTTTCGAATAAGGACCTGTTAAGAGGCAAGACATTTTCGTTGTAAGTCTATGGAAAAGAAAGTAGCGAGATTGCCAGCCTTGGGAACAGTTACGAGAAGTTACGAGTATGAGGGGTCTAACCCACTTAGGTACACTCGACGTCATAATGAATGTGACGTAGTTGGTCTTGCGCACGCTGTTTCAGAAAGCGCGCTCCAAAGAAATCTTAGTCTGCGCGCGTGCAGGAACGGTAACTTAAGGCGTCGCGACGGCCATTATAATCGGACGTTCAAATTTTAGTCATGATAACAATTTACTAAAATAAGTGTTGTGTCTGTGACTTACATTTATTTTAGGATTACAACTACCAAAAATATAACAACTTTTTTGGTAAGTGTCAAGAAAAAAAGTACCAACATTTTTGAATTAGTGTACTTTAAAAATGTATGGTAACTTTAAAAAATATTATCGCTGGGTTACAATAAATTAATTTCATCAAACTTCCGAATTTAACCTCCTGGTGTTCGACTTATTAATGCCTAAAATTTCGCGCACGATACTTTATGACACCTGTGTTTTTTTATTTATTATGCTCTTTAGTCACTAAAGTTTCGTAAGGGTTGAGCCATACCTTACAAACCTCACAATCTATGTGAAATTATTTTGTACCCATGAATCGTTACTAAATCAAAATTACAATTTACCAACGATGGGATAACTGTCATTGTTTAAGTTTAAACTTACCGACAACTCTTCTGCTCTACTGTATAACTAACAAGGCTAGCTTAAGTTTCACTCTGCCATAAAACGTTTCACCAACTCTCACAACGCAAAACAAACGCAAAAATTAACAAAAAATTATAATTACTTTTATTTAACACCTATTATATTTATTACCAAATTTATATCTTAAAATAATAGAAATTGTAAGATCGAAATTTTTAAATAATTCACATTTTCAAAAAAAAATAAAAATATATAACTGTCTACTTTTGAATTATTTTATTATTAATTTGCAATATTAAGTTAATATTATTAACGCTATTATTTATAAAAATAAATAATTTAGTTACATTAGGTAATCAATATATTTTTTTTTAAACCGACAATGATTAAAAAACGTTAATTAGAGTAAAATGCGCAGCCGGATCTTCCAGTTTACGCCCCTGTGCTTTCTCCACGAGCCTAAGCAAGTAACTTTGGGCTTTGGGGAAAGGAAAGGTCGAATCATTGAATAGTTAAGCGTTATGCTCGCATGTAGGTAAAATATTAACCCGATGTACGGTCACGACTTACAGATATTATTTTTAAATTAAGAAAATATTCACTCGTTTTTATAAATATAACAAAATATGTCTATTCTAATTGCCGCATGAATTAAATAAAATATACTTAATTTGAGCAATTATTGCTGAGTCAAGATATTCAAACTATTTTTTGGACACGATTAAAGTATTGCATGGCCGTGTTCAGAATATAGAGGCTTAATAAATTTTCGCCGTCTTCTATTTTTGTTAGTTTTTATTGTGTGCGGCTTTTTTATTAATTGCGATGATTTAGCTAAACGAACAGAGGTTTTCGAGGATGTATCCACCCTCCCAGGTTAATTAAGCCAGCGCCTTTGGTGGATGGGCTTGGCCTACCTTGCATAGCTCGACGAAATGTTAGGACCACCGTAAATAAACTTGGAATTTGGACGAGACAACGAAAACATTTTAGGGCTTTAAAGCACACATAAAGATTTTAGGTGCTCTTACCTCTTACCAAGAATATCATTAACATGAGATCATTAGAGCTGCAGTGTAGATGAAAAAAATAAGCAAGAACAATTCGCACCAATAAAATCGTTAAGTTTTTAGGTGCTAATGGCTCAGATTTGAGTAACCTTTAAGGTTACCGTCAAAGCAACTTAATGGGTCATTAAAATGTATTTTGATACACAATACAAGATATGTTATTTATGACTTTTTAATCCTTAAAACTCAGATAAAGGACAAAAAGTACAATTTCGAAAAAAAAATTAATTAATTTCTAAAAATTAATTATTTTTTTTATTGAAAATAAAATTTTAAACAACTTCACTTGAATTTTTATACAAATTTTGCTTACGGAAATATACAGGGTGGCCCAACTAAGAGTTCCCACCCAGGTTATTTCGAAAACCATTATTTTTGAAAAAACCCTAAAACCGGTCAATTTTTATTTGGCGGGGCACCAATTATGGCAACGCAAGGGACAACCCCTCACCCAGCTATGCAGCGAAACTACCCTTTCCGAAATTTTAAATGGCAGTAGGGGTCGAGCGGTACATCATTGTAAAGCTCCTACTATTCTCTATACAACTGTGATATTTTTTTTAATTTGATGGAATATTTGAGAAGTTATAGCATTTTCACGTTAGACATGTAACACGCGTTTTTAACAGGTGACATGGGCTAAAAAGGTCTTTAAAACTTGATTTTGTTAAAAATAATTACAACCATACTTTGAATCCCCATCTAATAACGATTGACCGGTTTCAGAGTCTTTTTTCAAAATACTTTTAGTTCTCACCCAGGTTATTTTGAAAACAAGTCAGTTTTGAAAAATAGCCTGAAACTGATCAATTGTTATTTAGTGGGGGACAACTGTATGGTTGTATTTATTTTTATTGTAACTTTTAACAAAATCAAGCTTTAAAAGCATTTTTTAACCCATGTTACCTGTTAAAAACGCGTTTTACATTTCTAATGTGAAAATGCTATAACTTCTCAAATATTCCATCAAATTAAAAAAAATATGACAGTTGTATAGAGAATAGTCGGAGCTTTACAATGATGTATCACTCGACCCCTATTGCCATTTAAGATTTCTGAAGGGGTAGTTTCCCTGCATAACTGGGTGAGGTGTTGTCCCTTGCGTTACCATAAAAATTGATCCCCCACCAAATAAAAATTGACCGGTTTCAGGGTTTTTTTCAAAAATTATTTGTTTTCAAAATAACTCTTAGTTGGTCCACCCTGTATGTTGTCGCATATAGCAGATATTATTGTAACAATCTTTACTTTGCAATGTTTTTAAACCCCTATTATAATGTTTGAATTTTTCATTTGGCATAAGTAGAAGTCACTGACCTTAAATTTTTTGGAAATTAATACATGTTATAAGCTATCTGGGTGTCCCTAAAGACTTTTTTCACGTAAACTTTATTTAGCGTGCTTACATTAAGAAGGTATTATTATTGAAAATAACTCCCAGAAGGTTTCTTATAGATGTAATATAATGTTGATATATAGCCGAATATCAATTTCATCCCATTTACAATGGGGATTCTCTGGGTGCGTCCAAACTTCGCAGATTTGAACAGTGTTCTTCGCGGCGGCGGCAGCTATCTTACCATCTTCATATTCATTAATCATCTGATTTAAAAACCGGACCTGCAATATGGTCTTCTGCAGAACCTAATTGTGCATATTAAAAATTCATACCAAGTGTGATGTATGCGTAAGATATAACTAGCTCATTTGCATAATTTTATACCCGAAAGTTTTAATATTAAAAATTACGAAATGCAAAAAAAACTGAAAAATTCAATTCTCGATACTCGAGGCCTTTATTATTTTAAATTTCTTATATGTATGTTGTTTTGTTTTTATTTCCAATCGCGTTTATTCGTAAAAGTACATAGTACTTACAGCAAATCTTCTTTTTTGGCAGGATTACTCAACACGTACTTGTATAATTCGGTCATTTCTATGAATATTTCATTACGATACCAGAAACTTGTTTATATTCTTAAAGATATTAAAATATTTAAATATTAATGCCAACACACCCAGGAAAGGTCAACGGGATTTTTGAGACCAATGCGCAAACAGGATCTATAAACAAAAGACATGCGTACTATAATAATTACACGCGTAACTAGATTGACTCATCCCTTCAAGAAGATCACTGCTACTAATAAGTCACTGTACAATGATTATTGTTATTACTCACCAACGGGGAAAAGTTATTTCGTAACAATTTAATTATCTCTTGACTCTATGGGATTTTCTTTGTTTACATACAAATGAGTTAAGTTGATAATATGATAAGTTTATGGAACCGCTTGCAATAAACTTTGATTAATTGACATATCTTTCATTATAGATAAAGATAATAGGGAATAAAAAAGGACATTTTCTGGAAAACTTTCTGTTTTCCATTGAAAAATATAAAAATTTGATGCTTTATAGTTTTTTGAGAAAGCTTCAATGTATTCCTATTTAAAATATCAAAAATTTAACTAAAAGTCCCCACTTTCGGGGGACAGTATCAATAATGGTACTTCCTTTTTAATTCCAAAAATTTTATCGGAAATTGTGGCATATCTTGGGGATACCACTTAACCCGTAACTATACCATGGCTTAAAATCGTAAACGTATACAGGGTGTTCCGTTCGTGGTTCACCAAACGTCAAGGTTAGAAAGTTGAGCAAATTTTACCAAGAAAAAGAAGGAGGGTTGATAACAACTTTATAAATTTCAAATTACAGTAAGGATTAAAATTCATAAAAACAGAAACGACAAGAAACCAGATTAACGACACTGCCTTTATTTTAAAAATCGGTGGAGTAAAATACTGAAAACCAGACTTTTAAGCGAGCTTTTAAGCTTCATTTGCGTTAATTAAAATTTTCATCAAACTTTCTCAGCAAGTTTTGGAGCGATTTAAAAAAAGCACTGTTGAAAACCACGCCCTTAATAGGTCATATCTTGGAGAAAATCTTCAAAAACTGCTACAAAAAATAATTTTTTCTGGATTTTTTTTTCTTTTCGATTTTTTTTATTACTTGATAAACGATTTGTGTTTTATCATTGTTACCAATGGAAAGAGGATACTTTCAGCTTTAAAATTATAATTTTTTTAAAATATTTTTAAGCAGCTATTGCTCATTTACCCCTGTAACTTTCAAACCATAAAAGATAGACCCCTACTTTTTTGGTTTTTTCGTGATAAAATTTGCTCTACTTTCTAACCTTGACGTTTGGTGAACCACGAACGGGACACCCAGTATAATATTGCAGGGTCAAGATGGACCCTTATTTTGTTTGCTTGTTTTTGTGATTGTATTTTTTTAATTTTTAATATTTTATTATATCATTATATTTGTGAAGATTTTCTAAAGTGAAACACGAAAAAATATGGAAACTATTTTTATTCCTAACGTTTAACCCATTGAGACAGTATTTTTTATAATGTGCTTGGACCAAAATAGAGTATTCATTTTTCATTGGATAAGAATGCAAAAAAATATATTTCAAAATTTATTAACGAAAATACGCAAAATACGAAAATATACAAAAAAATATTTTTGAAATAAAAATGTTGAAATGTAAGAAAATAATAAATTTAATGTTAGACCATCTTAAGCCCAAAATTTACCAAATGAAAAACAACCAAAAATTAAATAAGTTATCACATCTGAGATTCGTTATTTCTACGTTTGGCAAAAGTTACATACCACGAGTCTGGCTCGTTATTCTGTCCCAATGGGTTAAATAAATTATGAATCCCAGTAATTAAGTACCGCAACTACAAAAATAACTTTACTAAGGGTCCATTTGCGATGGTCTTTAAGGGTTAATAAAACATTTGAGTCATGAATACTTTACCAACAAGTAGAATTAGTGAAATATTGAAAAACGAGGTAATTTTTTTCATTATAAGTGGGTATAAGACTTATGGTTCAATTCCGTGCAAATCTGCTGCGTTTGTTATACAGGGTGGTCCAACAAAAACTTGACAAGTTTTCGGAATTTAACTTCAATTTAGGAAAAAAACGCTCGGACAGGTCGATTTTTGTATTTAGGGGGATGGATTTTTAGATATTTACCCTTTACCTATTTTCAACCCCTAACGGGGGCTTGATATTAACTTTACTATTTCAAATGGCAATAGGGGTCAACGTGCATAAAAATATAAAGTACAAGTAACCAGATTTACGACAGTGCCTTTGTTTTAAAAATCGGTGCAGACCTTGCTGCGAAAATTCGTTTACAATTTTAATTAACCAATTAATGCAAATGAACTTATCATGTGTGTTTTTCAGTTTTTCGGATAGGTCAATTTTTGTTTTTACGAGGACGGATTTTTAAATAATTACTACTTACTTGCTTTCAACTGCTAATGGACGGTTGATATCAACTTTATAATTTCAAATGGCAATAAGAGTTAAACTCGGAGTTAAAATTCATAAAAATAAAAAGAACAAAGAACCAGCTTTTCAACAGTGCTTTTTTAAAATCGGTCCAAAACTTGCTGAAAAAATTTGATGAAAATTTTAATTAACGCAAATGAAGCTTAAAAGTCTGGTTTTCAGTATTTTACTCCACCGATTTTTAAAATAAAGGCAGTGTCGATAATCTGGTTTCTTGTCGTTTTTATTTTTATGAATTTTAATCCTTACTGTCATTTGAAATTATAAAGTTGTTATCAACCCTCTATTTGGGGTTGAAATCAGTTAAGTGGTAATTATTTAAAAATTCGTAAATACTTAAAAATCCATGCCCCTAAAAACAAAAATCGACCTGTCCGACCGTTTTTTTTCCTAAATTGAAGTTGAATACCGAAAACCGGGCTTGTCAAGTTTTCGTTGGACCACGCTGTATAGATTGTTTGGATGGTTTCCATGGTTATCTCACAGATATTTCCTGTAAGGGCTTACAAATTTGCACAGAATCGACCTATTAGGTAAATAATTTGGTAGATCTTTACGTTTGGAGATTAGTTTCATTTAAAATTTCATTATCAACTTGTAATATAGAATTTAATTTTTTCAAAAGATTGTTAGAATTACTTACTTAGTTCTTATTTATATGTTGGTTTCTCATTTCAATAATCAAATTTTGTTTATGAAAACCAATTTTTTATAACAAATTTGTTTCATATTTCAGAATAATATTTTCTAAAAATATTTATACAGGGTGGTGCTAAATTTTGGAAAGGAGCCAACATTTTTCTTATTTGATGTTTTTAGAAAATCGCTCGGACAGGTTGATTTTTATTTTAAAAAAGGAATCTTTATTTTCGATTTTGGTGAAATGTTAGAAAATAGCAAAAAACTGTTTCAATATGTTTGATTGGTACTAAAATGAATTGAATTTGTCGATTTTTGAAACTAACTCCACATTTCAATGATATTTTTCAAATGGTTTTGGTGAGTTTTCCAATCTAAAAATATTATTCTACTGTAGCGGACAAAAACGCTAATCTGAATATGTATTAAACAATTACTACGTTTCCATCGGGGATGGAATCGGATTTGAATTCTTGATTCTACTTGATATCGTACTCGGGCTCGAGGTCGATACTGCTTTTTCTGGGATCGTATCTAGTTTGAGCTGAAAAATATCTAATAGAAACGCTTGAATTTGGACTGGATCATGCGCAAAAGAATAATCTCCTCGCCGCGATGCATATATTCATAACCCTAAAAACGTGGTCTCTCCAAAACGCCACCTAATGCCGGTATTGAAAGTAATTTAGATATTTTTTAAATCCTCATGATGGAAACACATAAGTATTTAAATTTCTAATATTTTAAAACCCAATTCAATCCCGATGAAAAGGTAGTAAATTTTTTTACCAAAATTGGATTTGCCGGGTTTTGAAATTAGGGGATTCGATTAATTATATTTTAAAAATTCTTTTAATCAAAAACAGTTGCAAACTTTACAGCCAAAATTATTTAAAATTTATTTACATTCCATAGTAAGCTCATGATGTACTCAATATTAAAAGCATGTATGACACCGTCAAAAATAAATCTAAATGAGGCGTTATTATTTCTCTTGTTGTTTAACAAACACTTTGTTTTGTAGTTATAATTGCAAATATTGAATTTTACACCTTCTTTTTGTTTGTTGAAGACTTAAAGTGCAAGAAACGCATAATTCTTTAAGTTTATGTTCATTTGCAGGTAAAATATTACTTAAATTATAGCTTGGTATCGAGAAAATTTCTACAAGTCCAATGTTTATTTCTTCCATTTGATTTGTTGTTGGTAATGTTCTCTTTGCACTCAACAATATTTTCATATTCCACACTAACTTTCGTCTTGTCTTCAAAATGTTCATAGTTTTGGTTGTTTATTTTTAGTCACCCACGTACTTTTTTCCAAATGTTTTTATATCTAAAGTTAATTGCAGCCAAACTTTCGCTTTCTCCTTTCTTTTGTGAAGAAAAATATGACAGGTTGTAATATTTATTGATGTATTTTATTAATAAAATTTACCTTTATGCAACTTATCGTTTTTAATACATATTTTCTGTTTGCATTAATTTCTTTACATCCACTGTAAAGATGTAATAATTTAGCAAATATTTTTCACCATTAAAGACCTGTAAATTGTCTTCGATATATTATTTACTTTGTAAATAAGTAATTAGTTTGTAAATGTTGTTTGAAGGTTTTAATTTTGCTTTAAAAAATAAAATCTGGGTAAAAGTTTTTTAGTATTTGAAGCTGGGTATATGAGGGTATTTTGGAAAAGAATACGTTTTAATTTTTAATTGTTTTAAGGTTAAAGGGGTGAAATATGAAATATTAATAATAACGATATTAATCATCGAAATAAAATAACAAAAAGCTATACACAAGTTTAATAACAGCAAATATTTACGCCTAGATTTTTAATTGCAAAGAAAATGGTTAAACCGTTAATTGCATTATTTTTAAAACACGTATAAACCGACTTATCTTACCAGCGTAACAAATTAATATGAGAAAATATTTAATAAAAAGTAATGAATGCTACTTACTTCCATGTTTATATAAGATTTATGATAATAACTTAATTGTACTAAAATAAAACCTTAGCTGTACTATCCACAATTTCAAAAAAAATAATTGTAGTAATTTCAGATATTAAACAACCAACAAAAACTAGTTTTCATAGGCCGAATTTAAAATCGCTTTAGGTCTATAAAACTTTTAAATTAGCTTGCGTGGGTCTAATTTAAATTAAAGGTTTTTATTAATTTAATTGGGTCAAGTTGTTATCCTGTTCGTGTAATTTTACGCCCTCATTGAATGCATAATCCTTTTTTACGAAGAAATTTCACCAATCGTTAGGTTATTTTATCATTGTTATATGTAACCTAATTTAGTGTAACAATCATCATTATTTTTAACGATCTTGGTTAACAATTTTAAATAAATTTATTAATAAATATAAATAATGACGAAAATAATTTAGAGATTACTAAAGGAAAATTATATAATTTTCCTTTGTTGCAAATTCATTCGAAGAATAATTATTTATAGTAATATCTTCACACTTAATGTATAATAATTATTCTTCATTCGCAAGTACTTCTAATATACAGGGTGGCCCAACTAAGAGTTCCCACCCAGGTTATTTCGAAAACTAATAATAATTAAAGTAGTTATCGTCCACAAACTTGTATAAATATAAGTTGTTGGCTGTTAGGACTAATAAAAATACAGTTTTACATTAAACTTTATTTTCCAGCTGGAAAATAAAGTTTTGACCATTTTTTATGGTAACGCAAGGGACGCCTAGTTATGCAGGGAAACTACCCCTTCAGAAATCTTAAATGGCAATAGGGGTCAAGTGATACATCATTGTAAAGCTCCTACTATTCTCTATACAGCTGTCATATTTTTTTTTAATTTGATGGAATATTTGAGAAGTTGTAGCAAAACTTAAGTTGCAAGGCAAGCAAAAAAGTATTTTTCCTAATTTAACGTTAAAAATGATATACTTTTCGCACTAGTAACATACGTCAAAAGTTGATGGTTATGAGCAAAATATATACAGGGTGGTCACTCTTGCGGTGCACACCATTGGGATCTTGTGAACCTAAAGAGTTACAAAGTTGCTTACATTAGAAAAAAGTTGCCCCTTTTCAATCTCCTTTAGAATCTATTTAGAAATCTGAGATACCTTGCTCTAGTCCAGAAATATCATGAAAAATCTGAAATTTCGCATTTTCGTTTTCCTTCCATATTTTTGTTATCGCTTAACTTTTTCGATTGCAATTTGGCAATTTTGCATAATTTGACATTCTCTATCGATTGGCCTTAAGAACAACATTTTAGGTTAACTATATTTCATTTATTTTAAACCAACTTTTGATTTACTTATGGGCGCGATATTTGATTTTTATATCATTGGATAGAGAAAAAAAATACAATTTAAATGATGTAAAACACGTTGTTCTTTTAGTTTAATTAAAAAAAAATTGAAAAAAATATTAAATTTTTATTATTTACTAAATCAAGTTGGCATAAAATAACAAAAGAATAATTTTATTATTTTATTTAAAAATAAACAGATGTTTAATTTATGCCACCTTTTTTTTTTCAAATTTAAGTAAAAGAACAATGTATGTGTTACATCATTTAAGTTGTATTTTTTTTCTCTATCCAATGGTATAAAAATCAAATATCGGGCTCATAAGAAAATCAAAAGTTGGTTTAAAATAAATGAAATCTAGTTAACCTAAAATTTTCTTCTTAAGGCCAATCGATAGAGAATGTCAATTTATGTAAAACTGCCAAATTGCAATCGAAAAAGTTAAGCGATTACAAAAATATGGAAGGAAATCGAAAATGCGTAATTTCAGATTTTTCATGATATTTAAGGAATAGAGCAAGATATCTCGGATTTCTAAATAGATTCTAAAGAAGTTTGAAAAGGGGCAACTTTTTTCTAATTTAAGCAACTTTGTAACTCTTTAGGTTCACAAGATCCCAATGGTGTGCACCGTAAGAGTGACCACCCTGTATGTATACAGGGTCCGCCAAAAGTCCCGAGACAGCGCTGTATTTTTTGATTGCGTGAATATATATATTTTTTCAAAAATTTGCATGCTTATACAGTATCATAAAAACTACATTCTGAGATGATTTAGAACTTCCCCATCTTTTGAGGGGGCCACGTGGGGAGAACTACTCCGCTTTTTTAGATTGCAACCCCTATCAAGTTTTAACTCGTTTTAAAGAAAATTAAAAAAGAAACACATTCCTGCAAACCAGATGCCATTATGTTGATTTGTTAAAAAGTTATCACGGATTAAAATTATCAAAACAGTGTGGAAGAAAATCTAGTTACCATTGATATTTTGCAAACTAGTCCATGTCAATTAATAATTATTTACGTTTTCATCCCTGATAGCACCTCCTACGTGGAAAAGCTTTTTACACAATATTCAATGATTTTTCTTTGCAAAATATCAATGGTAACTAGATTTTTTTCCACGCTGTTTTGATAACTTTAATCCTTAATAACTTTTTAACAAATCAACATAATGGCATCTGGTTTGCAGGAATGTGTTTCTTTTTTCATGCTCTTTAAAATAAGTTAAAATTCGATAGGGGTTACAATTTAAAAAATCGGGGTAGTTCTCCCTACGTGACCCCCCCCCCCCCCCCCCCAAAAAGATGGGGAAGTTCTAAACCATCTCAGAATGTAGATTTTATGATATTGTATAAGTATGCAAATTTTTGAAAAAATATATTCGCTCAATCAAAAAATACAGCGCTGTGCCGGGACTTTTGGCGGACCCTGTATAATAAAAAAGTAATGCATAATAAATAATACATAGTGAGGTATATAACATTTTATTTATTATTTATCGCACTTGTCACATAAATTCCTACCTTTATGTCATAAATCATACTTTTCGCACTATTGACATACGTTAAAAGTTGATGGTTATGATTTAGTGAAATATATAAAAAAACTAATACAAAGTAAGGCATATATAATTCTAAAACTAACTCATGCCTAATACACTTCAAATAACTTTTTACTAATGCAATAAAGCTGCTTTTATTTTTTAACACCACTTCGCAGCGTTTGCAGAAAACAAGTTTATATAATAAATTGTTTGCTTTGATTAGATCAGGGGGTTTAATTAAAATACGGAGTTATTAAAGAGGTATGCAATTAATTAATTTAATGATCTGGATGTTTGCATAAACACCTTAGTTTCTTGGTGCTTAATCATACTAAAGACTAAGATAATAATAATTTTTATGGTTTTTTAATACTTGAAATATTTGCTTTATAAGCACTTAATCCGTTAGAAATACCTTTCTGATAATTTCGTAATACATATTTATTTTACGTTTATAATTATTATACAGCAAAGTGTGTAGATCGAATTCCAATTAAATAGATCAGTTAACTGTAAATAAATGTGGGTTGCCATTATGTCAAACGAAAGCAAAGGCAAGTATGTACATACTTTGCTAAAGGAGATGTAATTACACATGATGTAACGTGCATGATCGCCTATGAAAAATCTCTGCATAAAAAATGATACATAATTTATGCTTATTTTATTAAAATGAGTATATTATTAGTTATTTAGTTTCATTAAAAACCTTACTTATTAAATGCAATGCTGCATACTCATGAATATAAAGGTTTGACCTTATAAGCTTTTACAATAATTATTTATTTTTTTATTTTCGTAAAAAGTCAGTTGGACTAATTCATTTTGTTATAATTTTTAGAAGATTATGTATTGTATCTATTTTCTTTATCATCCTGAAATTATATTAGTTAATTGAATTACTGTTTAATATTTACCACAATATCAAAAAATAGAAAACTGTACGCACGTAAAGTATTGTCTGTCCACATTTGTCCTTGTTGGATTTGTAAGATGCGTTAATTGTTATTCATTTCCTGTCGACCAAGAAGTAAAGAATGAGGATGGTGCGTAATATTTAAAATACAATGGTGATCGTGATATGGTGATTGTATAATTTGAAGATTCCTTTATTTGTTTTGGTAATTACTTTTATTCAAGATTATTAGGCTGCTTTTACAAAATTTGAATAATTAATATTTACACAAATTTAAGTTGCTTTCAGTATCTATTTTTATTGACTAGTTTTTAAAAGAAAATATTGTGAATAAAAGTTTCATTTTTCATATTCAGGTATCAGATACCCATGAAAATAAGATACTGGCTTACAAAAAATAAGATATTAAGTGGAACTCGTTTGAATCTTGAAACGGCGTTAATTACATGTAAAAGGTAAGTATTTCTACTGGCTAGCTCGGATTAAATGAATATAACAAAGAACACTGAATCAAAGTGTTTTCTATAAAGTTTTGCTGACAAAAAAGTTGTAACTTTATGGGGCTTGTTTTAAAGGTATGAGCGAAAATATCGATATTCTTATTTATTTTTTGAAAAATACAATTCCGTCAAAATAATTATATAATTATTTCTTTTTGGGATACACTGTATTATTTTGATCGATCTCGAAGTTATAATAGGTTGGCAGCGATCCGATTTTTTTTTACCTCAAATGGCAAATGTACAGTAGTTTTTTTCATGTCATTGGGTACAGAATTTTCAAAGACGGTAAAAGCGGCGTCGATTATTTTTAGAAAACTTTATTTTGATGTTAATTTCAAATAATAAAGTGGTTATGAAATTTTATGTTTAGTATTCAATAATTGTTTTTCCGACGACCATATGAGAAAATCGTATATGTCATTCATATTAGTAGTTTAGAAAATCGTTCATTTCAACACTAGTGACTTTAAGTTTCCATGTTGTAACTGTCAAATAGTTCTTGTAATTTTCGATAGAGGCGCCGCGAAGGAATTCCGAAAGCCCTCTCTTGGATTTTTTTGAACTTGCAAAAAAAGGATAGTTCAAATAAAAATTTATATTTAACCCCGCCAATATTACTAATTTTATTATTAAAATCATTATATAATTCACTTTTCTGTAAATTTTAAATAAAATAGGAACATTTTTTATTCGTTTCGATAAGTTGCTTCCGTCAAAACAGCGCCACCTACAATTATTTACATTTAACTAAAAATAATCGATAACTTCAATGTCAGCTGCTGTTAACATAGGTTATGTTATGTTGTTACTACAAAATATTAAGAATGGTCGCAAAATCTCCGTGGTCGTCGGAAAAATAGCGTACACAACTCGCAGAAAGTGAATTTCGTTGCTCGTGTAATATCCTCACTCGGGTAGCGCCTCGTTCGGCTATTTTCACACTCGCACAAAATTCGTCACTTTCTAGCTCGTTGCGTAATATACTATTTTCTTCAAAGGTCGCATAACACTTCTCAATATTTAACAAGTCATTTCTCTATTAGTCCAGTCTACGGTACATTTCCTATTTCGTACGTAAATAGGGTATTCTTTTCAAGTCTATAAGTAGTGTCATTTGCAGCCTTATTCTTGAACCAGTCGACACGATGTCGCCGACGACTTTTATCAATCTGTCCTTCTCATTTACACGAAAAAATAAGAGTCTGTCCTTGTAGTCTCGTCGACGACACGATCTCGCCTGACGCAATCTCACCTCTCCTCGAGGGTATGCTTCCAAATCTCACCGGCGAATCCAAATTCACTTGGTCTGAACCAGAGGCCTTACTTTTAAACCACTCCACATGATGTTGCATGTCACATCACAAGGAGAGACTATTATTTTTTCATGAAATTGACAAGGACAGAATGATGTAAGTAGCATGCTACATATGTGGTGTGATTCAAAAATAACCCCCCAGGGCAATCAAGATTCACAGGGAGATTTTGACGCCTGTGCTCGAGGAAGGTGAGATTAAGATTCAGTCGGGTGAAACTCAGGAATCCAGCTCCTGATGTGGCACCGCGCAGAAATTTCCTGATTGGCCCGGGCGCTTGTATTATACATTCTACTTTCAGATTCGTTGTTAAAATTAAAACTTGTGTATTTTGAGTCACTTTATTATGTAAAGAAATTAATAAATTTTCTTGATCACGTAAAAAATACGACAGTAATTTTATTCCAAATATTAACATAATCATTTTATTGTTGACTATATTTGCTTAATGTTAAATATATTTTTATTATAACATATCATTTGCGATTAAATAACAAAATTAAAATATAAAAAAAAAATATTTATTTTTAACAAAGTTTGGTGTAGTTTGGACAATTTAGCGAACACCCTGTATAATAAAAATATGTACAAACGTTAGTTTAGTAAATTTTATGAAACTTTTATTTGAAACATTTTTTGAATTTTTTTATGGTTTAAAAAATATTAAAGTATTCCGGTAATATTGAATAACCCTGTATTTAATAATAATAATAATAAATCATTTATTGTTTTAAGAGCACAATACAGTGTATATGATACTTACAGAGGTATATACAGTAATCTTACAATTTATTTTGTGAACAATCTTAAAACCAAAGGAGCGAGATCAGTGAATACCACTGCTTTTCATCAAGTCCTCAACATTGTGAAGATTTTAATAAATCGGCAAGATGAAAGAATATACAGGGTGATTTTTAAGTTGATACTTTTTTTGATAGGATGTAAACTCAATAAAATATGTCGTTTGACAAAATATTTTGTATATGTATTTTATTACTTCGCTTAAAATATCGCTGTGCTAGAACAAACTTAAGTTGTATTACTATACAGGGTGTGTATAAATTCTTGTCTATAGTTTAGATGGAGGATTCGTTGGATAATTATAAGCATAAAATTTTAATACGAAAATTTTGGAATCGTCTTCATAAGCCCTCAATTGCAGTTTTAAAGAAACTTATAAATGGCAATATCTCAAAAATAAGGAGAGACAATATTAAAAAAAACAATTTTTTAAATAAACACTAGAACATAAATTATTTTATTATTGTATTTATACACACCCTGTATATGTTGTCTTAGTATTGTTCTAGGACAGCAATATATCGAAATCTTTGCAAGAATTTAATTTATTTTAAATAATAAGATTCCCAATTGAAATATTTTGCAAATACAAAAAGTTAATTGCACTTTTTTTGTTGGAATATGAAATCCAATTTGTAGTTTACAAACTGCAAACTGAGGTAATAATATAAATTGATATATTTTTTGTTAGTAGTCCATTAAATATTTTTTTCCAATAACTGAACCCTGTAATTTTAAATCGTGTAAAGTACTTTGTGGTTTTTCGGAAAGAAATTATAGCTTCATTTTACGTGGAAATGTTGACAAATCTTTTTATACCTGAAGTAAATTGAAATAATTATGATAGGAGTAAAAACCTTACGATGAAATAATTATGTTTTAAAATTGCCTCATGGGAAAGTGTACATTTTGACGCTTCTTTTGAAACATATAAGGGAATACTTGTGGAATTTGTTTTGGATTTGAATATTGTGCTGAACTGCCAGTATCATAAATTGATTGTCAGTGGGAGCCGCAATTTGCCTTTTAAGAATACTCGTGTGGGCCATGATATTTTTGTTCTTGTAATATGTGGCCGCAGCATTTGTACCAAGGAAGGTTCCAAGCTGTTACAAACTAAATTGAAGGTAATTATAGGTGGTCATTTCACCTACGTGAGCACGGAGCAACCCAAATTAATAAAAAATCCAATTTGGCTAAAACGTCTTAATTCTAGTAATAATTATTTATTTCGTGTCATTAAGAAAACATTAGCTTCATAAAAAGACGATTTATAACTTTTGCGCTTTCTTTTTTGATAATTGAGTTCAATAAGTGTTTATTATGATGAACATTAACCGGACTTAAATTCTAGTACAGGCTTAATTATAATTCTGGAATTGTAGTTTACCGTTCAGTGTAGTGTCATTTTTACGTTTACGTATGCATGTGTGCCTTTTTTAGGACTATTGAACAGTAGGTGTTTTATTTCTGAATATCTTCCCACAATAACAAACGGTTATGTTGCGTATAAATATTTACTTCTACTGATGAGATTCTTTCAGATTCAAGGTACTTATGCATTCAATGTCGTAACAACCCATTCAATCGCATAACAAAAAGATTTTAATAACATAAGGTAGAGAGAATCTTCCAAAATTTTTATGCACAAGTTAATTTTAATTTTGTATGCATACATATTTATTTTCACCTTAAATAATTTTATAAAATATTGTATAAAAAACTGTACAATGTTGACAATTATATAAAATGCATATTTTTTTAATAGGCCACTATTCCTCGTTTCATAAGTTTTGTTGGATAATGGATAATTTATCTGAAGAAAACACTGTCTAGCAGAGTATTTGTTATTTTAAAGTTCATTTAACTCATTTTCCATGTTCTTTTAGTCTGAAACCAAATAAACCATTTTTTTTCATTTTAATTGCTTCCATAGGTCTTTTCGTAAAGTAAATATTGATTCCTCAACATAAAACGAGCTAGAGATAAATATATATTGAAAGCAAACGTTTAGTTTATTAATATTCCTCTTTACTTAAAATATTTATTTCAAAGTACAAGTTATTATAAAAAGCAATTCCAAACCATGTATGATGAATAAGTCGTTTCTTATCGATTTCTCTTATAGATAATTACCTAATAATCTGATTGGCTCTTAAAAGAGTAAATTTTTATTTTTTGAGTATGTTGAGAAAGTGCAACGAATAATTTTTGAAGTAAAGTTCCAGTACATATAACGCGTGTTTCTCTTGGGTCATGCATGGCTTGCTTGAAGTTGAAAAGTGTTCCATTGTGTCAGCCCAGCATTATTTGGAGGTTGAAGAAAGTGAAATGGGCAAATTACATAAATATTAACTTTCAGTTATAGCTTAATTTCATATGTTTTGCTTAATATTATTTAAATAACTGGTGTTTATAATTGCTCTAATTGTAAAATACGTATTCGCTCTATTTCGACCTTTTAACGTGCAAATTACGCACGTTTTTTGGTATTTGGATCGAGAAAACGGGCGTGACTGTTATAGTTTTAAAAAATAGGCTAGGAAGGTCACTTTAAATGAAATTAGAAATATATTTTGTATGGAGATTAATATTATATACCTGGCATTGACTTAAATGTGATGAAATGAGTAATTACTTCGCCCACTGGTTTTAAGGTCTTAACTACTTATTATTATTATTATTTATTATCGTAATATTTCTCGTAAACTATAACTCATTTTAGAAAAAAACAAGTCATGTGTACATATATAAACTTATTACAACCTTAAAATGAAATTATAATACGTTTTTAAGAACACAATTTTAAGAAAACGATCCAAGAAATATTGGGTAAAAAAATAAATTGGTTCTTCAATTGATTCATGAAAATAGAACCTATTAACTTCCTTACATTTTTTTAATTTATAGGCGTAATAAAGTAAAAGGTGATGTTGCTTAAATTATAAATTTAACATTTAATATTGCTGCAGTAAATGATCGTACAAAAATATCAGTTCGTTACTCGGTGAGGAGGCATTAACAGCCTCCTCTGTGTTTTCAATCGGAATTCTTCCTGATTGTATATTGACAGACTTTAACAGATCAACAAGATACAATACAATGCAGAGTTGGTCGGTAATAAATACACCTTGTAATAAGTGAAATTAATTTTTATACAAGTGCTAAATATTTTAAGGATTGTATTTATGTAACGGAGCGGAACGGCATTAATCAATATTTATTTTAATAAGGAGCAATACATTAAAAATAAAATAAAAATTTATTTTTAAACGCCAACTGAAAACATCAATATTGTGACCAAAATTTAAATACGTATACAAATATTTTTTATTTACTATTGAATTTGCATTACAGTTTGGTGATAGTAAATTTTTTGTTATTGAGACATATTTTTTATATTAAAGTAATATTTATATTACATGAATAATTAAAAGACTATGTTCTGTTTGATAAACACTATAGCCTGTATTCAGCGTCTGTGATGAAAATATTTAAAGACGTCGTTAACGTTAAAGACTTAGAAATATTTCTTAGGAAGATATATTTTTTACTAATAACGTCTTTAACGTTAAAAACGTTTAAAAAATATTTCATCACGGTCGCTGAATACAGGCTCATATTTTCTCTTGTCTCTTTATCCAATAGTTATAATGATATGTAACTTAGACTTTTAGTACTTTCTTAACATTTTGACCTTGTCATGTCTTTTATTAGATTAACGGCAATAAAGAAATTTGTTATCGTATCCACATACAAACAACGTTTCTTAAATAAATATAAATAAAGGTCCTTCATCGGAACGTCTCTTCCAGTGAGTTAATATTTTTATTGGCCTAAATACTTTATAGTGATGATCGAATTAATTTTTCAAATATTTCCTATTATTCTGCATTCTTTCATTCAAACATTTTTAAAATTCTGATAACTAGTCCTTTTATGTTGTTATACATATATAAAGGAAGCTTCACCTGAAATTATTTGGAAGTTTTTCATTATTTTTCTTTGCCAATTTTCATCGATTTTTCTTGCCGATTGTAACTTCTATTTTTCTTCATCGATACTCCCTTCATCTTCACTCAAATGTTCGTGAGTTATAAAAAAAAAATTTTCTTTGAAATCATGTTTACATTAATTTTCCATTTCCTCTTCATTGGAGACTGGAATAGACTCACTATGTACTTTGTATTCCTATTCCTTATACGAATCTACTTTGTAATTCAATATAGCATCGACAGAATTGGAGTGGATAATGGATTCACCTGAGTAATTTCGAATCATACAATCATATAATAATAATAATATTACTTCTTTTTTTTTCAAAAACAAAGAATTACACAAACATGAAAAAAGAATAAAAATATACAAATTTGTTACTATAAATAACACAAGAGAAAAAGAAAAAGAAATGGGAAAAACCCAAGGCGCGGTTCAGACTTAGTCTGCTCTTCCACTCAAGCTTGTTTCATAATATTTTATAATATACATCGATACATAGTATATAATACATAGTACACAAATAAGTAATTAAAGAGAATATAGAATTTTTCTATAAATATTTCACATTTCTAACATTTTTATAATCCTTTCCGAATTTTTGTTGTTGTTGTTCGTTGATTCACATATTAAGTACCAGGTTTTTATAGACTTTTTTAAAGGACTGAATTGATAACTTTTGTATGTCCGTTGGTACTTTATTATACAGAAGGGCTATTTAAAATGAGAAAGCTGATTGAAAAAGCGAAGTTCGGTGAAGAGGACGAGATAGTCCCCCTCTGAAACGAATATTTAGATTATGGACTTCCCCCCGAAAATAATTATAGAGATAAATTGTTTTTTCAGTACGAATAATCTTATGATACAAACTACAAGTGTATGAAGTATTGCACATATTTAGTATCTACTAATTTTTGAGAAATCTGTTCACATTTCCTGATTCCGTATATTAATAAGACAAGAAATTTTTGAATGCTCGTGGTATTATACATGTCAAGAAACGGTCCATATACACTATCACAAAAATCCAGAAGAGAGAGAAAAAGAGTTTCACTAAGTAAAATTTTTAAGTTTTTTTCTTAAATAGTGCCGACTAATGTAATAAATTCTTATAATGGCGCTGCATGATTTTTAAAGGCATTTATTTATGTGTTGCGTGAACTTAAGTTTTTCATCAATTATGAAACCTAGTTTCTTACTTCTGGTTTAGGAATTAGTGTATAGGAGTTTAATTTAATATTTAAATTGCCCGCGCTGACTACTCGTTCTCTTACTTTTTTTGGTCCAAATATTATTAATTCTGTTTTATTAGAATTTAAGTGTAACTGCAGACTTTCTGACCACCGTCTTATGTTTCCTAGTTAATTTTAGCTGCTACAGCCTGTTCAGTTTCATTTTCGTAGAATATATTTTTTGGAGATGGCAATGATTTTTCACATTTAACTCTCTGACTCCTATCCGTTAAGTACTAACTTACGTAGTAAACGCAGTGCAATTGTAACAGACCAAGAGATGACAGATTTGACAATAATGGTCCAAAGTATCAAACTCTTTTGAAAAATGTAGCAGTATAAGGGCTTACTTTTTTTCGATGCATATTGCGAACCGTATCGTCTAAAATGTATTTTAGGGCTTTTATCTAATCCAGATTGAAGTTCGGGTAATAGTTTAACTTCATCAAGATAAGTACGCAATTAGGACTCCATAATTTTTTCGATGATTTTAAATAGACTAGGAAGTATACTAATTGGCCTAAGATCTTTAAGTACTTGCGGGTTTGTTATTTTTGGTATTGGAGTTAAAATAGCTTGTTTCCAAACCTGGAGAAAGTAACCAGTGAGAATTCACGAATTTAATATAAACGTTACAAAGCTGACTATGAAAGGCAACGTATTTTTATCATAGCTATGGAAATTCCTACGTCTCCTATTGCCTTTGTGGTAATAGAATTAATAATTGAGCATTATTTACAGTGACAAATAAAAATTTTGTATTAACTCTCAATATGTAGCGATTAATGGTATAATTCAGATTATTAGTTGACTTTGGAATAGAGGCTAGTTTTTTTCCGTACCCATTTGTTTAAGGGTTGCCAATTATTTCAAATTTTAAATTTTTCAGGTTTTTCGCGCATCAGAATTATTTAAATGAAACTTAAGAATTGGTGTGTTTTCTTTTTTTATTGTTAAGAGTATTACGCATAGTTTTATAGAATTATTGATCCACGAAGTTTTTATTTTTTTTAATGCACGATCTCGTACTCATTGTATTTCACGTATATTGTGAGTTAACCAGGGTGGTTTTTTAATTATACGAGAACGAATAATTGGCGCATGTAGGTCAAAGAGATTAGGAATAATATTGCTTAGAATGTCAACTTTATCATTTATGTTATCAAAAGTAACAATAGTATCCATGCGTGAGTTTATTAGATTTTCTAAATTATGGAATTTGAACAAGCAATGTTCTTTGTAAATAGCTTTTTTTTCCACAAAACAACTTACTACACAAGCTCGTGATCCGCAATGTCATCCGCACATGTAGTTCCTGAGCTACGCACAAAATTTGTATTAAGGCCGATTTAAACGAGCACATAAATCTTGTACAAGATCGACTCAGAGGCTACTGCACATTGCGCAGTAGAAATGATATAGAAGTTAATATTAAAGTCACCTAGTAAAATAACGCAACCAAACTACGTAATAAATAAACTTCGTTTTGTTTATAGTGAATTCAATCCAGCAATGTTCAATACAATTTGGCACTTCAATGCGTTTAAATTTAATAGTGTTTTTTACATAAATTGCTATATCTCCTCCTCTTCCATCCTTGCGATCGCACCTTACGGTATTAAACTCAGCTATCTCAACAACCTTGTCATTTATTTCCACTTTAAGCCATGTTGCATTTATAGCAAATATATCAAAATCTGATTGGGATATGTAGTCACGAAATCCATTAAATGAACTAGTCAATGAGCGAACATTTAGATGTCACATACTTAAACAAGACATTTTTTTAGGATTAATTGAAATTATGTGTATTGTTGTTATCTTATTACTATAAAAATATAAAGAGAAAAATCTTTACAATGTGTGAAAAGAGTATTTTACTTGAAGAGGTGATTTTGTCCCGGATGAAATTATTAAATTGAAAAACAACTTTGTGGCTTTGTACCAGGATTTTCTTTATTTTCTGTTAACTTAATACATCAGAAACGTTTCAATCTTCATTGAGATCATCATCAGTCCTACAATTTACAAATTCACATGAAATTACATGTTAAACAACAGTATGTTACAATTAAAACTTAACAATTTATTTACGATACATAATTGTGTTTTATTAATTACCTTAGTCTTTCTTTCAGAAAATGTGTCCTTATAAATAAAAATAACGGTTTTTACGTAGTGAACAAACAGAGCTTTCCCTTGGAACATTAAGAATGCTAAAAAAGAGACATGTGCTTAAGAGTATTTTACTTCCAGTGAAATACACGATTTTTCGTAGAAGATGTAGCAGAGCACTAAAAATCCGTCTATCCACCCGACATTTGCACTATTGTCAGTATCATTAGAATAGGGCAAAGTTTTGCTATCCTTCTCAAATTGTTCTCCCGCCTTCAACTAACTTCAAATCTAAAACATCGAATTTTTGTTTTATCATCAGCTGTTCATTTTGTTTATTTTGGAAGATGTAAAATCGTCATTCTTGCTAGCCAAAAAAATCGTTAAAGCAGCAGTTTCCTCTTGTTTTTGCAACCTAACTTTTTGATATTTTTCTTAACTATTTCCTGTTATCGGTTCGTCTATTCCTGGCTACCTTAATTATTTCCTATTATCGCTATCTTTCTTTTCTTTCTTTAAAGTTTTTCATCTTGCGCTTTAACAAGTCTTCCTCTTTTTCCTTTTATTTTTCATTTCTTTTTCAAGACGCATTTGTTATATTTTCTATAGCTGTCCATCGAGTTCTGTCCGTAATCTGTGGTTTTTGGGATTCCTTTTATTGGGCCTTGCAATGGTATTTTCATCGCCGTTTGAATATAGTATTTTATCGGTGTTGTCTATTTATGTTTTCATTATTTTTGAATTTTTTGATAGTTTGGAACTATCACAAAGTTCCTTTAAGTACTTTTTCTGTTCGAAGAACGCAACCACTTCATTTATTAATAGAATTTCGATTTCATTTTCTTTTAAAGCCCGAAGACTATCAAGATTTTTATTTTGCTGTGATGAAAACTAACATAACTTACAATTTATTTCCGTTTTGATTTTTTCTCCGTATAAGAACAATCAGATCCCGAATGCAATCGATCTTGAATTTGGTCCTTTTCGAAACTTGACATTTGACATGCTTTGAAGTAATTAACTTATACTAAATAAAATTAGCAATTTGAGAAACTTAGTTTTAAAATTTTAATGCTGAACCTGTCATGAATTTGATATACATTGAAACATCAAACAAGGATCCAACCAAAAAGTTGGCGTAGGTACATGCTTTTTTCAATTTAACTAGATTTCAAAGTTTTCTTATTTCGTGTTATGTTTAACAGGTTTTAAATGAATAAAAATAAAATTTGAAATTACGATAAACCTGGATAGCTATCTCTAAGAAAGTGAAAATTACATTTAAATATTGAGGTGGTTTAAAGCTTTGCAAACAAGTTAAGTTATTCTATGGACTTATTTTTGATCGATTTTTGTAGTAAAAACATAAATGTCTTTAAAATAAAAGTCTTCCAACGATTGTTAGAAGAATATTTGAATTCATATTTTTGCACACTGCATTTTAAGCAAATTTAATTTGACGTTTCTCTTTTCAGTGCAAGTGCTCTTGAGTTACCTCTGCCCGCGACTCCTTCAGAAATGGTATCTAGGCGTAAAATATTATCCCGTTCTCGTGATGATCTTCACATGGATTCCAATTTCCAACCTCCTGAAGATGAAGAAGACGTCTGGTATCAAAAGGATAAATTATACAAGGTAAGTCCACACTATTAGTACAGTATAAAATACCGTCACCCTCATTAGTAAACATCGTAACCTGCATTTAGATAATTTTGGTTATGGAATAATGTGCTAAAGTCACTATTGCATGAAACTTTGGTCACTGGTCACTAGGTTGATGTACACCAGCAGATCTTGAGAAAAGTACGAGGTTCGCGAGGTTTCCTAATTTGAGTAAAAATAGTATATGTAAAATTTAAATTAAACCATTAACAAGTATAGAATTAAAAAAATATAAGTGTATTAGTGTACAAGATTCACATTCGTTGAAATGATTATTAGGTGAAAATAAAAGCCTTTTTCGAACTTTTCTCAGTATATTTGTTTATAAAGTCTTGACTTTTCACCTAATAAGTGTATTAGTCATTTTTTTAATATATCTTCTAAATGTTTTGAAATTATACCAGACCAATATGTTTCAATACGAGATATTTCTTAAATTTATTGAATTTACTCGAAATAAAACAATTTGAAAATATGTTTTTTGACAAAAATACATAATATATTAAAACATTTTCTAAAAGAATTTGCACCCACTTTAGGAAATATTAAACCTAGCTAAAAAATAATGGTTTAATTTTTAAATTATGACCTCTCACTTTTGCAGTTGGAGATATTAAAAAAAATAATGTGTGTTCCAAAAAAGCAAATTTTTTGGTGGCACTTTTTGGGAGTTTATTTTAAATACATTTATAAGACTTGGAATTGCAACAAACCTATTCTTTAAAAATAGATTTTAAATGTAGAGAAATTTTTACAACCATAAATTATAGCAGGACATTAAAAACATCTACTTTTGAAAATAAAATAAAATTATTATAATCCAACGTTCTCTTTTTCAGTAAGCTTGACATTTAGAAAACTTTAAATTATCCTAAATTAAGTTTTGTTTGAAACTTTACGGTCTTTAACTCCTTAAAAGTATTAATTTAATGAAAAATACCATTTAAAAAAACTTGATGATGTCAATTAAAAGTAATAATATAACATTTTATTTAAGGCAAAAACAAGTATGCCTACATTTTGCTTCTTTGGGTGACTTCATAAAATTATAAATATTAAACCGCAAGTTGTTAAAATTTAATAATGCCTAATGATTCAACTCATACATTTTACCTTCTTTCCGTGATTAAGAGAACATTTCCCAATTTAATTTGTTCATAAGAAAATTCAAGTTTCAAAAACATTTTTTGACAAAACTTTTCAAAATATCAACATGAATTTTCATGTTTACAATATTCTAATTAAATTATTAACCTCACAAAATTTATGTAACCAGTACCGACTTTTTAGCATTCTTTAGCTACAACAGGATTAATATCCTGATCAATGGTAAACTAATAGTTTCCATTGATAAAGAATACATTTTTAATGAATTCAGAGTTTTTTTTAAGTAAAAGTTAAATATGGAGTTTTTTAATTTCTATGGGAAACACGCCTCTAATAATTTTTTGCTAAATAATCTTTCTCTATAAATGTTGTAATACCTTCACAAATAAAAGAGTACAATATTCGCTATTAATTAAAGCAATATAAAATTATTAAATAATTATTTGAAATTCTTTACCAGACCGTGGTATCGCATTAAAAGGTAGTTATTAAGACGAGGAATATGCACCTGACATAAACATATGGCAAATTATACTTACCCTAGTTTAAACAAGTTTCTAAACCGCAAAAATAATTTTGCCAATAATTTAATTAGCGTTTACATGAAAATAATCAATTTCTAAGCCTGCAGCGATATTTCTTTGCTAAAGGCTAAGCTTTAATTTAATGGTAGCGACAAAATAATTGTAGCAGTAATAAATTCATAAAATATGACATCTAACTCAGTAAAATTTTTATTACTAATAAAATGTTCCTAGTTTATTTTCTTTGTAAAATGTTTATAAGGAGCATAAAATTGTGTAAATTGCAGCACGACCTACAAATTAAGCGATTTAAATAATTAAAGGCCGATATACAGTTTCCGGCCTGAAAAATTACAAAACCTCAATTAAAATCCTTTATCTAGTCATTTAATTATTTATAGAAATAAACATAATTATACACAAGGTAAATTAAATTTGGGAATAATAAATATGATGTAAAACTTTAGCGACTTGATTTTTAACCCTTTCACTCCTAGTGGTGACAATTGTACACATTAAATTTACATAAGGTATGGAAAATTCGATTTTATTTCTTTATGTATTTTTTGCAAAAAACACCATGTATTATTAAGAAAAAGAGCGATAAAATGTATAAATATTCGACAAAATTTAGAATTCCACAAAATTTTAAATCATCAAAAATTGAGGATGAACACTACCCAAAAACCAAAGAGGAATACATTAAAAGATTCACGATTAAAGTGAAGTTTTGAAGTGAGACAGCCGAATATACCTAATAATCGCTCACTTTTTCATTTTCACCAAAGTTAACTTCATTTCTAAGGCAGGGTTTACACGGTCAATATTATTGACGCAATATCAGGTTTCTTCAATTTATTGACCGTGTAAACGATATATTGAAGCAATAATGTTGACGCCAATAGAGTAAAGGGTATAACAATAAGATTGCCTTACGGGAGATGCTTGGTTATATCATAACTGTTAAAAATCTGATTTTTTTGTTCACTGGTGTACTGCTTGTCTCACTTTAGGTTTACTTTAATGCTTTTACGGTATACAATCACCCTAAGATATCTTACATATTGCCTGAAATTACAGCATATAAGCAAATTTTTTGAAAATATGAAATCAGAATTTAGTTTTGTACAAAATTTAACATATTTTGAAATCATACTTTTTAAGATTATTAAGAAAACTTTAAAGTTTATTTTTCAGCAAAATCTGGGAAACATTTATTTTTATCCTAAAAATATAATAATATTTCTGAGACCTCTTTATCGAATGTTCGTTGCATTCTTATTGGAGGTTCGCCAGCGGCCGCCTTTGGTTATCGTTTTTTTTTAATATCATGGGATATACGGTCCATCGAATTTAACTTGTCTAAATGCTTTTGGATCATCATACATCAATTAACTTTCAATATAAGTAGATGCTGTGTCGATGAGAATTCCCAACATTCATAACACATACATGTGAAATGTGCATGTAATAAATATAAAGATCGAAAGTCAAAAGATTCATTACAAATGAGGCGGTTGTTTTCAAAAGACTATGGAGTAACTTTAAATTTATTAAATATTAGAAGTAACAGGTACTTTTAAAAATGACGTATATAAGCAAAGATTAAGTTCTGATTTTTTTGAATTACCAATTTTACATAAATTTATCACAAATTTATAAAAATTAACGTTTACAATTTTCCCAAATTTAACTTGTTCCAATAGACACATAACAATCCGCAAGAATGTTTACAAATTAATACATAAAAATTATTAAAATGAGCTGGGGGATTGTGATTTATATTCAAACATAGCCGTCCTGCTGATCCTTGGTTAGGGTCCGTTTTTAAGTTAGAAAAAACGGTTCGTTTTAATTTATGGCTCGGTTTGTATGTTCAGTTTGCGGTTCACAAATCATATGGACATTGCTTTATTGCCATATTCTATGGTGGTGAGCTCCCAACTGAGAGGCCGACAAATTTTAAATCTCTATGGACCTACATTACATCTCAATTTAAATTTTAACAAACACCACCTTTTTCAATGTCAAAAAACAGATGAGGCTTTCGACACTTTTTTTATTTGGGATGCCAATGAATCATGTTGAATCGTATGCAGATTTATTTTTGGGTTAAAAGGAAATAATAATAATAAATAAAAAGGTAATTTTGGTATGCTATTGAAAAATTACCGAAGTAGTAAAAAAGTAGAAAAACGTGCGAAGCATTGCCAATCTTTAATTTTCTTTTTGTAGTGGTTGTTTAAATTAATCATATGCAATGGTATGCATGAAAGGTAGGTCGGGTCGCAGGTGAATGAAAATTTAAGAAATAACTTTCGTTTTGATTATGGTCTCTGGTGTACACTTTCTTTATCACTTTAAGGAGTCTTCCTACTGGGTTTGCATGATATAGGAATGTAATATATTCAAGGTGTCAAACGGTTCGCTCTAAATAGTGCAAAACAAGATTTCTATTAATGTTTAATCGACAACTAAAGCTCGTGTCAGGTGGATATTATGTAGAGGCCTACCTGTAACCAGCTTTCTCTCATTATAACTTCGCAAATAGACGCGAATTCAACACATGCAATTATTGTACTTATTAAAACACTACGTTTCGTAATATTCCTATTTAATATCTTATATGACTTTTTGAATGGGCCTAGAACTATACTTTACGTAATATTCACGATTCACGTTATAGACTCATTATACAAAAAAATATTAAGTGCTTACATTAAAATTCGCTTTAAATGAAAGTGTTCTATGCGTAAACACTTTTAATTTAATAATAAAAATAATAAACTTAAATAATAATTTCCTTAATTTTTAGGTTTAAAGTCGCCATATTTCAATTTTTTTGAAAAGAAACACCTACAATTCTATGCTTAAACAGAAAAAGTAAATTAGCATTAAAAATAATTATTTTTTTTTGTAAGCTTTATTCTTTTATATAAAAGAAAATTGTTTTCATAACTTGAAATGGCATTTAAAGTTTAATTAAAGCAATTCGCACAATTAAATAGTATTTTCCAATTAATTTATTTATTAAATATTTAATGACTTAATATTTATTTTATTACTGTTTTTAAATTAATTATCAGAATAATTAAATTTATAACTTAAAATCCGTTGCTTTTAAAAATTTTGAAATTAAATCTTCTTCTATAGGTCAGTTTAACAAAATCGTTTTCTTCACAAACTACGGTTTAAAATGAGCTATAATGAATAATCAATAAATAACTACCTTCCCCAGTAGCACAACAATATTGGCAAAATCATGGCTTTCAATATTGGGTGGAGATGCATTTGTTTAGATGGAATTATGTGAAGTCCAATATTGGCAACCCAATATTTGCAAAAAACGAAGGCCCAATATTTGTTTACCTTTTTTCTCCCAATATAATTTACCTACTGCCTGCCAATATTTGGATACTGATATACAACCATATATGGTCGCCTTTATTGTACCAATATACTTTCGCCAGGGAACGTCGTTATGGGTTAATGGATTTGTATTTTATTCTCAATAAACATTTGTATGTTATGAAAAGTATTAATAAATAAAATAATTGTATGGAAGGTGAAATAAAAAACGACTAATTTTATAATTTTCACTTATTTCTTTTTAATTAACTTTTTAACAGGTTTTGTACGGAACTAATCTTCAATTTTATATTATTTTCATTATATTGCAGTTTCTTTATTAAATATCAAAAAACTAATCTTGCAGTATTATTTAAATAAACTTTTATAATTTGAAACTCGATTTTAAATATTGGTATCATATTGGCATTTTTTTAAATAAACAGACTTGTAAAACAATAATTTTTCAATATTGGTCCAATTATAAAAAACTATATTTGATTTACATATTTTTTTACCTTTCATTAGTTTTTGTAAGAACATAACCTTCAATTTTGTAATATCCACATTTAAAAAAAATATATTTTTACAATATTGGCTAAACTTCTATACCTACATATGTATATTTTGTAATTTGATTATGAATATTGGTATCATATTGGCAAATCTTCAAGTAAACACGATTTCAAAATTAAAATTTTTGCAATATTGGCCTGATCATAAAAAAAGAGATTATTATTTTCTCTTCCAGGAATTTCAATAACCAAAGGCAAAAAATACTTTTATAATTGGCATTTTAAAATTTGATTTTAAATACAGGGTGTTCCGTAAGTAATGCATAATAATGAAAGGGGTTGTTCAGGACACCAAAACAAGCAACTTTTGTTAATAAACCCATATTCGGAAATTAACCATTAAGCCAGGGTAAATAAAAAAGATTTAAGGTAATTAAGTTAATTATTTAATAAAATTTACAAAAATTGTTCGAAATTTCGGCCATTTTGTTCAATGCACAAGGTTGCACGCTGGTTCATAGATGTTGGAACCCTCTGGAATATCCCCGGGATGTCTTGGACAATGGTACAAGCAGCCATAAGTCTTGCGAGAAGTTCTTCTTCTGTAGTAACAGGCGTCGCGTACACCAGACTTTTCAAATATCCCCAAAGGAAAAAATCTAAGCGCGCAGCTCTCAAAGAGTTACAAAGAGCTACAAAGAGCTTACCCATAAATGAGATGCATATCAGCTAATTCCGCGCATTGGAAAAATTCACCATTTTCGAAAGTAATTAACTTTAACTTTAAGGGGATTCCGGACTGCCGCGACCTTTCTCTCCCTTACTCACGCAAATCATTGCTAAACGCAGAATAAAGTTTTCCAAGCACATGTGTGAAAATTCATCCATATTGGTCAATTCATAAATGTGGTATTTAAAATCTACGAAATGATAATTAGCAATGACAACAGAATAAACCGATGTTGATTTACTACTATCGTATTTAAAGTTGTTCACTCCAAATTTGTGTCGTGTTTTTTTTTAAAATCTGTTGTGCACGGTCCATTGTAAAGACATGACAATAAATCGCAAACATTTATTTACAAAAAAAGAAAATAAAGCTATTTTTGTAAATTAAATTTAAAAATTTTTGTCTCAACCTAGTGACTTAATGGTTAATTTCCGGATATGGGTTTATTAACAAAAGTTGCTTGTTTTGGTGTCCTGAACAACTCCTTTCATTATTATGCAATACTTACGGAACACCCTGTATATGGGTATCATATTGGCATTTCTTCTAATAAACAGCGTTTCAAAACAAGTTTTCTAAGACTACACCTATCATAAAAAAATGTTTTTTTTCTTGAACTTTCATTAGTTATTCCACCAACATAACCTTAAACCTTATTCATTATACATATTTTGAAGTTTCATTAAAATAGAAAAAGAAAAAAATATTTTTACAATGTCTGCCAAATCTTCATAAACCTATATATTTTAAAAATTTATTTTCAATATTGGTATCATATTGATATTTCTGGAAAAAACAATATAAATAAATATGTTTTCAATAATGGCCCAATCATTTCAAAAACTGTGTTTACTATTAATTGTAAAACTATATTGGACCATCAAATGCAAGCTGATAAAAGATAATAGATTAAAAAATAATATTGAACCAATTTGGGGTCAATACATAAATACCAATATATTTTTAAATTGGTTAACCAATATCAAACCAATATAGTATCATACGTTTATATATTGGGCCAACATTAAATATTGGTACAATAATGGTTATATAAAGGTGGAATATTGTTTGCTACTGGGGTTATATTGGTACAATTAAGTCAAATTGATAAAACATATGATAAAAAAATATTGAACCAATCTAATCCAAATATATTTAAGTATTATTTTATTACTCCTATACAGGGTGTTCCTTTTAAAAGGAGCCACCCTAAATAACTCTCAAAAAAATAATTAATTGTAAAAATGTCGTGACAGGTCGATTTTTACCTTCAGGGGGGACATCTTTTTACGACAAAATAAGAATGGTAATTGCAACCCCCATCCCTACGGAGCCACCCTATCAATTTTTTAAAATGGGAATAGGGGTCGAGTGATACATCATTTGGAAGCATTTTTTACCCTGATAATGGTAGTCATAATTTTTTTTGGAAAATTTTTGATTTCCAATCTACCTAAAAATTTAAAAAAAAGTAGTTAATAATGGTATTATTTATGTACTTTTAAATCACTTTTGGATAAATCGTTAAGTTTTGACCATAAAACAAGTGCTCTAACTTAACAAAAGCTAATTATTTATAATTATTGAAAAATAAATCAGTTACCATATTTTTTTATAATTTTTTTTGCGATAAATTACTTTCTACTTTCCTCTTTTATCGAATCCTGTAAATGACTACATTAAAATAGGACCAAAACAAATCATATTTTTATTTTCAGGATAAACAGACCTTTAAAATGATGCATCACTCGACCCCCATTCCCATTTAAAAAAATTGAAAGGGTGGCTCCGTAGGGATGGGGGTTGCAATTACCATTCTTATTTTGTTGTAAAAATATGTCCCCCTAAAGGTAAAAATCTACCTGTCACGGCATTTTTACAATTTATTATTTTTCTGAGAGTTATTTAGGGTGGCTCCTTTTAAAAGGAACACCCTGTATATTGTATATATTTTAAATTAAAATTTCACCTATCATCAGTTTATGCTCGTACATACCCTTTTAACATCCAAACAATAAGTATCCAAGAAAAAATATTTTTAAAGTATTATGATTAAAAAATCACCAAAAACCTATTTTGAAATTTGATTTTAAATAATGGTATCATATTGGTATTTCTTTAAATAAACAACGTATTTAAACAAAAATGTTATTGAAGTTTTTTTATAAATATTTTTTAAATTTTTTTTACCATATTGGTTAAATCTCGAAAAACCAATATAGTTTGAAACTTGATTTTAAATAATGGTATCATATTGGCATTACTTTACAAAACAACGTTTAAAATCAAACATTTTTTTTGATATTGGCCCAATCATGATAAAACTATTTATTTTTTCAATTGGTAAATTATATTCATCCATTAAAGGTAAATCGATAAAAGGTATTATGAGTAAAAATAATATTGACTCAATCTAGGCCCAACATATAAATACCTATATATAATTAAATTGGTTAAACAATATGTAACCAATATAGTATAATATGTTTATTCAGGGTGAGTCGAAATTAAACCGAAAAATTTTTTAAGCCGATTCTATGACTAATTTTAAGATACAAACTTTAAATTAACATATGTCCGATTTTCAATATTCACAATTTAAAAACTTCTGCCAAAAGCTATTGTTGAAATTTATCTGTGCTCAAAATTTGAGCAAATTTTTATTAAAAATGTAGATGTTTTGTTAAAAAAATGAAAAAAACTAGGTAATCATGTATTTAGAAAATTTAATTTTTTAAGAAGTTTTAAGAATGTATTCTAATTTTTTATTTTGAAATTAGTAAAAAAATCCGATACTTGGTTGGAAACACATATTTCGATATATAATAATAGCATAACATTTTCACGGTTATAACGAATAAAATTCGAGGTGCCTTGATGCTCGTTATAACCGAGTTGAACTGTATTTAATTTTTTATAAGCGATGCATTTTTTATTTTTATTTAAAACAATATTTTTTTATTTATTATGCAATGTAAAATTTAGTTATTAATTGATATTGTGAGTATAAAAAAATAAATGTTGCTCTATTTTTTTCGGTTCTATATGTACTTAATTGAAGGTTTCCTAAATTTTTCATCAAAAATATGAATGTTTTAAGCAGGTTCACCTAGGTGACACAAATAAATTAAAAAATAAAAAATAACCATGAAAATCATTATGCTTGCTGGTATTATTTTGTTACTAGATTTTTTAAATAATTGAATTTGTATTATATTTTCACTTTAGACGATTTCTAGAGTTTACCTTGTTAAAAAACTTCACTACTGAAATATTCATAAGCATTTGTATACGATAAAAATTGAAAAATATTGGTTTGAAACTAACTATTGCTTATTCTCAGTAAACTCTTTGATATTCTATTTGGAATTTTAGGATAGAGCAATTCCCCTATCGGGAATTTGCAAGGCTATTATATAATGGCGCCGATAGACGTTGATACTTAAAATTCCCAATAGTTACACAACCAAACCAAAATCCTAGTTAAATCATTGAATATCAGTATCAACATTTGATGATACCTGGACCCTTCAATCATTAAAATGAATAATAATTTTGGAAAATTTCTTGTAACTGAGTTTTAGGAAAGAGGAAAGAGCTCTCTCTCTGTCGGCGAATTTGTGAAACTGTCAGGCAAGTATAAACGGGCGCCCAATATTGGTAGTTAAAATTCCCAATAGAGGAAGTTTAAATACAAATTAGCTCTAATTGAATTCTAAAAATCTAAGTATTTTACTTTCAACTTCTCGGACTTATCTTAAGGTTAATATAATATGATCTAAAACATAAAAATAGAAAGTTGTAGAATAAAATTAAAGAAAAGTATAATTCATTGAACTAATTAGGTTTGTATCTTTAAATTCCACTATGAATAGTCGTAAAATGTGCAATAAAGAAGCACGAATTTATTATCAAGCAATCGAAGGATGATTATATTGCTGTAAGTAGCACAAAACTAATTATAACATCAATAATTCTTGAAATTTCCATTGAAAAAGGTGTATGAAATTTATGCAAATCCTTATGTTTGGCTTCTTATCTGCACCAGCTTTAAAATTTGCGATATGTTCTAATCTCCTAATTGACTTATTTTCACCCTTTTAAATAATAACGAGTCAACCGTAAACACCCTGTATTTTAATATTGTCCAACTTCATGTATAATGAATAAATACTGGTATACAATTAGCTTTTGAACAAGTAACTAACAAGAATTGTTGTACTATTTTTCCAGTAATGTGCACTTTTTAATTATTTGCTATTATGCAAAAGCAGAAAGCAAACGGAAAGCTATAGAAACTTGCCAAAAAACTCAAAACAATTTTTTTTTAAATTAGAAAAAGTTAATTGAATAATTGAATAATTTCATTTTTTTTATATAGACTAGTCCATTTAATCTGAATAGTGAAAATATTTTCAAAAGAAAAAGTTTAAAAAAAGATGTTTCCAGTAAAAATTGTTAAGTTTGAAAGCTCCTTTCCAAATAAACAACAGAGAATGGGCATATGTAGTTATTTTCACCCGGTTTCAAATTCTATTTAAAAACATATGGGTTTCCATTTGGAAAAACCCAGTTGAGAGTAAAAATGAATAAGTTTTGAAGAAAAATAAATATGTCCAATCTGTGACTCCTTTCAAACTAAACAATTTTTACTTGATTTTGTTTTCTAAACTCTTCTTTTTGGAGTTTTTTCCAGTCTTCAGGAGTGGACCACCCTGCACAAGCTACAGTATATTTAAATCCTTTTTTATTTTTTATGAGACTGGCTACCAAGCCGTTAAATATCAATTTAACGGAGGAATGACCTTGGAAAGAAGATAATAAAATTAGTGTAAAAATATACAACTAAGTAAGAAAAACTGAACAGGATATACGGTGAATCACATCATACACACCCTATAAAACAAGATATACCAATAATTGAGCAAGTTTTTATTAGAAATACATTGTGTACATTAAATTGTTTGCAGGATATGTACAATGAGTATCTTATAATTAACAAAAACCATAAACTAAATATAATTAATTGCAGTAACAGTAATCATCATTAGTAGTGCATATTTGCAGGTTCTTCTATATTCTTTTATATCATGTGAAGTCTACATACAATTATATTTCTTCTTTTGTATATATTTTGCCGACAGGATTAAAAAAACATAAACGTGTGTTAGATAAATATTTAAAAAGTAGCATCTTTGTCATTCAAGAACCTTATTTTTTAATTTTTACACAAAAAAAGTCTTAAATATTCGCGAACCCTGGGGTTTAAAGATTTGACGTTGTATCACCTTAAAACTTAAGTATCATGAAATAAGTATAAATTTCCCAATAAAACTTAAACTTAAAAAAAAATCACCTAATGGATTATGGATTAGTAGAGATTTTTTCGAATATTAATAATTCATTTACAAAAAATTTGAATATCGCATCGTTCCAACGCTATCTTGAAAAAACAAGAAAATGCGATTTTCAAAATATGGCTATAACTTCGTTATTTTTGGTGGTACCAAAAAATTTTTTTGACTTAATACAGACAATTTTTTGTGTAGAATGCAGTAAAACAAATGAATATTTTTTTTCGCCAACGGATTGACCGGATTTGAACCAAACTTATTTTTTCTTATGGCAGCCATATTGGATTTACACATATTCGGAATTAGTGTATTTTTCTGAGTAATTTGATATATCATATGAAATATTTTAAGAAAAACAGAAATAACTTTATTTTACTAACCAAAAATGGCCTTGCATAGATGTAAACTGTCAATACATGTGTTAAGATTTATTTTACATTTAATATTTTAAATAGTTACATTTATGTTTTATGTTATTGACAATTTACATCTCTTAAAGTCCAATGTTAGTTTGTAAAATCAAATAATTTTTTTTTTTTTTAATATGACATATGGTATACCAAATTACTCAGAAAAAAATACTGATTCCGAATATGTGTAAATCCAATGTGGCTGCCATAAGAAAAAAATAAGTTTGGTTCATTTCCGCTCAATACGTCAGCGAAAAAAAATATTCATTTGTTTTACTTCATTGTACACAAAAAATTGTCTGTATTATGTTAAAAAACTTTTTTGGTACCACAGAAAATAAAGAAGTTATAGCCATATTTTAAAAATCGCATTTTTTTCTTTTTTCAAGATAGCGTTGGAACGATGCGATATTCAAATTTTTTGTAATTGAATTATTAATATTCGAAAAAATCTCTACCGACTTTCTATCTCCAATAATAACAAAGATACCCATACAGTCCAACGTCAAATGGGACACCCTGTATATTGAATTATGTATCCTTTATTGTCTTGATGTTTAAAAATTAAAGGAGAACATAGAATATTATATCCTGAATAATATTCACATTTCGAAATTGACTATTATGATTTCAGAATTAACCTGCTAAAAGACGAAGATTCATTTTTGCTACCCCAAAAATTTACAAGCTTATTATAAAAAAAATAATTAAAAAAGTATCGTCCAAAGATTATCATGAAAATAATTATTTCAATAACCAAGTAAATTGCTTCAATAAATAATAAATTTATTATTTATTAAAGCTATCTATTATTATATTCAACATCAATTCATTTTATTATTCAATGTAAAACAAGAGTTTATTTGTATAGAAGAAGTATGTAGAAATGTAGGACTAAACTAGTAAAAGAGTGGTAAATAAACGTTCATTGTTTGCAATATTTTACTACACCTTTCTATCTGTTAAGATTTATTAAGTAACCTTAATGAGCGCATCTGTTTAAAAAACGTGATGTCTTTATTAAAATTAAATCTGCACATTATAAATTCTAATGGTATAAATGTGGGAATTTATAATACCAAATTTCACGCCAGATTTTATACTGAGATTCACATTTATACTCTTACATTATAACATTTAAGTTATTTTAAAAATGTGATTTTGTTTCACATAAAATGTTTAATGTTCAAATAATATTGTTACAATTTTCTTTTTAGAAATATTTTAAAATTATTATTTTGAAGAATTTTTTATTTGGGTCATTTGTTAAAAAAAACTTTAAACCTTAAAAGAATTATCCATTATACAGGGTGTAACAACATTTTTTTTGTTTTATGGTGTACCATTATCTTTTTAATAGAAAGGGTATATTTTCATACTGTTAAAGAGGATGTTAAAGTTTAATTATTAATATCTAATTCTATTTTAAAACAATCAACAAGTTGATAAAAATATATCTTTAATATGTATTTTCTCAAAATTAGAAATAAAAACAATTGTCTATAGGCCATATTAAAAATTATACCTTATTAAAGCATCCTCTTAAAAAAGGAGTATAAACTAAATAATTTAAAAAATATGAATATATTACCATAGTCATTAATCACAAGATAATGAAAATTGATTTAAAGGATATCATGAATGTGAAGCAAGCAATCATGAATTTCTGATAAACAATAATAGTCTTTAGAGGTGTGTAAGTAGGTTCCTACTTACAGTAATACTAATACAGTAAAATAATAGTCTTATTTTTGGAATGAAATCATTAAAACTTTGGAAAAATTAAAATTAAAAAAAAATGCTTAAATGCAACAAAAAGATGAAAGTGATAAATCAGCGGCGAAAAAGCTTCTGACAGACAAAGAATATAACTGACAAGTGACAGGAAAGCAATGAACACCATCGTTAAAATACAATTTAATGGACATAAATAATAAATGTGAACAAGGTAATATAATATTTTTAAAATTTATGGAAATAACGCCTAGTGTAATTAGGAGTGAAAAATTTATAAAAGCTTAAAAATGGACAAGAATTTTAACATAAAATAGCACATAAATAAGTATAATTGGCGAAACAGGAGAAATTAATTAAATATTGTTTTACACTTATAAAACATACTCAATACTCTAAATGACTTTCTTATATTCTAATATTTTTTAATAACGTTGTGTTTTATAGTTTACCTACATTTAAGTTGTGACTGAGATTTTCTATAATTAAATAAATAAAGAAAAATTAATTCATGCAAGTAATGTGAGAATCACTTTTATAGTTTATTAAAAAAAAGTAACAAAGGAAATAGATTTTAATAGCTTACATAAAAATTCTATCATTTATTACTGCAATTAAACAATTAATTTAAGGAGATTTCCTTTTTTATTTATATAATTAGGAGTGTTATTTAGTATTTAAAAGGTAAGTTACGCCTCTTTAATTGGTGCTATTAATAAAAATGATTATTATTTAACCGCATTGCTTATTTAAATTGTTTTAGAATGATTAAAATGCAAGGTAATTTGGAAGGTTTAAATTTTTTCCAATTAAAAACATCTTAACCACTTAAAATAAGATTAGACTCTAAAATTAACGCTATAAAAATGTTTAGTGCTGTGAAAGTTCTTAAATTTAACTCATTTGCTATACAATTATATTAATTTATTAAAGGAAATAAGTACATAATATATACGTTTGCAATTATTATTGAAATAATATAACTAGCTCTTTAAAGTAAAAATTAAACTTTTACATGAAAATTAAATTAAACTTTTACATGAAACTTACTTAAAATGTGAAATAAATATTTAACTTTTATTAATCTTCGCAAAATGAGAAAATTACCATTTTTGCATGTCTTTTTAAATCACAGGTCATTTATAAAGCAAAAAGCTTTCAATGCTTGAACATTTTTCAATTGTTTTATGTAAATTGTTGTAAGTGCAGGGTGGTCTTGAGATTCAAGCGAAATAGAATCTCCTGCAAAACGCAATAATAACAATAAAACGTGTTATTTATTTGGCATTTATGAACAAATAAAATTGTTCACCAAGAATGCTAAAAGACTGTTTGACTGCTTATGCATCGCACCTAAGATGATATCCTTGGAAAAAAAAACATTCACCATGTGTTTTCATATTAAGGCAACTTTGTGACATTTTCCTGAAAGGGATTAACTCAATATCTACTTAAATTCTTGCGGTAAATAGGAAATAAAATATTTATATCGTGTTTTGAAGTAAATTTATTTTATAGTTGTAAGTAATAAAATAATCCGTTTAATAAAAAATTGTTATAAATTCACATCAATATGTACTAAATATATTCCTGTAACTTTATTACAACTAAAATTTAATAATTTTAAAATGACATATGTTAAATTTTCTAATTCACGTGCCAAATCAATATTAATATTAAGAAAATGGTTTTGTCATTTGTTTTAAATAGTATATACAAATAATTTATTTTAATCATTCCTCTTTTTTATAGTAAGTAATTGGAATTTAAAGATACAAAAGTAAATAATTTTCTGCTCCAATTCTATTTTTACTTTCTCAAATTTGACAGTAAAGATGAAAGAGTTGGAAATCTATCGTTTTCAAGTGCTTGTATTCAATTTTCTTAATTTAAATGTAGAGTATTTTTACAATTTGATTTCCACCTATCGGGATTTTATGCATTGAGCTTAGGAGTACGGGTTTACGTATAAAATCTGCAATTTTCCAATTTTGAATGTTAATTTTTATAATTAAAATGGCACAAATAAAAATTAATTTGCAATGGAGGAATTTTAACGTTTGTTTTCATGATCATTTAGAAAAGAAAGTAATAGACAAACTTTATGACAAAAATTGCAAATATCAATACAAGTTAGAACTTAAGGTGGTAAACATTTTTATATCATTGTTCCTCTTTGTGCTATATATTTTCCAGGAAATGGGTTGTTTTTATTTAAATACTAGTATACGTGATAGCATATTCAAAATGGGCTAGTTTCGGTTTGTAAACACAAAACTAATTGCGAACGTTGTAGGCATGGCTAAGATGTTAAATACTTTTAAAAGCCTAAAGAAATTATGCAAGATACTTCCTTAATGCCATAAAAATGAAACTAGGCTTTAGAGTAAGAGCGAAGTTAATAATCCATATATGAAAGTCTATAAGGAATCATAGCAGGAAAATATTTTTTTCAAATACCAACATTATTTCCGTAGCTTTACATTTTATACTTTTTAAATAAACTTTTATAATACCAAGAATAAAATTAAAAAATTAAAATAATTTGGTCCATTTTGCATAATAAATAATTACAGGGCCTTTGTAATTTATGTTGCAAAATCTTTAGTAAAGCTTGCCAGGGTAAAGGGTGATTTTTCAGCACAAATAATATGATGTAGTTTATAGTAGAAGAGGCTATAAACTATGTTTATTCACTTCACCCCTCAAATGTTGCTTCATCACTAAAGCAGATGTTTTGTAATTTGTTTGGAGTATTTGATAGTCTATTAGAGATAACTTCACCTTACCTTCAATTTTTTATTCAGTATTTAATAATTTGCTAATTGAAAAAAGACTTTTTGGGTTAATTTAACATTTTTTAAATTTATTTATTGCAATGAGTTTTTAATTTTTTTCTTTAAAACAAATCGATCAATTTTAATATAATTTAATTTATACCGTTGAATTCTAATTAAAAGCAGCTTTCAAATGATATATTACTCAACCCTTGTTGCCATTTAAGAAATTAGGGGGTTAACGCCCCCCCGCTTAAGGGAGTGACGTGAGAGTGCTTAAATCGGTCTTATAATGCGTCCCCCTCAAAACAAAAATCGGCGTGTTCGGTTAATTTTTTGAAAAAAAATTTGGTTATGAAATAAACGACATTTGAAGTTTTCAATGAAACACCCTGTATACATATACAGGGTATCCCATTTGACATTGAACTGTGTGGGTATCTTTGTTATTATTGGAGATAGAAAGACAGTTAAATGGACAAAGTAGTAGAGAGTTGTTCGTATATTAATAATTTGATGACAAAACATTTAAGTATTGCATCGTTCCTACACTCTCTTGAAAAAAGTGGCAAATGCGATTCAAAATATGGCTAGAACTCTTTATTTTCGGTGGTGCCAAAAAAATTGTTTGACATTATAAAGGCATTTTTTGTGCACAATACAGAAAGATAAATAATATTTTGTTTCGCCAACGGATTGACCAAAAATAAACCGAACTTAATTTTTCTTATGGCGGCCATATTGGATTTACACATATGTATTTTCAATAAATAAATCTTAATTCATATGTATTGACAATTTACATCTATTCAAGTCCATTTTCGTTAGTAAAGTAAAATAATTTCTATTTTTCTTATAATATTACATATGATATATCATATCATATGTATTTTTCTGAGTAATTTAGTATATGTATAAATCCAATATGCCCGCCATAAGAAATAAATAAGTTTGGTTTATTTGCGGTCCATCCATTGGCTAAAAAATAAAGTAATTTACCTTACTAAATTGTACCCAAAAAGTACTTGCATAATGTCAAAAAACATTTTTGATCAGATCCAAAATAAACAAATTATTGCCATGTTTTGAAAATCGCACTTTCTTGTTTTTTTCACGCAGAAACGATGCGAAATTCCAATGTTTTGTCAGCGAATATACGAAGAAATCTCTACTACTTTGTCCTTTTACCGACTTTCTATCTCAAATAATAACGAAGATACCCATGCAGTCGAATGTCCCGTGGGACACCCTTAAAAATGAAGATTGATTTTATAAAGTGAATAAAGTCTCCGAAGCAATATGAAACGAGAGTATTTTTTGGAAAAATATTAATTTCCCGATTTTAATAAGCCAGTGCCCATATTCTTGAAACGGTCCACACGATGTTGCATACCACTTTCATCATTCTGTCTTTGTCAGTTTAATGATAAAATAAGAGTCTGTCCTTGTAATGTTGTATACTACATAGTGTGGAGTGGTTCAAGAATACGCCTGCAGATGTGTACACCAAGAAGAGAAAACTATAACATTTTTTTTAATTATTACACTTTTTAAGCATTTGTTTATTTAAATAAATTGCATTGTTTTCATCTCTCCCTTTTTTGAAATAACTGCCCATATACGATAGAACATTCTAGCGACTCCTGTGTTTGTGGGCAAGTGGAAACTTCAAACATGCACTTCGCGAATTTGTACGGGCGTGCATGTTCGCTTGCATGTTCCATCGTGTATGGGGGCCTTTAGAAAGCATTTCCAGATCCATCTTTCAAAAATATTTTGTTATTTGTAAATATTGTTTTGAAATGTATGGGTAACAGTTATTTAAAACACTTAAAATAACTATTAACCTGGCCTAAATCAGCTCATTATTCTTTAAGTGGAATCCAATTTTAACGAGGTGTTGGCAACTATTAAAATCCCATTATTACAGCGTGTAGAATAATGTGGCCATGCAATATTGTAATTTCAATAATTTAATATTAAAATTGAATCACCTGCAAACATTAACGACAGTTATATTTTTAAGAAGGAGCTATAAAATTTTAATTTAATATTCAATTAGCAGCACAAAGTGCACGGACCAACCCGGTTTCATGACATAGGACTCCAAATGTTAATATTTATGATAATTAACAAAGGTCGCTTTAAGCCGTAAGATTTAATAAACGAATTTTTGTAAAAAAACGATCAACTTTGTTTTGTAGCAATAAATATATTCTGAGTTTATATTCATATTTCTTTGTTTTTTATAAAGGTAAGCTGCATTCTTGGTGTCCATTAATGTTGAGGCGTCCTTTTTACTTTTTGTTTCATATTTTGTAATAATTGGAATAATAATGTGACGTGGCTTCGAACCGGATTTCTACTTTTGGACAATAAAAACGATAAGCGTTACAAAGTGACATTTGCAATGGGTCATACATGGAGCGAACACACACTGCTATATCAAAAAAGTCTATAAAATGTCAAGAAGATCGTAAATTGTACTTCAATTAATAAGAATATGTTTATACTTTAGATTATAGTTGATATACATAGTTTATATTTAAAATATTCTCACATAAAAGTGCGGGATTTTTTACAAATACTTCAAAACAAGTTTTGTATCTGAATCCATACTATAAGAAATAAATATATGTATTTATGGCTAAACATTTATAAAGCTGTTTGAAGTTTTTGCAATAATTGTTCGCGATATTATTAAATGATTATATTATAACATGAATAACATAAAAATTAAACTATTCTCAAGAAGTTCTTGATATGCAAATTTTAAGTTAACGAGGATTGTTGAGACTGTAGAGACTACCACTATCAATGAAGGTGAGCAAGCGACTTGCATAAGAGTGTTAAACCCAAATTCCTAATAGATCTGAGATGAGTTATAAAAATAATTTTATTCATCTTATAATGTCAAATATGCACAGGCTTGTCTATTAAAGTTTGCACCTCTCATTGCAACATATTTATGCGCAATTCATATTTTATCTTATTCACCGTAACGGTTATGTTTGTATTAATATTTACTGTATACTGTGTACGACGTAATCAAATGAAAAATATAAAACAAGTTAAGCTTTTAACGTGTAATTTACAACGAGAATAAATATCATCACATTAATCGTGCGCCACTAAAATATTAGTACAGTAGTCAAAACCTTGAACGAAAAGTATAATTATTTTTAATACCATTGTTAATGGTTTATGAAAAATATTTTTTTATTTACAAATACAACATATTTATTATAACTTGTCTTACGATACGATTGTATCCACATAAATGCAACTATTGAAAATCACGCTTTCCCGTTTAGAATGACGATTGTTACGATTACTTCAAAATATATGATGCAATAATTTTCACCCACTCACTCTGTAACAACGCCTTACTAAAATTTACGCGATAAGCATGCTCTTTTAGTACAAGTTTTTGACAGTATGTGTCCCACGCGAGCACGAACCCGGAAGGCGCTTTTTTAAACACGCCATTTCTCAAATATAGACCAGAAAATGGCTAAAATATATAAAATGTTTTATTTTCACATAAAATCGAATCAAGTATTATCTGATTATAAAATGAAGATCTCTAAATTGAAAATTATGATTGATCAATCTTTTGGAAGAACCAATCATTTCAATTAGCGCCCTTGTAATTACCACATGGCGGTACTTAATTAATGACAGCTTTAATAATCTGCTTGTCATGGTTTATGATATTGGTAACTAAGTATGTTTTATAAATTTGACAACTCCTTGTTGTAGTCCTGCTTAGGACAAATGTTTCCATTATACACAGTTTTTATGCAATGGATCGGATTATAATTTATACATTTAAAAAAATCTATCATGGTTAACTTAAAAATAACAGTTTGGAAATAATAAACGTTAATTGAATTGTAAGTAAATTGAAATTAATTTATTTATGCAAACATACATTCTTGGGTTTACCTTAAGTAAGTATGCATGCTATATTTTCTTAAAAAAATTTGATTTATTAACTTAATAGCCACGCAAAATATCAGTTAGTAAATAAGGTAAAGTAAAAGGTAATTAACAAATTTACGAGCAATGGGTAATTTGAGACAGTATAACAAAAGAGCATCTAGATGGGCGTTGGTAATGTACTAGAACTAGAAGTACACAATGCGCGTAGCTCATCAGTGGTTTTCCAATAAACCTTTATGGCCTTCATAAGAGATTTAATAACTGCGCTCAACTTTTAATTAAAACAACAAAAATTTCATTTTGTCGCTTAAAAATATTAATGAACTTATTCTATTTATGTAGTTGGCTGATCATGTCTTCGTCGAGTGGACTGTCTGTGCTCTTGGCATTTGCGAAGTCCCTGACAAACAACTTTCACAGCGCAACGCACACATAGCACAGCGATATTTAAATTGTATACGTGATCGCATTAAAATACATTTAATAAAGACGACATAGCTATTAATTATTTATGATAAATTCGTCTGGCTGCCCCCATTATCCATTATATTCATTAGTTCCTTCACGAATAATTTGGGAAACTTTTTTCAATTTTTACATCGGTACATGTTCTATCGTCAAAATAAGTTGTATTTTTTCAAAAATAAAAATGATATTCCTGCTTTCAATTTTCCAAGAATCTACATTAATTTTACAAAAACATTTACAAATCTAAGTTGTGAAAATACTGACAACTAGGTTTGATTTTTTCTTATAACGTGTATACTATAATGTATATAACTCGATTAACATTTAGGATTATCACAAATTGTGGTATGTGCGAATGCAGAAACTAGTGATTCACAATCCTATACAGCGTGATTCTGTAGCCCTGTGACAAATTATCCCATATGAAAGAGGATGCTATTTTGAGAAAAAAATATCCTATGAACATATATCCGATTCGTTTTAGTTTTGGAGTTATGAAGCTGTAAATTTTAATAGAACTCGATTAATTAAAAGACATCAAGTTAGCTATGAAAATCAGTCCTAAATAAAGTTGGCTTTGGTAATGAATAAAATAGAAATAGCGTTTCTATTACAAAATCCATATACAAAAATACTATCTTAAATTGATACATTTTTATACAAAACTTTACTTAAAAAATAATTTGCGAGTTTGGCAAACAATTTCTATCATTCTCATTACCAAATCCAACGTTATTCAGTACTGATTTTCATGGCTTACCTTGACCTTTTTTTAATTAATTAAATTATGTTAAATCTTTACACCCTCATAACTATTAAACTAAAATGATTCGAATGTTTGTTCATAGGACATATTTTTCTTAAAATAGCATCAGTTTTAAAATGGAAAAAAATGTTATGGAGCTAAAATCAAATCTTTAGAAAATTCAGGGTGTCGACAGAATATACAATACTTTTAGGCGCACACTCTAAAAATGTTTTAATAATATACCGGGTGTCCTTTCCAAGATGGCGGACCAAGGTTACGTTTTTTTAAAAGGAACACCCAGTTTATTATGACATTTTTTGATTCCTTGTCAAAAAATAATCAAACTTTGTATAACCTGTTATATGTCTATCTTCACTCGTTTTGCTGATATTTGCCATTTAAGCGAAAAAAGAAGATCCATTTTTAATAAATCACAGTTCTAAAAAATATAACAATTTTGGGTTAAAATTATGCCAAAAAAATTTCAATATCGTCTAGTTTGCAGCTATCATGTCAAATTTAAATTTGTGATAAGCTTTTATCAGGGTGCCTCATAAAATGCAAATATACCAATTAAACAAAATGTTTACCCTGTATTTATTAACATCAATCGATGGTATTTTTTACAAGCTTTCTATTGATATAATGTTTGTAAGGTCGCATGTCAATGGTTTAAGAGATATTAATATCCAAATAGAGAAGCAGTGAAAAATATATAAAAATAGCGCCTTCGATGAATTTTGTTGAGGTTTTTTCTTCAAATTTTTATTATTTGAAAAAATCGTCCTATACAAGTCTACAGAGTGATTTTTAAGTTGGTACTTTCTTTTGGACAGGATGTACAACTTGCAAAAATAAGACAATTGATAAAATATTATAATGGTCTTCATATAAAAAAAGTAGGTGCGCGTCGTAACCAAAATGTTCAAAATTGGCAGGATTAGCTTTTTTAATATTAATAGCTGTGAAGAATAAATTAATGTAAAATTGTTCTTGGCCAGGATTTAAAGGATTTGTAGGTCCTATATTCGAATCCTGGCCAAGAACAATTTGACATTACCTTTTTTATTTTTGTGTTATTTTCTTTTTACTTCATTTATTGTGCTATTTTTTGATTTTTTCTATTAAACCGCAAACTGAGGAAACTTTAACCTTAAAGGTAACTTTGGTCCATATTTTGGAAAAAAAATTGTTTGATCTCCTGTCAGTTACCAACTTTTATTTAACATTTATATCAGAATACTCACTGATAACTAACAGTAGATCAAACTATGTTTTTCCAAAATTGAGGCCAAAATTACCTTATTTTATTGAGTTTTACAATCTGTCAAAAAAGTATCAACTTAAAAATCACGCTGTATATAGCCTAGAAAATTATTTAAACTATGCACTATGCACTTATAAAACCAGATGTTATTCACAAAATACGGCTACAGTTTTAAAAAATAAAAATTATATTTTATGCATTTTGAACGCTTATTTTAATTGTAAAAGCTTCTACTGTCGTCGAAGTGCGTATGATACAAATTGTAAAGTATAACAGAAATGACGATTTTTATTTATACCTTTACCTGATTATGTGTGGGGTGTAACCTCAGTCAAGATTTCTTCCTCAAATTTATGAGGAAGCCGTTTGCAGTTCTACTAAAGTGTTCATTTTTATTTTACGATACTCATGCCGTAATAAGGATTCCTCCAAAAAATTATCTACTTAAGAAATATTATTAATATTTTTCATTTTATTCGTATATAAATTTTTGTTGCAAGAAAACTTCAACTTCTGCTCCCTTTCAAGTGCACATATTGAAAACAATATGCTGAAACTTAAAGAGTTATTTATAAAAACGAGGACCACGTAAATTTGATGTTGTTTTGTTAATGGTTACTATGCAAAAAAATAATATAACAAATGGTTACTATACTTCTCTCTCTGTCTTACAATTTCCCCATCATAAACCCCTTTATACACTCGGCTCATCAATTTTATTGAGTGAGTGAAAAATGTCAAATTTTGCGAGATTATAATTTTTTTAAAAATGTGGAAGGCTTGTCTAAATATATCTAAACGAAATGTCATCGGTATTGTTTGAAAGTAAACTGTTTAGAAAACGTTACTGCTTTTACTCTTTTTTGAAACAAAAAAAAGTATGAAACACATACAGCAGCTGGTCGCGCACGGCAGGAAAACGCCAACGACATAAAATGGTACTTTCACTTTTAAGAATGGCTGACTTTGAAATCTAGTAAAGCGAGTATAAAACAAACAATTAATTTCGGTTGGCTCAACATAGTGCAGCAGTTGAAATGAAATTACATTATTTTATAGCTTTAACTTCTTTCTTCTTTTATGTATTTACATAGGCATTATGCCTGACCATGGCCACCATCACTTAATGCCATAAATAATAACTTACATTACTTTTGACATAATCCTTTATTTTGTTTGGCATGTAAGTACGAAGGTATAAATCCGCCTCTTTCCAACCTAATCATAAATTATTTTTGCTTTAAAACTTAAAAAAGTATTATAAATCGTTTGTTGTTAAAAGTGTTTTTTTCGAGGATTTAAATTTAAAGCAATAAAGTGTAAGCTTATCTGTCATATGATTCGCTTGGAAACCGAGCTAGTTAGTTGGTAAAATGTCTGAGGTTAGATGAACGGGCTCAACCACGACCGGCAAGGACGTTACAGTAACGGAGGAAGAAGCCGCGAGCAACCGAACAAAACTGTTCACAATATATTCTTGAAACTGCGATAAACGTCACTTATTTTCAGAAACAACTGCAATTCGTTTCATTGAAGGCTAACCCCATAACTTAAAACAAAAATACAACACAATTCTCCAACCCCATTATTATTTCCTAATTTTTAAGATAGATGTCTGAATATTTAAGAGTAAATTTTTTAGATGAAGACTGCTTTGTTGCACGCGTTAGTTATTTTAACTCGCTTGACAGCTACACATTTAACGTTAAGTTAACATAATAAAACATAAGAAAGATGAATAGATTAAAGTTATAAAGAGTACAAGTGTACACGAGTAGACGAGTAGTCTTTAAAAATAGTCCCCATAATCTTTCTAGTAAGTGATCTTATGAAATACATTAGCTCAGTTACTCAGCCCAGATAAGATTTAATCAATAACACATTAATTCTTTCAAAATACAATAGTTCTTAAATTATAATTAGGATTGCTTTATATTGTAAGCAGTTCTTGATTTATTTTGTGGTAAATAAAGAATCATGTTCTTCCTTGAAGGTTTATAATAGGTTAGATGGTTTTAATGGCGGGTGAATAATTAAACTGAGTTAAGCAATTGAGTAAAACAGAGCGTGCAAGTGAAGAGGGCGAGGTGAAATAATATCGGTGTTAAGTGGCTGTAAATAAGACAAATGGACGTTTTTAAGGGAGCGTACGCTCGGTCCAGATAGGAGAAAAATAATCTACGGTTCACGAACGGCGCCATTTGATAGACCAAGGACGCTAAAAATGATTTTTTATAATTTAATTACATCGTACATAAACGTACCCAGAGTATAAAGCCACTTGTCAGATTATACTTGCAACAAAGAAAGAACAGAAAACAAGGAAAAAACACGTGTTTCGTATATTTACGTACGCGTATTTACGAGTTTATGTTTAAACGCATACGTTGCTTTGCGTATATGAAAATGTTTTATTTGCATTACTATGACAAACCACTTGCTATCATACAAAACATTCCTCGGACTGGTTGCCCTTTTCACGTTGATATCCCGCATCGCCCACGAAATTTTTACCGCTTATTTATTATCCGCTCCTAACCGCATCCCTACCATTTATTAGCCCATCTTGTGGCTCGTGGGTAATTATTTTATAGCCCATATATTTACTTCCAATCATTTCTTATTCCCGAAATATAAATTATTCTATACTGACACTAAGTTATTTATTCGCCAAATTACTTTCATATAAGTCGTTCCAAAAATTAATTAATAAACAGAGATACAGTGGTCACTCTCTCTTTAATTTTTTCACCTTTAAAGACACCGAATTGCTCAACTACTGTTTACCTAAACAGAACTTTTATCAGCTCTTCAAGTGTAAAAAAAATCCAAATTAATATAAATAGTCAACAGGTGTAGCCGGTGTAATCTGGAAGATAGGTGCTAATGAAAATAGCAGTTTGGATTCAGGTCGAGGGTGTGGTTGAGTTCCAAAGGCAATTAGGCCGCCGCAATTGGGCCCATTTTACCAACTCCCCTCCGTTCAGTGAGTCTCCTTCCCGTCTATCCACCCCGGCCATCCGATTGTCTCGGCTAGCCTGAGAAGATCTCCAGGTGGAATCCCACTGATGTCGGCTATACTTGGCCAGCAGTCCCCAAGCATGGATCCTCTGGTTGATGATAGCGCAGGGCAATAGCAGAGCAAGTGCTCTACTGTCTCATCTTCTCTTTCACATCTACGACAGCTGGGATCTTTGGTTATTCCCAGCTGATGTAGGTGTTTGTTTACGTGGCAGTACCCGATCCACACTCCTATGAGCTTTCTGAGTTTATCCCTCGTTAGCTGTAGGCAGTAGTTCGCTGTTTTCAAGTTAGGTGCTCGTATGAGCATCTTACTCTGTCTGCAGCCTTCTGTATTTAGCCATCTGTTAGCATGTTGTCGCAGCGAGTGCTCTTTTATCAAGGCATTGATAGTGGACTTCGCTAGGGGCATTGAAGGCTGCGACCCGACAAATTGCTGGGTGGTACTGCCTTGGTTTCCTGAATGTCCTTTAATCCAGACGATTTCTACTGTGTTGTTTATCGCTAGGGTCTCCAGCATTTGGTGGCATTCTGTTACCAGCCAAGAGGTGACTTTCGGTCTCCCTAAGGCTAGCATTGCCGCCCTCCTGTCTGTCCACAAGTGAATAACTTTATTGCGTAGTTCTTTCTCCGCTGCTTCTCTGGCCCCGTGATATGGTCACCGGGGGGAATACTGTCTTGTAGATCTAGTTCAGGTGAGAAGACTCCTATCCCAGATCTGCTTTCTTTTTTGGACCCGTCAGTGAAAATGTTCACATCTGGTTTCCTATTTTCTTCGAGCGTGTAATCAATGCGGTAGCTCCTGGTGAAGATGTACTTTACCGGTTTGTAGTCTGTCCCTAATCCGAGGAGTGGCTCACGTTTGTGGGCCCCTTCCAAGATTTTTAGGTGCCTACTTCTCTAGAAACTTGCGATCAGGAGGTTTCCTTCTCGCAGTCTTAGGAGGGAGCGCAGTGCCATCTCCTCCAAATAGATATCTAAAGGAGGCAGGCAGAGCGCTGCCTCCATTGCTGTCTCTAGTCTCTGAACGTGAGTAATTTGTGCCAGTTGTATTTTTTGTCTGGTTCTTGGCCACCAAACAAGTGCCCCGTAGCATAGCATTGGCCTGATGACTGCCGTGTAGAGCCATTGGGTGATACTCGGGGATAGTCCCCAGGATCGCCCCATGACACGACGGCACTACCAAAACGCCATGCATGCTTTATCTATTTTGCTCTTTACATGGGAGGCCCAACTCAGCTTTCTGCCGAGTAGGCTGAGCTGCGTTCCGTTGAGTGTGGGAAATTTCATATTTCCCACTTTCTTCTTTTTTGTGAATAGAACTAACTCTGTCTTAGCTGGGTTGACTGACAGGTTCTGTTCTTTACACCCACCATCGAGAGTGTTTAGAACCCTCTGCATTAATTCGCAGAGAACTTCTGTGTATCTCCGTATGAGCAGAATTGTCATCTGCATATGCAATTGTGTAGAAGCCAGCGTCATTGAATCTAACTATATTCCATATTAGCGCGGATAGTACTCCACCCTGGGGACACCCTCTGATTACAGTGCCTCTGATTTTGCAGTCTCCTACACTTATTGTCACTGCTCTCCATTTGAGCATGTGCGTTATCAGCTCCTTGATTTTCGAACGTTGGTTTGTCAAATGCTCCTTCGATGTCTATAAAAGCTCCAAATGTGTACGCCTTCTCTTCCAGTAAACTGTCAATTCTGCACACTACATTGTTTAGTGCAGATTCTGTGGATCTCCCTGGGAGATAAGCGTGTTGGTTTGGATGTAGGGGAAAATTTCTTGAAATTTCCTCCCTTACGTGTCTGTCGCACAATCTTTCTAATGATTTCAGGAGAAACGATGTTAGACTGATTGACCTGTATGATTTTGGTGTGGAGTAATCATTCTTTCCCGGTTTGGGAATGAAGATTACTTTGACTTCTCTCCATATATTCGGGATGTATGCTAATAGCACGCATGCCCGAAATAGGTCTACCAGGTGATCAAGAATACACCCCTGCCCCCACTGCAGCAGTGCGGGGTATATACCGTCCATCCCGGGACTTTTATATGGCTGAAATGTTTTGATGGCTAAGGTTACCGTTTCGGCCGTCACCACGTGATTGACCCTTTCCCTCTCCTCCCTCGTTGGGGTTGGGGGAGAATAATCGGGCCAGGTCACCGTAGTGCCGCCCTGGCAACCTGGAAAGTAAGCGTCAAGCAAAACTTCTGCGGTGTCTGAAAGGGTGTTGGTGTACGTACCATCCACCCTCTTTAGCCCACATGGTTGTTGCCTCGGATCTTTTGATATTACCTTTTTCAGCCTTGCTGCTGTGTTGGTAGATTCAATTTCATTGCAGTATGTTCTCCACGCATTCCGCTGCCTTTGGCGAATTAGCTTTTTGTACTCCTGACGGTGTTTATTATAAACCTCCCAGTCACTGTTGCCTTTTGTTTTCATTGCTTTGTTAAAGAGTTTGTTACCTTTAGTCCTGAGACGGCCCAGCTCCTTACTCCACCATGGTTTTGTTCGGTGGCCGGTAGTCCCAGTACTTTCTGGACAAGACTTTTCAAAGGATACTGTGAGACAGGTCTGCAAAAAGTTTGTGGTTGCCTCTATCTGTCTCACAGTTATAACTTCTGTGCGATGGGAGCCTGTCCCAGAGAGTCTTCCAGGTGTTGTAGGAACAACTCCCTGTAAGTCCTTCTTGGGTCTCTGTACGGCTTGCTTACCATGACACAGCACTAAGATAATGTTAAACATTAAAAGATTATACAAAGTTTCCATTAAAAAAGAACAGCAAAAGAAATGATGATGTCGTTTCATTTAAAGTTCGTGAGTTAATTGGATTGAATAATTTCACGTTTTTCTTTGGAAAAATTAGTAATTGAAGGGCTAGATGCAATAACCGTCCATGTGGAGTTTACAAAGTTTTAAAATAAATGAGAAAAAGGCAATCTATCTAACATGAAATATTTTTATTTACACATCAAGATAAGCAGACACAGTGGCATAGCCAGGGGATACGGGGGTAGGTCGCAGTCTATCCCTTCCCTAAAAATTTCAATTTTTTCAAATTTAAATTTATAAATACAAAATAAGTTTCAATTGGTCTCACTAACTTAAACCGTCTCCAAATACTTACAGACAAAAGAAACTGATCTCGTTGATGCTATTATGCAAATTCCTGTTGTTGTTAAAATCAAAATATCAAAAAATATACAGGGTGTTCCATTAAAAAAAAGTGGAATAGCTTACGCTCCATCTACGAAACACCCTGTATAGATCAAAATAGTTTCTGATTATGCGCATCCATAAACTATGCAATTTTGTAATTTAACTTTTTTTCCTATCTCTTAAAATTAAAGATATATTTCTGATTTCGCACTAGAAACTCACCCTGTATATTATTTATGGATTAAGTTGCAAAAACAAAAACTGCAGGTAAAATCACGCTATTTGTAGATGATTCCACCATAACAATTGGAGGAAAAAATAATGTAGAAGTGATTCCTTAAAACTTGCTAACAAAGAATTTGTTAGTAGTGTATGTCAAACGATTTAATATTAAATTTAAGCAAACCTAATGTAATAAATTTCAAAACAAAAAACAAATATAGTTCAAAAAGTCAGGAAATAATAAGTGATTTACAAATAAAACCAGTTGAAGTTGTAAGATTTTTAAGAGTAGAATTAGATTCGAAACTTTCTTGCACAACACGAGTAGATAAAGTTATTAAAAAATATCTTCCTAAGTATTTGTAATTTCAAATTTAAAAAGGTCAGTAAGTGAAAGAGTTTTGTTACTTAGTACTTAGTATACTATGGGCATGTTTATTCTCAGTTAAGATACGCTATAATGTATTGGGGAAACTCACCAAATATTAAAGATTTGTTAATAGTGCAAAAGAAAATCGTTAGAACGATTGCGAGGGCAAAATTAAACTCACCGTGTAGAAGTATTTTTAAAACATTAAAAATCTTAACTGTCCCAGCAATATACGTACTAGCAGCTGCAAATTACGTTCACCAACACAAAAAAAAACTTCTTTAAAAATTCAAATAACAACACTTCCTATATCATCAAAAATCTTAACAAATTAGCTGTCCCATAACACATACTTGCTTTTAGCACGAAATGGTCCGAAAATTGGTGATTAAAATTTACAATACACTATCTCAAAATCTTTATAGCCTTAGTAAGGAACAATTTCAAAAGGAATTAAAAACTTTTTTTACAAATAATGTAATATATTCAGTGCAGGAATTTTTAAACTTAAATATTTAGGCATATCAAAATAATATATTATGTGTGTTTACTATTTTGTAAATTATATTTGTGTAAAATATAAAAAAAAATTGGTTATTCTCAACTGTAAAGCGTTTTCAAATAAACCTACAAAAACCTTCTTTTTTTTCATCATTTTTGAAGGGCTGTAGCCAGCTTAGGAAACAAAATCGGACATATGTTAATTTTAAGTTTTTATCTTAAAATTAGTCATAGAATCGGCTTAAAAAAATTGGCTGTATAATTTCGACTCACCCTGTATATTGAAACTTAAATCTAAAAAAATCATGATTTCTTCAGATATGCATATTGTAATAATAATAATGTATTTACGATCACCATTTACATTTAAATTTACAAACTGAGAATGGTAAAAAAACTACAATACTAAGAAAAACTACAACAATTAACAGAAAACATTCATAATAATAATACAGTTTATTGTTGACAGTGATCGGTGTGAACTATATACATAATTCTAAAAATTAGTAAATCATCAAAATTCATTCCTTTCAGTACACTTTTAAAGTTATAGTATTGAAAATTACTAAAAGGTATATAATCATTTAAAAATAGTTAAAATTGAACCCTTTTTCGTATTATTCACTGGTATAATACAATTTTTATAAGAGCGTCGCGTCGTTTTGATAAAACTATACGTTTTTATCAGTACGTTCATATAAGTAAGTGAAAATATTTAAAAAATAAAAATTGTATATGTAAAATGCAATCAATTTTAATACGAATACAGTTTTGTTTTTTAAAATTTCTTTTAGAATTTCCAGTTTACGAACTATAGACCTTACTGCCCCCAAAATATATATTTACATATTCCAGGTAAAGTTGTAAATTTAGTATAATCCGATTCTAGTATTGTGAAATATTTGAAATTAACTTAGTGGTATTAAAGGTTTTTTTTACTTTTCTGCAGACTATTCAATTTGAAGAAGAATTTTAATAACCTCCACCAACAAATTTTACTTAGTTTTTAATTTGTTCCTTATAAATTTGCGAACATTATTAATTTTTTTAAATATATTGAACCAATTATTGTAAAATTTAGCGCTGAAAATTTATCTATGTGTATAACAGCTTTGTATAAGCTTTGTTTGTAAGAATGGGATGGCACGTGCTTTAACGAACGTGTTTCCTGTTTTCCTGTAAAGATAGGAAGAGAATAGAAATTGAACTATTATATTCCAATCACATCCATAAGATTATAGTTTCCAGCTATTATTGAAGCGCTGAGTCATAAGTTGACAATTCGTTGTACAAATTTGATTGCAATTTTAAATATCAAGCCTCAATATATTTTTATTTTGGTTATATCTAGCTATTTCTGATATTTTTAGAACATATTACAAAAAGTAATATAAAATGAAGGATAATTGATTAAAAGTTTATTTTAATTATTTTTTAAATTTTTATAAAGAACAAACGTGTAATTTAAATACAATATATCCATAATTCTTAAATAAAATACAGAATTCTTGAAATCAATAGCTATACTATTACAAATTCAAGCTTAACCTTGATATAGATATTTAAATATACAAAGGCGACAAGAATGTGTTTTATGTATCAATTGGAGAAATTTAAGGTAAACATTACGGTAATTCTGTGCAATGTGGCGATTGTAATAACGACTCATTGATTTATTTATTACTTTGAATGGAATTATTTTTCTTGGAAAAGGAAATATCCAAAGAACCGAGCTTCAAATAAAGAAATGTGTATTGTGCCAGTTATAATTATGCAATCTTTGACTACATGCATTGTCGCTCTATCTACTCGGCGGGAAAGCTCCCAATTGCGAAAGTATCTTACGAGTTACAAGGCCTGCAACAAAAACGTTTTATAAATGAATGTAAATGTACTTACTCAAATAATAGATTTTTTGATAATTTAATACCAATTTAGAGTTCTGTACAGGGTTATTACGAGATTGCATGAGCTTGGTTGTATAAGAGACAGTTAAAGTTAGATTTGGATTGTGCACTTCTTATACTACTAGATTTACTTCATATTTTAAGCCAATGACGTAATCAAAAATGATCATTGTCAAACAAATTTATTTCCTCAAACCCCAATAAGGTATCCAAGAGCTTTTTTAATTAATTGTCTTACTTTTGATAGTAAGTCAAGTAAAAAATTTTATTAAAAAAACGTATTTGGGATAATATTTTTTATTTACAAATTGTATAAAGAGGTTCTTTCGAAAAAAAAATCTGTAATTATTTTATCCAAAAATCTATTTACTTTCCGTTAGTAATTAATAGTAGAAAATAAATAAATCAGACTAATTTCAAAAATTGATTCAATATTTATATAAAATCAGCCATAACATTATGTTATATTATTACATCATGTTGTTTGACCAATGTGGAAAGAGTATGAAATAAAAATGTGCAAAACGTACAATCGCTAAAAGACCCATTTTTACTTTCATTTCTTGAACGTAACTGCTTTAATATTCTTAACTTATCTAAATTTTATGCTTGCAGCTATTAAAACACAAATGCACGGTCTACTTAACAGTTATTTCGTGAGAATGAAAATGAAAATAAATACTGGTCGCTATATTTATTGTCCTTAGTTAAAATATGACATTTCTTTAAAATGTTTTGGTATTTTTTAAGTTAAAAATAATAATAATTGATGAATTTAATTGGAGCTTCGAGCACACCTTTATTATGATTTGAAGGCTGTCATAAATCAGTTGTACATTCGATTGAATAAAAATGTCAGTAAAGTGATTGGTTTGTATATAAATAAATTTAAAGACTGAAGGTCAAAATATCGTTCGCAATTTCTTACTACGACCTTGATAAAAAACAAGAAATATATCCGTTATTAAAACACGGTACATGTAATCAGGAGCACAATTCCTAATATTTCAACTAAACTGCAAGGAACATTGTATAAATAAAATATGAATTAAAACAAGAAGCATTCAAATTGGCAAAATAATTTCAATTTAATCAGTAGAATTCTCAGCCTATTAAAAAATGTTTAAATTACTAAAAATTGAGACATTTTCTGTAAAAATCAGGATTCTTCCAGTTTTACAATCGGTTGTAAAGCTGGTGGTAAAAAATATGTTGTGTTCTTTTTCTGTTGCAGCGTCTTCGGTTAATTTCCTGGGGGGTTATTTTTGAATCACACGACATATGTAGCATACTACTTTCATCATTCTGTGCTTGTCGGTTTAATGAAAAAATAAAAGTCTGCCCTTGTGATGTGGCATGCAACATCATGTGGAGTGGTTCAAAAATAAGGCCTCTGGGCAATTTTTACTGCGAACTGCTATTCCTAGTTTAACTTTACTGACAAAGGAATTGAAATTCAAATTTGACAGTAAAAGTGAACTCTGAGGTGGAAGTCTGTAACCCTAACGAGTTGATCTCGGTTGAGAGTTGACTCGTTAGATATCTGATATCTTATGTCTTTCTCTTACACATAAAAACGTTCATAATGTGGAAACGAGACAAAAATTGTAACTATAGTAATATAGTAAACAGTCCACCGATCGAGATCGTTAGGGGTTACAGACTTCCACCTCTGGGCCTGATCATTATGATCTGGTTATTTAAAAAAAAATTATATATATTATTTTTATATATTTTTTAGTTTGTTGAGCCGGGTAGAAAGTGTATTTTCATCTTTTGTTACGTCAATTAATTAAAAAAAAACAAATAATTAAACTTCAACACCCTGTTTTGCAAAATAGAGCATTTTTGAGAAAAATTTATTTTTACTTTTTATTTTGTAATTAGTCAAAAAACAAATCCAAAAGTTGTTGTGGGTTAGTTCAAATAATCCGAAAACGCAATTACTATGATCCCGTTAATTATTGTACTTGGTGTTCGCTAAAATCGCTAAAATAATTTATAACGATATTTACTTACGAATGTAAGTAATAAAGCGTTATTCATATTTTTGTGAATGCACATATTTCGAATTCGAGTGAATATTTTTAATTAACAATTCTAATTTGGTTTTAATGCGATGTTAATAAAAGACTTTCAATTGTGTGAAAATAGTAATGATGTTTTTATATTGATGAGGTGATGTAGTTTTCAAGATATTCATCATTAGACATACCCAGAATATTTACAACCTCCTTTAGAAAGTTGTCATTTTCATTAACCTGAATTAGATCTTATAAAAGCTGCATCGATTAAGGTACTATAAAAGTGTTAAAGACATTTTTGCAGAAACGCATTTAAGCAAGTTCATAGCATGTAAAGTGCGACATGGCTGTCGGAAACCATGTTATTTGGGTGAGTCTAAGGACAGGTGATTTAAATTGTTGTTAAACGTCTCACGGTATGCCAGCTTGAAAAAAGAAGTACTTCTTAAATATGTTATTATCATAGGCTTAATCCAAAAAGAAATCGACTTTAATTACACACGCATTGAATCGATTTATTTTAGACATAAAAGCAGTAATTAGGACCATTGCGCATTATATTTTAAATTAATTGAACTAGCGGAATTTGTACTAAAGGATGGGGTGCTATATTTTTCGTTTCGTGTCAAGGTTGCTCTAAGAGCTTCGTTAAACATGGTAATTTTAATACACCGAAATTAAAGTAAGAGAAGGTCGTGGAAAGGTAAAGGTTGCCACCCAAGAACACCATTAAACTTCTAGTGCATATCCTTTTAATAAAACTTAATTTTTAACAATTTACTTGGGTTCACCTAAAGTAATAAAAAACAAGATTTGAACCCAAATGCATTACGTACAAGGTTTAAGCTTTTGTCACGCGTAGAGTTAAATATTTAAATGTATTTTAGTTTTATGCTATTCTCTATAGTGATTGAAATTTTTATAATACTTTGGTATTAAATTACAGGCTCTTTTTAAAGGCAATTTTTACCGGCTTAATTCCAAACTAAAGAGATCATTTCGTCGGTCTAAAACTATCCCAAGTCAAAATTTACAAAGTGGGATGAAGTTACAGTTCAAAATATGACGCTTTTAATGCAGAAACATCCAAACTTTTAAATTCAATAAAATTAACCAATCTGGATAATGTCCTTAAAAGTCCTAGTTTTAACATATTATAAATAAATTAAAAAATAAGTCCGAAACTACTTTTAAAATTGATATTTTTTATTTACCTAGGAACAATGTCTCAAAAAATTGTTGATTAGAAAAAAAAATCTAAAAGGTTACTTATAATAATGAGAAAACTTTCCGTGAAAACTTAAAACTTCGATTTTACCATTTTGTGGTTAAAAAGTGTATTAATTTACATAAATATTGATTTCCTTCATTTGGTAGATTATGGAGAAAAATCATAATCAACAAAAATCATTTGAAAATCGAAGAATAGATGTCGATTTTTTCACGCAATTCCTTAATTTTACCTTATAAATCTACTATGATCTTAAAACTTTGTATTAATTCTACAAAAAAATTTAGTTTTCAATTATTTTTAAGTTGGAGTAATAAAACCGAAAAGTCCAATGGTAAAAACAGAAATTAATGGATTATAATATAAAAATTTATTATCTTATATGTAAATATTTCCAAACAAAACAATTAAAAGTATTCTTTAGATAAAAACAACAAATGTTACTTAATTTTAACGATTGTTGCTTGCATATCAGCTAAAAGTATTTTTAAATTTTTGATAAATTAATAAAAATACAGTAGAATATCGATAAAATGAACACAAAAATCATTAGCGCAAGTTTTCACATTAGAGGTGGTGCAAAAAGCAATGTTTTAATTTATATAATTTTATTATAGACCTATAAACTCGCCTATAAATATTTGGAAAAAAATAATAAATTAAAAACAAAATAGCTATAATCTTACAGAAGTAATAAACGAATAAACGAAACAAATTCATTTTGTCGAATGTTCACTTTATCGTGCTTCTACTGTATGTGTGTTTAGAAATTTTACTTTTACTGCTTGAGGACATAAAATTTGTAGGGAAATCTTCACTAACAAATACCAATTTTACGATCTAAGATAAATATTCAATGCTTAAATAAAAAATAAACAATAAATTACAAAAGGTACTAACTAAGAAGAGCTGTATTAAAAAAAGAAACAATAAAATTAATTAACATAACAAAACAAAAGTAAAAACTCACCACAGTATATTATATAGAACTAATCTAAATAGTTTTTTAAAACGAGCCCAAGTCGTAACTTGTTACATTTCTCTTAATTGCAACAGTTTTGACATTGGCGTCACGTAAAATAAACTATTAACTAGTAAGTTAAAATTGAATTTTCAAGCATTTTGGAAATTTAAACTAAAGTAAGCTGGGGTAACTGGGTCGTGATTTTACATCGGTATTTTAGAGTTCTTGACCTTAAAGCCTCCAGAAGCTTATGTCCTTATGATATGAACGGATTTTTTTATAAATAAATTAGTTTACGTTATTTTGCACAATATAAATACTTTGTAAATAGTAAATTTTATTGTTTAGGTTAAAAAAATATAATGATATAAAATCCGTCCGGATCCACTTTTCCTATAGGGAATTCCCGTGTATATTTCCCGAAAATTACTTTAAGGCATCTGGACCTATTGCCAAATATTGAAACAATCTGTAAAAATTGCAATTATGCATATTATTTTAACATAAATTACACAATATCCTTTGTAAGACACCTCTATCTAAATAAGTTAATAAAAAGAAATTTTTTAACTTAAATGGAAGTAAAACAATGATAAAATAAAGTAAAATTATATTTATAGTTGATTATTAAACGTTAATGGTAATAATAAACTTATTTCTAACATTTGAGGTAATCTGGTTTTGATATACCCAGTTGCCCCTAACACATGACCCAGTTACCCCATTTAACTAAAAAAATGGAGTAACTCCCATGTTAAAATTAAAACAAAACAACAAAACACAAACGTATATACATATAATAATTCAATTATTTCAGACTTTATTCTAAGCATCTAAGCTATATAATACCTAAAAATACTTACCCCCAGTAATATCAAAAACGGTCATTTAATATTAAATGAGATTTAATTTGACATATATAGCCCATTTTGCAGCTAAATGTCATTTAAACTATATTCGAACTTTATAAAAATACTATATATGTCAAATTAAACCTCGTTTAAAATTAAATGACCGTTAATATTTTTGACAGTATAGGCCGATAGTGTATTTGAATAATAAAAATTTCAAATTTTTATATTCAAAATTGACCTATAAACTTATAATGTGTGATGAAGCTGGATTTATTTATTTAAAAATATACTTTTAGAACTTTCTAGTAAAGTGATGGATTATGCTCCTTCTTAAATTAAAATAATTTTTTTGAAGATATATGTAAATTAACATCTAAACAGAATAGTATGGACTTCACTTTTTTATTTTGATCATTGCGTAATCAAAAACATATCAAAACTTCCGGGTTTTTTGAGAATTATGATTGGATACCCACCTAAAATCTACAAACAGGGTCAATAATAAAATTTTCATTTGTCAAAATTTTCCTATCAAAACACTTCATTAACTAAAATTTTGCCGCATTCCCGACCCTTAAGCCAGAGTAGTTAACATTAAGATATTATTGTTATTGTAATTCTGTATAAACAATCTATATTGTTCCAAAATCTATATTTTGTAACCATCACTAATATAATGAGTACCAAGTGCCAATAAAGGAGAATTAAATATGTGCTAAAATTTATACGTATACCTTACGGTTAAGAAATTATGTTTGCCGTATAAGGGCGAGAGTAATATTAGCTGGAGAGTATTGTTTTAAAGGTGATTTATTTAAAGCTAGAAACGCGATATTGCATTGTTCAGACAGTATGAAAGGAAAAACAATTAAGCCTGAATACCAACTAACATACATACACACACAAGATATGTATGAAAGGATCATAATATGTGCGATCCGGTTTAACTAGCATGATTGCTTAACTGTAAACCGCTTAAGCGCCGCGAAAACTGTGTTAGTAGTGTTTTCCTCTGATGATAAACTTTTTTGAGAAGTTAACAAAGTATCCAGCCTTTAAGCACCAATCAGTTAAATTTTGTTGTTGGCCAAGTTGCGAGCTCAATTCATTTTTTTTTCTTTTCTTTTAGGATCACATTCAGGAGGTCTTGGATAAGTGGACACAAATTGATGATGAAATTTGGGCTAAGGTCATAGTCCTGGAGAGGAACCGGAGAGTGGCGAAGGCTTATGCACGTGCTCCTGTTTTGACAGTGAACGGATCTGATGACGGTTTCGACGGGTTCCGGTGAGTATTTTGCATCCAAAACCGTAAAAAAAGGAATTAGCATTGAATCGAGATCTTCTTCTCATCCATCCATGTCTCCTCTTAATATTGGTTCTGCAGATCATTGTACTAACCACCGTTTCAATTTCAACTCTAATTATTTTCTTGGTTACCACAAAGATGTTTATTTTTTTAAATCTTAGAATGTAATCAAACTAGTGAAAGTTAAAAGTGTCCTGAATGCATTTACATAACTCTAAAAGGTTGTTGAGATTTTTTTGTCCAGGAAACGTAAAGTTATAATTTTAATTTGTTCATCGAGCTGATATTATGTGATCTATTAAATTAAAAAATAAAGGTGACACGGTAAACAATGCAATAAGTTGTGTGGGTGCGGAACAATTGCAAAACAGTCCGCCCGCTCGAGGTTGCTAACAGCAGCCTTTGTCGCATTAGCAAGCCTTTCTAATCTTAACTTCAGCGTTCTATTTCATGAATTCTTTCAAAGAGATACAAAGTCTAAAATAAAATCTTTAATGGGGTATCTATTTGTTATCAACTACTAATGGCTTGAAAAGTAATATGTCTATCTTGAGACGTGACGCCTTCAGACTCTAGAATATGAGAAATTATTACTTACTCTTCGCTTGTACACATATTCAAATAAGAAAATCTGGACTATAAACTAGTTAGTTTCTGAATTATTTGTAAACAGTGCACTTGCACGCAATTCATGCTATTTGCGATACCTACAGCCCCATAATTGTACGATCTGGATCTTCCAGCGTGAGATGCGTCATACCTGTCACATTACCATCGCCTTAACATTCACACGGTTGTACACCCATTATGCTCATATACCGAAGAACTTACGTGTAACATGACAACTCTAAATATACCGGTATGTTGTCAGAATATTACTAATGATTTATAATACACTTGTCTAAACAAGCACCACCCGTGAACTTCAGTACACGCAATATTAATTTTAAATATCCACCTACCCTGTATCTCGTATTTACCACAACATTAATTGATATTATCTAAGAACATCTCTACAATTTATCCGACTATCATCTCACTTTATGCTTAATTACACATAAAGAATGGTTTACATTTACATCATTTCAATTCAAGAAATTTTAAAACCTTCAATTGATGTTTTCACAAACTCCTATTCCTAATACATCCATTTGGTTTTTCTGATTTGTTTAAACTTCCGTCGGTAAAATAGTTTTAAAAACTATTAAAAATGTTAACGAAATAATTTTCATAGTATTCCAGAAAATAAGAGCAACAATTGTGAGGCGTCGTGTCGCCTAATAAACATCAGGATGAACTTTTAAATAAAAAAAATAAACATTCGGAAAAATTGATCACTGGAATTTTTTTAGCTGTCGCCCTTCTATTGATAATCACTGAAAATTTGTTGTTTAGTTTATAAAACCTACTTAAGATTGATACCTACCTATGATTATTTATGAGTTTTATGAAGATTAGGAGAACATTGTTTAGCTTGAGACTGTTTTCATTATCTATTAATTTAATGGATTATACGAAAAAGTCATAAAAACGTCATTTTTATCTTATGGTGGGTGACATCTCCGAAACGCGCGAAAATAATAATAAGATCTATCTTTTTAAAGGATTCTATGGTAGTGAATCTAGAACCTTCTAAAAAATAATTTAAAACGCATTACGAACTTACACTGCTGTCCTAAGCCAAAACGACGTATCTCATGCTTTAAAGTTTTAGAGATATTTAACATTTTCTAGATTTTGCTACCGCATTAATATTTTGAAGTCCTTCCTGTTTTTTTATATATATTTCTACTAATGTATTAGGCAGTAATGGCCGAAGTGTAAATTTATTTAATTTTTTTCCAAATGAAAAAATCCACTTGTATGGTGAAATCATGGTTTCATATGGTACCTAAGGCTTCAAAAAGTAATTATTTAATTTTTGGTGCTATTATTTACTTACAATGAAAGACGTCTAATTAGTTATTTCACTTAATAGAACTTTTGAGTTACGTCAAACTTTGTTCGGACTTTCACGTGTTATCATTTGAGATAAAATTATTTTGCACGGTAAATGTATAGAAAATGTGCTAAATTGTTCTAAAGTAAAAAAATCGGTGTTTCCAAAAAATGTTGAGATAGTCTTAAGACTATGTTTTTAAGTTTAATCCAATTACAACTGGATGTACACAACACTGTCCAAATCCCAGGGCATTTTAACACAAAACTTAGTGAACTTATTCACCAAATGCGAATATTTACCTTTAGCAGCTATTACTTTTTACATTATTATTTTTATCTAAAAGTGTTTTGTTTTTTTCTTGTAAGCTTTAACGCCTAGCTTTAGTTTTTTGTGCACGTTACATTTTTTGTATTGCACCGAATTTTCTTATTATCTATCTTGCCGTCCTAAGCTTAAAAGACGTACGTCATGTATTTGAGTTTCTGAGATATTTAACATTTTCTAAATTTCGAAGGCTTCAAAAAATTATTATTTAATTTTTGGTTCTATTATTTATATCCAATCAAATACGTCTAATTAGTTATTTCGCTTAAAACAGCTTAAAAAATGTACGTCAAATTCGCTTAGGTTTTTAATGAATTTTTGAGTTACGTCAAACTTTGATAGCACTTTCATGTGTTATCATTTGAGATAAAATTATTTTGCTTGATATATGTTTAGACATGGGCCCAATTGTCCTAAAGTATGAAAGTTCATAAAGTATCATCTCCGCTATACCATCCTTGATATATTATTGGTACTATTATTTTTTCTAAGTTTTTCTTTTATGACCAATGTTAGATATAAGTTCAATTTTTATACATGTGATCAAGCATGAACTTTTGACGAGGTAAGGCGTTGGATCTGTTAAATGATTACTTCATCGAAAACTTGAATATTTCTTCTACCATTAGTTTTTTATTTCTCTTCTTTTCGTATGGCAAATTTTGACACTTAGATCACTTAGATGTTATTTACCTTTAACTACACTGGATTCCGGTTAATCGCACCACATCGGAACCAGGAGCTTTTGGTCCGATAAAGCGGCTGGTCCGAAAAACCGAATTAAAACGTAAGATAAAAGAGACATTTATATTTAAAATAACATTATAAAGAATTCTGAATGTAACATATAAAATATATGCGTACATAAAAACAAAATATGTACAATTATTTCATGACTATTTTTAAAAAATTTAAGAAAAATGTAAACTAAAAATAATATTTAGAAAAGTTGAAAAGCGCTATTTTGAGTATTAAAATGATGGCAAAATAATAATTTAAATTCACATTTACTTCAAAATTAAAAATGTTGACCAAAATTTGCCTAAAAATACCTATTTTTAATCAAATTTTCATGAATAATTGGTCCAATTAAGCGGTTTTTTGGACCAAATAAGTGGCCCAATTTTACGTTATATCTGTTACCGTTAAAACCCGAAATCAGTAAAAACTAGTTTTAACTAGTCAAAACTAGAAGTAACTAAAGACGTTTGTTTAAACTAGTTTTAACTAGTTAATACGCGATCTAACAACTACATTTGTAAAAACCCGAATAAATTGAATCTTCAACATTATTTCGAGTTTTAACTGAGAATTTCAGTCAAAACCAGTTTTACCTGATCGTTGATTGTAAGAACTAGTTTTGACGTAAAAAAACCAGTAAAAACCCGAAATTCAGAATATTATTTCAAACCAAAACATAATCAAAATTTTTATTTGTGTAATAAACATTGTGTGCTCTGATAAATAATAATATTATGGCAACTTGGAAACTTATTATATCAGAGCACACAGTGTTTACCACACAAATAACTTGTTTATTTTTATTTATTTTTCTTTTCAGTGTATTGCAAAGCAAAGTTTTTCATTCATACTCTGCTTCCACGACTTCCTTAGATTTTTTTCTTCTTCTTCTCCTTTTTTTCGGTGTCGACTTCCTCAGTTTCTCCTGGAGTATCAGTAGTAGTTTCTTCGCTCTCAGATTTCCCCTTTTCTTCTTCTTCTTCTTCTTCTTATGTTCAACTTCAGCTTCAGGTTATTCTTCCTTAATTTCTGTTTTAATTTCATTACTTTCCAGTATTTTTTTTTCTTTCTTCAACTTCTTTTTAAGTTACTTTGGAGTTAATTCCGGTTTTACATTTTCTTCCATATCCTCCTCTTCCTTTTTAATTTCATCAAAATGCTTCCTCTTACTACTAGAAGCCATTGTATTATCCGCTGTTGCTGGATATTCTTTTATTTCACTTACACCATGATATTTTTCAAATTTGGCTTTAGCTTTACCAGTACCGCTAATGCGTCTAAAATTACCTTCTTCCAATAATTTCAAACGTGATTCAAGTTTAGCTTTATGAGCAGCTCCTAATTCAAACGATCCATCTTCACCAAGAGCATCAACTCTTATGGCTAAAGCAGCTTTAGCTCCCAATATTCGAGACATTTTACCTTTAAATTTAACACTTGACTGCCCAACTAATAAAATTTTAGGTTGTTTTGGCTTAAAATAATATTCTGAATTTCGGGTTTTTACTGGTTTCTGGTTTCTTACGTCAAAACTAGTTCTAACAAATCAAGGATCAGGTAAAACTAGTTTTGACTGAAACTCTCAGTTATAACCCGAAATAATATTGAAGATTCAATTTATTCCGGTTTTTACAAATGTAGTTTGTTAAATCGCGTTTTAACTAGTTAAAACTAGTTTCAACAAACGTCTTTAGTTACTTCTAGTTTTGACTAGTTAAAACTAGTTTTTACTGATTTCGGGTTTAACGGTAACATATCCTTAGATTGGGATAGAGACTTTATATTTTGGACCAAATGCCGACTGGTCCGATTATCCTGTGGTCCCATTAAGCTGAATCCATTGAAAATAATTTTCGATATAACATAATTGGAATGATGAATCGGTTATATCCCAGTAAACCAAAAGAGGTATTATTTATGTAAAATATATATAACATGTAAGAAAATTTATGTAAAATCTAGAGAGAAATTAGGGATAAATCATGTCAGGATGTCAGCCATATTTGGGGATAGGTTATTATGTGTAAATTATGTAAATTTTTATATATAAAATATATATCAGATATAAGTAAATAAAAACAAAAAATATCATTTTTTTGCTTGGACGGTACAATGTAGTAATTAGCTGCTACCAGGCCATTTCTAGTAAGTAATCACAAGTATAATACATTAATATTATCTTAACTTAAACCATGTTAAACTTAAAGTGGGATTTGCGGGATTCGAACCCACGCCGATGCAGTCGCAAATTGTCGAATCAAGCCACCTAACCGTTCGACCATCGAGGCTTCATAAAATGAAGACACAAAAACATTGTTTAAAAGCAATTCCACATATATTATATTTGTTTTAATACAAATAAAAAAAAAATTAAAAATAAATTAGTGAAGTTAAAAGAAGTTCAATTATATATAAAAATTAGGTAGTTAAAATTATTTTTAACAAAATAAATAAATTATAAATTATAACTCAACTTTTTTCTAATAATGTCGATGTTGAATGTTGGATTTCTTTGGTAAGCGCAATTTTGCAGTATATTTTGCTTTTATTATTTTATGCATAATATCCTTGGCCAGAATTTTTATATATTATTTTCATAAATATATTGAATATTCATAAATATAAATTAGTCAAGTTAAAAAAAGTTATAACAAAATAAACAATGAATTTTAACCCTTCTCGCATAATTTAAAAAAAAATTAAGAAAAAATTCTAAACTTTAAAAATATTCAAAATAAAGACATTAAATATAAAAATTAAGTAGTTAAAATTATTTATAACAAAATAAATAAATTCTAACCCGACTTCCATACATTTTTCGAATAAGTTATTTTATTTTATATTTTATGTATGAATTATTTACATAAAGAATATATGTAAATAATTTATGTAGGTATATTTTACATTAAATGTCTAATGTAAATAACACAGGCGATATTTTACATTAATAATAAATTATTATTTATATATAAAATATACATATACGAACTTATGAATTGTATATGTAAATAATTCTATATAAATAACACATTATAAATTTTACTTATTATTTACATAGAGAAAATAATATAATATTATATATGTAAAATATACATATATTTTACGTTAAATTAGCTACATAGGAGAATTTACGAGCTATCTATGTGTATTTTATATATAAGTTACAAATTGGTTTACTGGGATGCCACTCATTTGCACTCAAAGAATAGCTACAACTTTCTATAAAATGGAATGAAATTTTCCGCAAAGCAAAATAGAAAAACAAAGTTTATATAGGCTCCTTGAATCATTTCTTTTGATAGACTTTTTTGGTAGACTAATAATTGTCTTGTAATGATTTATAGTACTTCTGTCGAAGATATTGTATGTACAATTGAAGTAACAATAACACAATCATAAACCTGTCTTTGAAAAGCTTCTTAGTTGAAGCGAAAACTATAGTTAGAAGTTAGATTTTCTAAAGCTATGTAACAATAATTTATGAAGTTTTATGTTTCAGTACACTATTTGATAATCCCTAGTAGCTAAAATTATCAAGGTTTAAATTCTAATAGAAATGCAAATTTTAACATGCGATATATCTTTTATAAATTTGGTAAAGGTCACCTCATTAAAACTATATCGTGTAAAATTGGATCAGGTTAAAAATTGTTTTATGGATTGCGTAGAAGAAACATTGATGTTATTTTACTTTTGGTTCTCAGGTCCTAAGTTGGAAAGTCATTAAATTCCCATATATTAAATTTTCTACATGAGCAATTTCCTTATTATGACCCGGTCGTAAAGTTTTATTGTTGAAAATTCAATTTATGCAAATCAGGTGAGGTATATTAAAGTGGAAAAAATGTTATACTCCTACATGATACATGCAAATGCTCGGTATCTAAATGACTAAAAGAGATTTGTTTTTATTATTTAATTGCTTACTATTTTCATTAAGCACTCAGTCATCGGTCATTCACTTATATGCCTTAAGATGTGTGTTTCTAACCATAATAAAATCTTCTTTGCATATCAAGAAGGGTTATTTAGAATATGGCTGTGACCGGCGCTCGTCGCTTAAAGATGTCTTAGCAATTACACAAGGCCGTCTAGTCTGAACAACGCATATTTTTATTGTGCAAAGCGCCGTATTGTAAGTGTTTAACAAGCTATACATCACACGTTTCTGTATCTTCATAATAAATAAACTATAAAATTGTAAATGTTTAGATCTTTGGATGGGGATGAATGAATAAGGAATCACAAAAGTACTCATTTATACAAGTTCAACATATATAGTTTTCAAATCTTAAAATTATCACTTTTTTTATTGATGTTATTAAATAACACAACACCTTCGTCTTTTATTGGCGTTTTCCAAAGGTTAAATTGGTTAAAAGTGAAAGACGCGCGCGAGCTATAGATTTAATAAAAATATGGTATTGTGATGATTTATTCACTTTCACCAGTATTATGTGTATGATTATAATGGTTTTGATGTGAGCTTTTAGTGTGTAGGTGATTGTAACCTTACATTGTCACGAATTTTACCTCAACTGTTACCACGAATGTTAATAATTTAAAAAGTGTTCATTTAATGATACAATTTATTTTTGAATTTAAATTGTTTAGTAATAAATTTGTATTATGCATACATACAAATTGTGGAGAAACATTGGGAGTTGATTTGTTTATAAAATATGACCGTCTAAAACAAGCTTAATCTATAAATATTCACTATAAAAATTTTACGTAAACGAAGGCATAGTGTGCACTATTATTTTTGTAGACCTGCAATATCAGTAAACAATGTCTATCTAGTCTGAAAATATGCTCACGTTTTAAACTCCAATTTTAGACAATTTTAAAAATTACTTCAAAAGGAATACTTCAGAATTGATTTCCACAATTTTAATCAATTATTTTGTACATTATAATTTTTTATTTATTCTTTACTTTAAAATTCTAGGATTGGTCTTTGCGGTTTCGACAATCCCATGCGAGATCAGAAAACGGAGGAATATAAAAGGCACATTGGTCATGTAAGTTTACTTATCTAGCTAGTTTATGAATAAGCACACGTATATAACAAGCCTCCTTAGCGTTTTCTCCATTTTAGTATTAACAATTCACCCATAAAGGCGCGGTTGTTATTTACACGAACCAGAAAATAACGTCCTTTAACATTTATTGTTTATTTTAAGGGCGTAAAAATAAAAATGGACGATGCGGGAAACATTCTTATCAAACGCGTTTCAAAATGTAACGTTTATATCAAAAGTACTGGACAGGATGATGAAAATGCAATCGGGAATGAAATATTAAAATTACCAGGATGCGCCTTGGAACCAGAAAAACCTGTAAAGTTATTTGATATGAAGAAATTTCAATCTAATGTAAATCGAGAACTGCGAAGAGCTTACCCTGATCGTAGGCGGTTAGAATGTCAATGCTTGAGCGCCATCGCCTTCGTCAAAGCTGAACCAGAACTCCTGGAGTGCCCTATCTGGGTACTCATCATCAACGTAGTTGCTATGGATATGCTCAAATCTAAATTACCACCAGGTTTGTGTCTCACCCAGTGATTATTTAAATTTCTCATATGATATTTCTTAGTCCAACGGATTATGGACATCAAGAATAGACCTCGTATTCCTATTCCTGATGAAGATCCTTACAGTGTTGCTGGTAATGGTAGTGGAAGCTCGGGTAGTTCAGGATTTGCAGGAGCTGGTAGCGTTGCCGCTACTAGGGAACAACTTTTACTGCAAAGCCAACAACATGCGCAGAGACGAAGTGAAAAACCTCCTAAACTACCACCTAGAGAAAACATGTATCCGCATGACATACCCAAGGTATAAAACATTTTTAGGATTTAATTTTCCACTTTATCCCGTTGTTCATTTTTTATAGCCTGATTATGATGATAACGAAGATGAAGGAGGCAGACTTAAACCGTTCCCATCTTCAAGAAGTAAAGACAAGTCAAAAGACAATAAAAAATATGGTAAGTAAATTGATTTAAATAATACACAAGTAAAATGAATTGATGCGTTCTATATATGATAGAAAAGAACTTCTTTCCCGCATATTATACTAGCTTTTTGTTTTGGATTATTGATTAATACATTTGTTTAATAGATGATCCATACTACTGCGGTTTAAGAGCCCGAGTTCCCAATTTTGTAGCAAAATCTAAATCTAAGGAACCTACCGCTTCAAAACGTTTTTCTATTAGTCAACAACCTCCTCCTCCAGTTTCTTTGATGCATCAACACCATATACATCCACAACATCATCCAATGTGGCATGCCAGAAGTTACGAAAATGGAATAGGTATGATAAAAAATAATACTCACAATAATTTTTTAATGGATTTTTGCGTAGACACAGACCTAGTTGAATCACCATATAACCCAATATACGGACGTCTTCCAATTCCCACTAGGGCTTACATACCAAATCCACCACGCACGATGTACATCGGTGAATGGGATTAACGAAAACTTAAAAAGTGCTTTCTATAATTCATATCAATAAATTTTCTCCTAAATTTGATACATTATCATACGCGGGACCTTAATAAAAACATAATTGTATATAATATTAGAACTTTATTAATATTTTATCTTATTTGTAAGTGTATTTCAATAATTACTCAGTCCTTTGGAGTACTTAATATAAGAATGTTTCTTTTTGTGTTTAAAACTCGATTTGTTAACATTATGTGAAACTGTCCGAAAGTACGAGTGCAATTAATTTTAATTTAAGTCAATTTAACACTTATCATTATTTAGAATTTTTTATACATATTCTTATAAATTTAGTTAGTAGACTATTTTTAAATTTGCATTCTTTGTATTGTAAAATATTTTTATTGTAAATTTATATATATTTTTTTGTAATTTATGAAAAATACATGGTGATGGAATTGTTTAAAAATATTGTATGTTCTTTATTTCCTACCTAAATGTAGAAATCCTCAATCCTTCATTCTACAGGAATGTCGAAGTTGGGTAAGTTTATTTGTTTCTGCATTTTTAAAGTAAAAATAAAAAGAACACAAAATTAAATTTACAGCTGGGGTTTAGAAAAATAAAATAATACATGGTTTTTATTAACTTTATGACCAGCGGGAATCAAGTTTATTGTTTCTTTTTATTGCTTTGATAAAGTTATAATGATCGAAGGCAACTTTCCAAATAATTTAGTTTGACATTGTGTAATATCTCATATTTAAATGGTTGATTGATTGATTTTATCATTTTCAAATTAAAGAGCTAAATATACAGGGTATCCCAATTTAAGTTGCTTTGCATGGGTATCTTTGTTATTAATGAAGTTACGGACTCGGTTAAATGAGCAATGTTTTGCAGTTTTTTATACTCATTTAGATGGCATCTAAAATAATCAAAAATTCCGAGCCATTCCGAATGTTCCGAATAAAAGCTACTTGTTTTGCAAAGACCGGTTTTACCGACAATAACAAAATTAAATTTTTTAAATGTAACACTATTTTTTGTTCATAATTTAAAAAGAACTTCGGAAAATGCGTATGTTTTCTTGAAAATTGAAAAAAATTGGAAATTTTTTTTATCCAAAGTTGATAAAAACTACCTAAAATCAATACCTAAATAAAATTATATTTGTTTGTAAAATTGTTAAAGTAGTTTTGGAGGTATTAATTTTTTAACTTTTTAGGAGCATTTTTGCAAATAACTCCTTTTTTAATGCAAAGATGCCTGGTCGTGTGTAGAATAAAATCAATTTGCATGTGCCTGTTTTTCCCATTTTGTTTTTTTTTTCATACGAGAAACTTAGAAAGCGGAACAGGCGAAACGATTTGGTATGGGGTACCAAAATAATCGTTATAAAATCTACTTTTTGAAAAATCGAGTGACAGGTATCTTTCCATTTAAAAATTTATTTGCAATTTCCGACGTAAATCGGCTACAATCGGGTATACTTTGTATGTCCTAGAAGTAGAAATTCAATTTCTACTCCGCTTGTCAAAACACCTCATGATACATTAGCAACATGACACGACGTATGTAAATTAAATGCCACATTTTAATATTATTTTTTTACATTATTATTTTATAAACTTCGAGATTTGAAGCAGAACAGCTTGTTTTATTCGGAGTAAAAAGACTCGCAGAGGTCGTCCCGCAAACTTAAATTACAATTCCAACTTCTATTATTATTATTTTTTACATTTTAAGTTTAATCGAATTTGGGCGGATGGGATATTAGTTTTAAATTTAAATTTTGCTTTTTATGAATATTTGAATTTTTTGTTTCTTTTTTGGATCCAATAGTATCAATTAATTCTAATTGTGCAAAAATTAGTTAATCATGCTTAAAATGTCCTCAAAATTGTATATTTGAGTGGTATATTTACATATTAGTATAAGTTTCGTCGCTGGAGGAAATCTTCCCAAAATCCAATAAGGTCGTTTCCTAGATGAGTAGACAAAATGTATGAGTCCTGGAGTTATACTTGACAAGGACTAAAAAAGTTAAAAAGTAACATAATGTTTAAGTTGTACACATTGTATTATAACTGATTAAAACCTTATAAATATTTGTATTGGTTTTTGTGATTATTCCAAACCTAACGTAGCCCAACCATTTTTCTTGAGAAACTAAGTACTTAACACTATAATTTAAAACAGTAAACCCATAACCAGAAAATATATTAAGTTCAATAATATTCCATAATATTGTTTTGCAAATTACTCTGGGTACTATATTTTTTTCTTATAAATGTTGGCATAACAGAATTCGTTTCAATAAATACTAGTCTTCTCTACATACAAAATAAAAATTTAATTTGTAAAATTGGTTGAATTTATGAACAAAAAAATGGGATGGAAAAGACCAGTAAAACTTGTAAACATAATAAACTTTTATTTAAGATTTTTGCAAAAAAAGATTTATACATTCTTGTCCAATTTGTTTAAAAGCCGGAATTAACTTTCTTGAAAACTTTAAATAAAAGAAGGACTTAAACTTATGTAAAATTCAAAACTTAAACTAATGTAGTCAAAAATGATTTTTCATACATTCCGAATTCCGAATTTAGAATAAAAACCCATGAAAAATTAAAACCCCTAGCATTGTTAAATATTCCCTTTGAAACTTTACCACTTTTGTACGAAACATGTTTAACCCTTTCGCTGCGTGTAACGCATATTTCCGTTTTGAGACTACACACTACACGACTGTATTTAAATGCGTTACCAGTAATAATGTTCCCTTATGCAATGCAATATGCTTTAATTCCAAAGCATTGGGTACAATCTATAAGCATGATAACCCATGTACGATGTGTATGTTATACGTTTTTACGTATAACACACAAAGATGTCCCTCTGAAGGTAAAAATCGACCTGTCGCTGCATTTTCACAATTTTTTTTCGAAAGTTATTTAGGATGGCTCCTTTTAAAATGAACACCCTGTATGAGAGACCCATTTTATTTAGCACTGACTAGGTATAAATGGTTAAATCAGCAGCGAAAGGGTCAAGGAAATCAAGTTTTGAAGATATTCAACTTGATCAATTAATATAGGACTCCCTCAGGGCCGATCCTGGGCCCTTGCCGGCCCGCGTGCAAATTTTAAATTGCCGCCCCTACAAATTTGTTTTTTTTTTGTATTAAGACCTATAACAAAAATGCGTAAAAATTATTTTAGCGTGGCCTGAAAAAAATCTAAAATGTATACCCGATTTTAATTTATGTTTGTTGCTTCTTAAAAAATCGGTTTCATAATTAAACTAAAAATGAACCCAACATTTTTTTCTCAGTTGACATGACGTCATAATTTTTTTTAATGCATTAATATGGTTTTTATACCACAAAAATCATGGGCCAAAAAATAAATTTTATATAACCAATTAAAGTGAAGGTTATTTTTTGGGGAAATTTTTAATCGCACTTTAATGACTTAAAAAGGGTATTTATAGTCAAAATTAGTTCCATTATAAAAATTAGACAATTTCCTATAAAATATTAGGCTTATTTGAGTATTTTTACTTTATAGCAACTATTTTGAAAATTGATTATAAAAATACTCATTTTTGGTGTATAAAAAAATTGTAAAAACTTGATTAAAAACTGCTAGTTTCGATAAAATTATAACAAATTTTTGAGTTTAAATTAAAGATTAGGGTATAATCTATAATACGAAACTCTAAAATCAATCATGGGCCAAAAAATAAATTTAATATAACCAATTGAAGTTAAAGTTATTTTTTGGGGAAATTTTTAATCGTACTTTGATGACTTAAAAAGGGTATTTATAGTCAAGATATGATTAAAAAATAAATTTTATTATAAAATTTGGTTAGTTTTTTATAAAATGGACCACTTAAAAAATAAAATTCGCAGTGGGGACTTTTTTGAAATCCCATTTAAAATTTATTTAACGCTTTTATTTAAACTGACGTTTTTGATGAAAACTTTGTATGCACTTTGAACGCAAAAATTGACATTTTCACTGAAGCTAGACTTACAAAATTAGGTCCATTATAAAATTTAGACAATTTCCTATAAAATAGGCTTATTTAAGTATTTTTTCCTCATAGGAACGTTTTTGAAAATTGATTATAAAAATACTCATTTTTGGTGTTGAAAGAAATTGTAAAAACTTGATTAAAAACTGCTAGTTTCGATAAAATTATAACAAATTTTTTGAGTATAAATTAAAGATTAGGGTATAATCTATAATACGAATGTCTAAAAACAATCATAGGCCAAAAAATACTTTGGCCGCCCGCGTGCCGTGGACGCGTTTGCCCCCCGGTAGGATCGGCCCTGGACAGATTGTTTCACGTTTTATGGGACGATTGAATGAAACAAATTATGTTCAAAATTATGGGTAAAATGGTGCGATTCAAAGTTCCATCCCATATCCCATCACTGACTATACCGGGTGTTAACGAACCTCTATAATTTCTTTATTTATGAAATAGAAATTTGATTACTATATTGTCTGGTTCAAGAAAACACATTTTATGCATTAATTTTTTTAATATCACTTCCGATTTTACTGGAAATAACATCAACTTGCAACACCCCTTTTGTTTGTTCATAGTTTAAAAGATTTTAGAAATAAGTATGCTTGTGATATTTTTTAATTTTTTTTTTAAAAAGGAAAAAAAAAATGAAATTTTTTTCTTTATCCTAAGTTGATAAAAAGTATCAAAACTTATTCTAAATAATACTATTACTTAAATAAAATTGTAATTTGTAAAGCTAGTTTTTGAGATATTACTTTCTTAAATTGTCTTAAGCTAGGAACAATAAAATGGGGGTGTTGTATTTGAAAAAACAAAGTTGATGTTATTTCTGGTAAAACCGGAAGTGATATTTATGAAAGTAAAAATTTGAAATTTGACTATGTTATATGATTCAAGGAAACACATTTTACTGTGTTTAAAGTGTTTAATGTTCAATTAAACTTATTTTCAATTTATGAATTATTACCCGAAGTAAGTATTTACGCAATTCTTTAACAAAGAAAATAAAATAAAAAATACAAGTAGCAACTAGGTAAGCCAAAAGTATTTTGCTTCGCGCGTTAAAAATCTCGATCTAAAGAATGATAAATATTCACTTGTTTTATTGCTTTGAAAACTATTTTTCTTTTCAGCATATTAGATTAAAATTTATTCTTTTAGTGACTCCACCTATACAGGGTGTCCCGTTCGTGGTTCACCAAACGTCAAGGTTACAAAGTAGAGAAAATTTTATCAAGAAAAAACCAAAAAAGTAGGCGTCTATTTTTTATGGTTTGAAAGTTACAGGGGTTTGAATTTGGCATCGCCCGTTTTTGCCAGAAATCAGTAAATGATCAATAGCTGCTTAAAAACTTAGTAAAAAGATTAAAAAAATATATAATTTTAAAGCTGAAAGTATCCTCTTACCATTGGTAACAATAATAAAACACAAATCGTTTATCAAGTATTAAAAAAAATCGAAAAGAAAAAAAATCCAGAAAAAATGGTTTTTTTTTTAGCAGTTTTTGAAGATTTTCTCCAAGATATGATCTATTAAGGGCGTGGTTTTTTTTAATTTTTTAAAAATTCGTTAAATTCTCTAGAAATTATGAAAAATTTTGAAACCCTAACTCACTAGAGCCTTCTAAACATCTAAACTTTCTCTTATGAGAATTGATTCTAAGCATAGTTAGTTACAATTGAGGTGCGCCTTCATTTTTGTTATTATTTAATAATATAACTGTTTCAAAAGCTATCAAAATTTAACATTTGCTTATAAAAATTGATTATTAAGCAACTATTGATCATTTACTGATTTCTGGCAAAAACGGGCGATGTCAAATTCAAACCCCTGTAAGTTTAAAACCATAAAAGATAGACCCCTACTTTTTTTGTTTTTTCTTGATAAAATTTGCTCTACTTTCTAACCTTGACGTTTGGTGAACCACGAACGGGACACCCTGTATTAAATGAAAATTCAATAACAAAATATTATTTAAAAAATATGTCTAAAAATCGACAAAATGAGAACAAAATTAATATACAAAACCAAGAAAATTGTTTCTATAAATTAAACTTATACAAATTAATAAAATCAATCAATTATAAATATTGATCTTGTTTTTGCTTGAAAAGAAAAAGAATTGATAAATAATGAATTTATAAATTAATTTCATATTAATCTTAGTATCCAATCGCCCTTGAAGAGGACGCCGAATTCATTCAAATAAAAACAAGCTATTAGGTTCGATACCTCCGCCTGTACTCTCTTTTTATTGTTGTGGTCACTTCAATGTTAAACCCAATAATTATTTATCTCGGGATATTAGTAGGTGATGCTGCAAAATACAATGCATTTCTATTTTTTTATTAAAATTGAAACGAAAAAAATTTAATCATAATATTGAAGAATGGAGTTGGAACCTCAAAAAAAATAATTAAAATAAAAAAAATGAATGCTTTTATGAGAACGTTTCTAAATTAAAACAATTTATAATAACACGTAGTTAAAATTATGTTAATTTAAACAGGTACAATAAGGGTGTATCATAACATGTTATTTGATTTATTTCCATGTGGGTGGGGGACTTCAAAATTATTTATTTTCATAAACGCCAAAACCTTAATATACACGAAAAAATAATAAAATTAGTCAATCTAAATAACAATAAAAAGTTCAAAAAGAATTATAATTTCATTTTATTTACATCGCAGCTACCAAATTTTTATAAGCTTTGGTTTAAGTTTATTTATTTAGTTTAAAAAATGAGGTTAGATAATAAAAATGTCAAAATTCATAATGAAATTTGTTACTTCTTCTTTCCTGGGGGTTATTTTTGAATCACTCGACACGATATCGTATACGATATGACAAGGACAGACTCTTATTTTTGCATTTGAATGACAAGGATAGAATGATGAAAGTCGTATACGATATCGTGTCAAATGGTTCAAAAATATGGCCCCAGGAATAAACTTAAATGCCATATACCGAAGTACTAGAGTGGTGGTTTTCATCTGAAGAGAAAGAACCCTGCTCAGAAATCAATGTTTAAGAATATTTAGATTAACTTAGTTTATGATTGATGTACGTGATGATGGACTGGTCCTCTAGAATTAAGGTTTCTCAATTAATCTGAATTCCTGTAATGTATGAATCGATATTATTTAGTTTTAATAATAATCGCTCGGGTAAAAGCGCTCGCGGCGCAGGAAAAGTTCACTTCAGATGAAATCCACTCTAAAAATTTCCTAATGAAATTTTGTATGCATGCATTTTTATAAAAAAAACTCATTTGGAAAAAATTTACCATTCCTCGATTACTGGAAATGGTCTTCTTTTAAAATCAACTTCGGAAGCTTATAACTTCTTAGGGGTGTATTTTTGAATATAGATAAATAGGGCCAAATCGACTTATTTTCATGTCTACTATCTAAGCGTTGTCGGTGTAGTTTTGGGACACTAAATTAAATAAAGACCGGATTAAAAACAATTAAAAATATAAGAAAACACGTAAATCCGTTTGCTGTAAATTCAAACATTTTAAAGTTTATTACAGATTTTAGTTATAATTTTCGCCACAGAGGGCGAATAGCCCCATCTATTAGTAGTTAAAATTGCGAATACTGTAGACGATATTTGCGCATGCGATAACGATAACTACAGTGCAGAAACATAGAAAACAGAGAAATTATTTAAAATGTGTCTCCACAGTAAGTACACTAGGACACAAAATGTTAAAGTATGTTTGTGACAAAAAAAATGTTTTTCAAAACTTAAAAAGTGGATTTTTGGGTAAAAAAAATTTAGTTAATTGATGAGGTTCGCTAATATCTCAAAAATGAATTTCATAAATTATAATTTATTTTATGTAGCTATCTGTATTATTTAAAAATAGTTTTCACAGGTTTGTCTAAAAATTGTTACCAAAAAAATCTATTATTTTTTAATGTTTTGAAAAAAATTTTTTTGGCACAAAAAACTTTAAGCTTACCAATGTTTAATAATATGTACTAAAAATAGGGTGTTATATTTTGTATTTAAAATAAGAAAGTAAAATTCTCGCTAAAGTGGGAAGTGATGTTGAGATTTTTATTTAAATATACATATAAAGGGTGTCCCACTTAAAGTCTTACGAATTTGTATGTTAAAAGCTAAGCATCTTAGAGTTTTTTGTTTAGAAAAGTTGTTTGCTTTGATGGGGGGTAACTTAATACGAAGGATCTTATCGAGTTTTGGGTAGATTTCCTCCAAAAACGAATGTAAATACTATATGTAAATACCACTCAAATATACAATTTTGTGGAAATATTAAGCTTGATAGTGGCTGTCCTTGGCCAAAAAAACGCTCTTTTATTTAATTAATGTTTGCACAATCAGACAACGGTGTCAGTGTTCTCTATTAAATAATGTAATTTTTGTTGCCTATGTCATATTTTTTGTTTGAGTTATTTTACTTGCTGATATTCGCCTCAATTTAAAAGGCGGTGTTTATCAATAATAGATCGTTTATCCATTGTTTGGACCATCCTTTAAGACGGAAACACCATCTTTTAATTTCGGCAAATTTGAGCAAATGAATATTTATTTTTAAATATTTAGTTTTGTCAAACAAACGAATATTTTAATAATTTATTTTTTTAAATTATACAATTTTTGCACTGTTGCCGTTTTTTGCAATTTTTAAGATATTTCAGAAATGATCTAAATGTTTTTAGAAAATCTTTATTTTAATTTGAAAGAAGATTATAGAGTTCATAGAATTTTCTTAATAATTTTTTAGTAAGCGCAGTACGCGATTTTCGTGATATTTTATTTTTTAAAATAAAGTAATTTTTCCATTGATCGTTTAGTCATAGTTTTATTACTGTATGTATAATAATGTTGTGGTAATAAACCCTGTAACAAATTATTTTCATTTGCCAATTGATTTGGGGAGTCCCCTGAACTTGTTGGCAACTAGTGAGTTGCCAATAATATTTCAAATGTCTATTTTTTTATAATAAATAAAGAATGAACAAATATGATTCCAAATACCTCTCAAGATTCTAAGTATGCCAATTCATTTAATATTATTTTTTAACATTCTTTACAAAAGGTTATGACAGGAATCAAAATTACTATTAATTACTAATAAAGTTGGACTTGGAATCATCAATTTGACTTTCATTTACTTACAAATTGGTCCATATCATCGTTAAGCTACACCCATCTCACCTAATCAAAATTAATGTTTGAAAACTTTTTAAATTTAATTTAAAAATTTAGGTGCGATTAACGGAAAAATATTGTAACCAACTCTTATGTCTATCGGTTACTGATAATATTTTTTTAATGTTATTGACAGATATATAATTCTATAAAAAATATAGTTTTTTTAACAATCCTGGCTACGTCACTGATCTCGACAATTAACGTACTCACACTTTAAAAACTCTTAATTAATAATATATTAATTGACCTTATAAACACAATCGTTAGTTAAATATCTAATACTAGATCAAGCGCGCTTTTTTCTTTGTATTGTATTGTGTTCATGTTCATGCCGTCTCAGCATTATTTGTACATACGCAAAGTATAGTTTTCTTAAATCGTAACATGAAAATATTGTATTAACTTACCTTAATTGGTTATTAACAGGCCCGGATACGAGGTATGACACCGGCCCGGGAAAAATACCATCCAACCGGCCCTTCCTGGACCGGAAAGCAAAAAAAAATTGTGTAAACTAATTACTACTAGATTGCACCTTTATTAACATAAGTTGTAAATAAAAATATTTTTTTAAATAAATAAAAAGTTTATTCTACTGAAAGCGTTTTAAAACATTTGATGTTTGTGCAACTCTATCAATAATATCATTGACTTCAATATTATTTAAAACATCTTTCTCCATCGACATCAAAATAAAAGCTTCTAACCGATTATCAGATAAAGTTCTCCTTAGGCTATTTTTTAAAAATTTCCTCTAGTGATGTTGAAACCATTTCTTGAGATTTAAGTAAATCGATACTATTTGATTGTAAATATCTGGACAGGGGACCAATAATGGTAAAAATCCTTAGGAATATATGAGCAGTCATTAAAGTTTCGAATTTAGTCAATTTATCGATGAGACATTTAGCATGACTCCGAACATCCGAATTAAAATTGTCACTATTCACTATTATATTTAAGCAAGGATACTGTGCATTGTTTGGTGAGGCAAATTGACCAAAAACTCTCTCTAAAGCCTTTTCTTTTGACCACCATCTTGTCTCACCTATTAATTGAAGTCTTTTGTGCAAAGGATTATTAGAGTTGCTGTTAAATAAATTCATTCTTTTGTAGGACTCTCTAAAAAACGTCGCTAGTTGATTTAACAATCCAAATAATGAAGCTACAGTAACATTTGAAGAGGTAGCATCTGTTACCACTAAATTTAATACGTGACTGTAACACCAAACGTGAATATGATGCTCTTCGTTTGTGGAATTCTTCAGTAAATTGGCAAATCCCTTATATTTGCCTTGCATATTTGCAGCTCCATCGGTAGCATTTGCAACACAATTGCTTAATGCTATGGAGTTACCTAATAAAACTTCTTTAAACATTTCCAGAATACCTTCTCCTGTTGTATCTTCGCATGCAACGACACCTATTATTCTTTCGTGTATTTCTTCGTCTTTTACCTATCGTAAAACAATACTTCACTGATCTTTAACACTTTAATATCCTGAGTAGAATCCAATAATACTGAATAAAGGCCTGCTTCATTAACCTTTTAAATTTTGTTTTTAATTAGTTTTGAAATGGCATCAATTATTAAGTTTACCGTGGTTTTTGATAAAAAAGTTATTGAACCCCCAGCTGTAAATTTTCCTTTTTTATGTGATCTTTCACTTTGCGCTATAACTGAATCCAGATGATCTTTTAGAATAATATCATATTTTCCTAATAGCATAATTATTTCCAAAAAGTTGCCATGATCTATATTATGATCACTTAAGGAATAAGCTGCTTCACTTTTATCTCCACGATAACTCAATCCTCGTTTGCCAATTAGTTTTACTATATCGATTATTCTTTGTAGTATAAGCCTATTTTTTTCTATTTTATCTTTCTTTTTCTTATATTGCGTTGTAAATAAGTAATGTCCAATATCTTTCTGATTCGACCACATAAAATTAGAGTCAACACACTGACAATGATTCTTACTGCTCTCGTGTTCAGAAATTCTTTGGTGAATGTGTTTCCAGTCAGACATTCCTTGAGTAAATGAATTAATTGTCTTTGAAAATGCTAGGCATATACTACAAAAAAATGCACCCCTTTTTTTCAAAATAACTTAACCATTTTTTGTGCCGCGTTCCTTAAAGTAGATTTTTTTGTTCGAAATACTTAATAATTTTATTTCTGGCTGATATGGGCGATGTTCAAAAAATGAATTTAAGTCTCTGACAGGGCGAGTGAAAAATGTATCATAAATAGTTGTATCACTTGAGGTAGCAGAAGCACTTGAGGGAACATAAGCACTTGAGATATCAGTATCACTTAAACAGGTAGCAGTAGTATTTGAGGCAAGATCACTTGAGGTGGCAGGGATACTTGATGTAGCAGTAACAGTAGCACTTGAAATAACACTAGGTTGTTCAGCGCTAGTAGATGTTAAATTTTCAATAGAAATTGTTGTTTGGATAAGTGTTGGTTGTTCTGTACTGGTGGAAGTGGTGTTTAGAGGTTGAAGATTTTTAAGATAATCATCGATCTTGAAATTACTTTCTGCACATTTTTTAAATTGCTTTTGACGTTTTTCTCGTAACTTCAGCGCACCTCCTTTTTTATTTTGAAGTTTAGGTTTTTTTGGATCAGACGACATTTTGGGATGAACTAAATTGGATTAATAGAAAAAATCGGGACTACAAATTTGAATTTATTGTATAAAATTTTATTTGTAAACGAATTTATTAAATAAAAATTTCTATTACTATACATTTTTCGTTTTCGCGAACATTATTTCTAATGAGCTTGTCGTGAAAACATATTTACAAGCTTGTAAAATTGACAACAGACCTGCTAAATCAACTTTTTTCTTAACGAGCTAGTAGGTAATAGTATTTTAGATACTTGTATAAAATTGACAGAAGACCAGTAACCAGTAATATTATCTCTGTACTTACACCAGCTAGCCAGTTAAGATTGACTTACAAAATTAAAAATAATTAAGAGCTTTGTAAGTTCACGTTTACAAATGAGCAAAGTAACAAATAATAAACATTAACTATGTTTTTAGTAGACAGTTCGACCCGCCGATTGAAAAATCGTTACGAGGATAGTCGGCAAATTTGAGCGCTAGATTTTGAAATTCGCTTGATATTTGCGGTTTCGGGCATATTTTTTTTTGCAGTTCTTTTCTTGTTATATAAAAGAATCTTGTAGCTACTAATTTCTTTATTTTTTGTTTTTGTAAGTCAAACCAAATAATCATACGGCAGCAGTAAAACGGGCTCTTTATAAAAAACCTTCCCTTAGCGGCGCTTACAATACAGATTTAAAACTGTTTGAAATAATATTTGTCTTTCAACGGCAGCAATTAGTTAAGATATAAACGAAAAAATGGTATAAATTGTTTTTTAATTTAAAATATTTTTAAACTTTTTGTAGCGCTCTAAAAATTTGGTAAAAGTTTTAAGAAATTTTTGGAGCGCTGCAAAGTTTAAAAAAAATTTAAATTAAAAAAACAATTGATACAATTTCTTCGTTTATTTATATCTTAACTAATTGCTGCCGTTAAAAGACAAATATTATTTCAAACAGTAAACAGTTTTAAATCTGTATTGTAAGCGCAGCGAAGATTTTTTTAAAGAGCCCGTTTTATTGCTGCGGTATGATTATTTGGTTTGACTTAAAAAAACAAAAAATGAATAAATTGATACCTAAAAGATTCTTCTATATGTTATTCGCAATAGCCGAAAACGCCCACTGCCCGAATTTTTTAGCCACAACGCGTTGTGTGTAACTGAATTTACCCACGACGCGTTGCGACTTCACGTTTGCGGACAGTGGGTATATTTATTTACCCACAAGCGAACTAAAACTTTTTCGCTTTAGGTTCTACTTTTGTCCATGTCGGAATGTGGCGTTTTATCGATAGGGCGTCAAAAATAAAATGACATACTTAATAATAAAAATACTTTTATTGGAATAAAACTGAAACTGAATCCGGAATATTATTATCGGAACAAATAAGGTTTTTTGTTAAAACTGAAAAGTATTTTAGTTCTTAAATAGAAACAACGTGCTATTTGTTTTTGCACGGATTACTTCTGTGACACTTGGAATTGCATTTTACATTTTTCCTGACACAAGAACATGCTTTCGTTTTGCATACTTTTAAGCAATTACAATGAATGAATCCTTGTTTTGAGCCAGAAGACATCATTGCTTCCTGTCGTACATTCACATGGGAAACTGGAACATCATTTGGAGATAAAAATGTTGAGGGGGATAATTGGAACTCGTTCCGTCTGAAAAGTTTTTCTAGTTTACCATGTTTGGCACCTAGAACGTACAAATCCAAATCAGTTTTTTCCATTACTACAGCTACAATATTACGAGGAGCCAGGCCACGATCAACATCCAGTATAGTTACCAAAACATTATCACCTACGCTAGCTGGAGGGAACTTGCGTTCCGATTGATCAAGCCTTTTTTTAGCTTGCTTTTCCAATCCACGCTTACAACCTTTTCTTTCGATGTCAACTGCTCTTTTATTTCCACAAAGTTTGCATAGTGGCACATCATTATTAGGACTACAGGTCGCATGAAACTGTTCGTTGCATTCAATACACACATTTTCTGGGATGTACATATCATTACAGATATTACATTTATTCATCTCTTCATTTTCGATCACCATGCTTCTGTTTTTGCTACTTACTTGTGTTTCATTTTCAAGTTCTTCATCAGAAATTTCAGAATCCGATTCTTCATGTACCGTATTTGCATTTTCCAAAGATTGTTCTATCAAACCCAGTTGTTCTTCAAGCTGCTCTTCAGTCTCAATTTTGTTTATGATAGATTTGTCTAAGCATGTATCCAACAGTCCATTTCGTTGTGAAGTGTCAAACAATGCTTCGTATGGTGTTCGTTTTATGCCTGTATGGAAACTTCGATTTTTTGTGCTCTGAATAATACGAAGACCTCTTGCCCAATTATTACAATTCGTTCTGGGTAAGTAAGTTTACCCACAACCCGTCCTGGGTATATACCAAAAAAAGAAATTTTAAAAAAGCTCCACTGGAAAAAAAATTATGACCAAAACCACAAATATCAAGGGAATTTCAAAATCAAGCGCTCAAATTTGCGGACTAGCCTCTTAATCCATGCCTAGCATAATTTGAAATATTAAATGTTTAATTTTAATTATTGATCACACTTAGCTAACAATAGTAATATTTATAATATAATATGAACTATAAACTATAAAAAACAATGAGCCAAGATGTGGAGTATGGAGTACTCTTATTGAATGCACACCAGAAGAAACGGACAGCATATGAATAGTCGCAAAACACCGAAAACACGTGCGTTTAAAAATTCCCTATTCAGCAAGGCTCTGCACGTGCGATAAATCGGCGGCCTGTGGCCGCCGGCCCCGATGCAGCGGCGGCCCGGTGTCCCGCCGGTCGTATCAGGGCCTGGTTATTAAAAATAAAGTTCACAACTCACAATATTACATATAAGCATTCAAACTCACATAGCTCACCACGCAGCAACACTCAATAGTCGAATAGACGATGTAAAGTGTGATGTACTTTAGTACGAGGTAAAATAGAATTGTGACTTAAGGTCTATTTATGCAGACACATTTAACATTTATGATTTATCATTTAAGATTTATCATTTATAATTTATCACTTAAGGAAAAGAGGTGGATTTATGCACTTCAGATTTAAGATTTAATATTTAACAAACAAGAACGCTGATTGGTCCAAACAGGTCAATAAGTTTCATATTCCCTTGCATTCTTTACCTAAATCAATTATTTTAAGGAAATTTAAGGCAATTTTAGATTAGAGAATTGAGGCGATTTATGCAGCACAATTTATCATTTAAGAATTTAAGGATTTAACAAACAACCAATAAAATAGTGGTTTTCATGTCACGTGACGATTTATCATTTTAAATTTAAGAGATGAAAATATTCATCTTTTTAGCGTTTTAAACCATAATTTCTGCATAAACTAGACAACCCATGTTGCACGTATGTTAGTGCCTTTGCTTTTTAAGATGTAGTTTGTAATAAAAGAGTGATAAGTGCACGCACATGTTGTTCCAAATTAATTAATAGTACACAATTACAATTTAAATTTGCTAATTAATTAACCCAACTACAATTTAAATTAAATTTGTTTTTTTTTGTTAATATATTGTATAAGTAAAAATAGAAGTACTAGATAATAGGGTGTATTCTAAAGGTTTATTTTTAAAATAAAAAATTAATATTATTATTAATGCAAATTTTGAAATTTATTTGTAAAATATAAATTATAAATAATAATAATTAAAATAAATCGGGTAAGAAACCTTTTGAAATGGAATCCCATTGCCAATTCAATGTTCCTTCAGCTGACATGAAATATTCTTTCAAAGATTCCCTATTATCTTTTGCCATCGTTGTGGCATTATTCGCACCCAACCATTTTTATTTTATTTTAAAACGAAAATTTTATTTCATTTTTTATAATATTTTTTTTTATTTTACTATATGTATATTCTTATTTTTTTAAATAAAATTTTTGTACTATTTGCAAGAGTATTTATTTTGTCCTTAAATAAATATTAATTATCATACTTTTTGGTTAAATTAAAAAGGTAGTTCAATTAAATTTTAAAAATAATTTAGAAAAATTAAAGTGTTGTTTATTCGTTATGTTATGTTATGTTACGAACCCTAATTAAAACTAGTTATCGACCTACGCCAGCATGAAAAACTACGAAATTTTCGGATTTTTTTCGGTATTTTGAAATAACTTTGAAATGGTAAAAGTTCTATAAAATATAGGTATTTACTATTTAATATACATCTCTATAAATTAAATTTGAAAAACAAGTAAACTTATAAGAAAAATCGGATAAGAAGTAATAGATAAATAGAATTGACCCGTTTTCGTCATTGCAGCGTGAATTAATTATTATCAATAAAATTTGCGGTTCTCGCAGCTAAACCCATGCACGTGTATCAATCCGAAATCGAAGTTAATAGTAAACAATAGGGTATAAACTCCGCCTAAATGGCGTACGAATATGCGCAGCTTGCAAAAAATGCTGTAAAATTTATGCCGTAAGATTTAAGAGATGAAGATAAAATTCTCTTACACCATAAATGATAAAACTTAAATCTTAAATTTGGTGCATGTACGGTCTCATTTAAAAGCATACGTTTATTTCTTAAATCTTAAATGATAAATCTTAAATGATAAATCATAAATGTTAAATGTGTCTGCATAAATAGACCTTGAATTGCGTAAACACATGTGGCGGACAAAAGCGAGGAAAAACCAGAATACGCATCGAGATGCATACATCCTTCAGTATATCCCAAATATCGCCTCAAAAATTCGAGATATCCTCGTATCGCCCGTATATCCTTTTGTTTCGCTCAAACATCCCTATATATCCTCAAATATCGCCTACATCCTCGCATATCCTAAACATATCCTCTGTACATCCTGGCTCCCGTACACCTACATCCTAGCGCGGTTGACCCCTCGACAATATATAAGTCATTCACATATCGAGGCATAAACATAGAAAATAGCGTGAGAAAAACTCTGAAAAAATAGAATATAACACCAGCCTATAAAACACCCCTCAATTTGGCAACGAGCCTTATAAATAAAGAAATAGAACCCATAGAATTAAAAAGTGGTATTTACTATTTACTCAATAAAATGCAACAATTGCAATGGCGTTGGCCAAACAGGAAGAGCACTAGGAACCAGAATTAAAAATCACAGAAGAAACACTACTACCTCAAATGTCGGTAAACATTTAATAGAATATAACCATAGTTGCAACAACCCAAAAAACCTTAAATTAATCCACAAACAATCTAAAGGCTAGATAATGAATCTATTAGAAATTGACAGAACCTTTAAGGACAAAAGCTATTTATGCCTAAATGACCAACTAGACATTGTTGTGAATTCAAACCACTGTTTAAATACCTAAACTCGAAAAACTCAAAAATCCCACCAACTCCACTCTAATCTAATATTACAAAACATAAACACAGCTGTTCTCAATATAACCATTAATGAAGGCACGTGTCTAGAAAAGAAAAGCAGACTTACTTGCTTAAATAATTACTTTGATTACTACAAAATTACATCGAAATAAATTCTATGGTTGAAATTCTCGTTCGTATTAGTAATTATCGATACAGGAATAAAACAGCAAATCGAACTTCTAATTTTCAGTAAAATTTATTTAATAATTTTGCCGACGTTTCGATATTTTCGTTGATATCTTAATCATGGCTAAAAAGACATATACAATTTTAATGTGGTTATTCTAAACAAGTAAACAAAAATAAACAAGGTAAGTTGTGAATAATATACAAATTTACAAAACTTTTACAATCAGAAACAAATCTTTTCTTTCCTTCTTTTTTGTTACAAAAAATTTATCAATTTAACAATTTTAAACCTAACACTTTTTTAAACAAGTAAAAACATAAAAATACTATCGGAAGTTCATGATTCATGATTAACATCTTACCTCATTATTTCTAAAATTTTACCACGTTTTTCAAAATTTCCAATGTCACCTTCCACATTTTCCAAGAATTGGTAATAAGTGAAAACATATGTGGTCAACCTCACGGTTAAAATCAGAGATGGTGTAGAGATGATGGTTAAAATAATTAAAACAGTGATTTTAAGGGTGATTTTAGATTACACACACAATTATTACAAACAAGCGACGTTAACGTGTCTGTCCCGTGACATACCAAAATTTGTAATGGACTTTCAAAATGTATTTAGATATAAATATAAATACTTACTAATTATTTCAAAAGTATTTAAATATAAATATAAATCCTCCTCAAAAAATTTAAAGGTAATAAAGTATAAGTACTTAAAAAAGTAATTAAACTGTATTTAAATACATTCCCAACTTTGCTTCCTTGTGACTAAAATAGTATTTAGACAATTGTTGTGAACATAACACCCTTGTTTATAGTATACTTATAGTCAACCTAAGCTGCGTATCGACATCCGCGCAGCGCCGTGAACGCGCATTGTTCCTGACGCGCACGAAATGCGCACACAGCGCGCACTCTCAGAACCATTTGGTTCGCGTGCATCAAGTGCACATGGAACGCACACGAAACTCGCCTTTATGCCACAACTAACGCAGGAGGTGTGCGCGCCCCACAAAAACACAATTTCCCGTCGCAACTTGTGCAACGCGTCCCTTTTATTTTTGTAACCAAACGCTTCCACTGTGAACGGTCGTATTTAAATACATTGGTTTGATCCGTTTCTGACGCTGCGCTCGACGCGACGCTCCCACCCTGAATAGGTCTTTACACGTTGCAAAACTGGCGCGTTCGCGGCGCTGCGCGCAAGTCGTTACGATGAATGTCGGTATAGTTTAAATTTTTTGCAAACAGGAATGGTGTAGACAAGCAAATAGCTTCGCTCACTCTCTTTTACATTTAACCACGGCAACTTTCGCATGAACGTATGTTGAACTAAGTAATGCGGTACGTGCTTGGTCAAGGTAGCGGAATGTAATGATAACGGAGAATCCACTATTACTATCGTATGTCCTAGCATTTTAGAAGGCGCGATTAACTGAGAAATTCTCATCCTCATCGGAACGCAGAGCTGTTCATTTCATCATGGCATAAGTATAACAGGCATGCTCTTGCGCAGATTTTCGCGTGACGTCACTTGGGCCAGTTGCTTTCGTTTTACACGTTTAGAGCGCCCCAGGGGCATCTCACAGGAAATAATGGAAAATTTACACCAAAGTTATCCAAAAAATGTATATTTTTAATGTCTGTAAAAATCAGGATTGATATTTTATGTATTTATATACAATTTATTTACAATTAATATACCATACATTTACAATATGGGATGGTCTTTGGGGCGCTTATTGCTTATTTGGCCCAAGTGACGTACAGGCGCAGAACCGAACGAAAAGCGTTCTCGGGAAGAGCATGCCTGATATACTTATGCCATGCATTTCATTACATTTCCCTACGCGCGTGATGCTGATCGAGAGCAGAGTGGGAGTCCCTAGTCCCTACCACAACTTTCCAACGAGCGGTGGGAAAATACAGCGTCGCCGATTTGATTCACTGTCAGTATGGTTAGAATTCATGTTTGCTGAGAATTCGAACTCTACATTGATGAAATCGAATCTCCTTGAAAAGTCTTTAACAACAAACCAAGATTTTCTCTATCTGCTCTTATTTTGTCTACCGACGCTTTATCACCTCGGTGTCCACACTAATTACTCCGGTGTCCACTCCAAAACGATCTTCTATACATGTGCATTATCTAACTATAAGTATATTATAAACAAGGATAATACTGATTTCACGATGTATTGTAGTTGCAGTCTTTTTTTTAATTATAGATGAAAAACTAGATTTAGAATTAATTGAGAAGTTCAAAGGATTATTAATTTTCGATGTGAGATGCTTCGGATCTTAATATTTTTAAAAGTGCTTCTCCTTTGGTCATAATACCCATATCATTTTCCAAGTAGCGAAATACAGGAGGAACTTCAATTTTGGAATTTCTTTTGATAATTTCATGGATCTCCTTCCAAGTAAATGCATACAGATTTGTTTTGTTATTCAGTGGTCCAAAATCAATTAATGTTATTTCATTATCTGGGTAGTTTATAATAATATCGAATGTATCTAAAAAAAATAAAATAAAACGTTATAATTTGTTTGGGGTGAGGTATATGAATATAGGATGGTTACATGTAAACTGCACACCTAAAGGAACAAATGCTACATTTAAAAGGAATTGGTGGTTTATGGATTTTGTTGCGCGTTCACTCCCTCTATCAGGGATCAGGCCCCAAAATGGCACAGGTATGCTGGGACACCCTGTATACAACTATACATACTCGTGACGTCAATTAGGAGACGATATAAAGAAACATTAGTTGACCCTCTCCTTTACTAAAAAGAACTTAATATTGTCAAATGCTACGAGAAGCTTGAATCGCAAATTGAATACTGTTTCTCGGATTTTGAAAATATGGGACACCCTGATTCATTACATTTTAGTATATTATCATGAAGTGCATGTTAAACCTTAAATACCTAAATAAGTGGTTCAACGAAAACTTCACAAGTCCGTTTTTTTTTCGATATTTTACTTCAATTGTTGTATTTTTTTAAATAATTACCTTTACCTACTTTTAACCGTCAATAGAGTGTTTATAAATATAATCTAAAAGATTTCAAATGGCAATATGCAGCAAAATGTATACCTGTAAAATTTACGAAGAACTAGCTTTACAACGGCGTTTATATTTTCAAAATCAGTGCATAAATTGCTAAGAAAAGTACGTTAGAATTTTAATTAAATAATTTAGGTAAATGAAGCTCGCAAGTATGCTTTTTAGTATTTTTTACTTCAGTTTTTGGAAAAACGCTCAGACAAATAGAAGCGTTCGGTGCGAAAACCAGGTAACTTGTAACGAAACCTTGTACTGCTAATTTTGTACGCGCTCGATCCGAAATCTGATCTTTATTGACCAAAAGTTCAAATTGGAGTTGCCTGGAGTTTTCACTGAACCCTAAATTTATGAGTAAAATAATTATTATCAACTAAGTATCCGTCCCTTACATAATTTAAAATTGTTATATCATTTTATTTAACTCGAAAAATTTCAATTTAATGTAGTTTCATTGTATTTCTTTTAAATAAATCAGGTATTCGAGTTGAAAAATGCAATGAAACATCTTGATAATTTATAATAGGTATGTTTTATTTGATTTTACAAATTTTCAGTTTGGAAGTAAAACGATCAAATTTCCCATATTATACGAGTCTACAAAATTATATGGGTTTTTCCCTGTTTTTATGTTTCAAACTACGCAAATATGTATTGAGCTATATACAAAATAAAAATATCATTTGAAAGTGAAACCTCTGCTTAAGACTTGTATGCGACAGTTTTTTAATATTTTATATTCAAAATGGCCAAAAAAATCATTAAAAATACGTAAAATTTGGCCTATTTTAAACTTATTTTTTGGACTTAATAATTTAATTTTTAAAAAAGTCGTCGTATAGAAGTCTAGCCAATTTAAACTATGCAATTATAAAACTTAATGTTATTTACAAAATATGGTTGTAGTTTGAAATAATTGCAAGGCATATTTGGTAAATTTTGAACGCGCATTTTAACTGTAAAAGCAGCTAATACCTTCGTAGTCTAGGCGATACAAATTTTAAAATATAACAGAAATTAAGATTTTTATTGGTACTTTCAGCCTAATTATGTGGGATGTACTTTGGGTCAAGATTTCTTCCCCAAATTCAAGAAGAAGCTCAAAATATACGTTTACTATCGGAGCGCGGTTCTACGTAGACTCCCAATCCTCTTAACATTAATTAAGCTAAGCACGATTTTTTTTTAAATACACATTCATGAGAGTATCAAATTTTATGTAAACATTCATAACATTTAAAAGAATAGTCGTAGAGACTCGATTCTTTTTCAGTTTTCCTATAAAACAACATTAGCTTAATTAAATTTCAAATTTTAATTTGAAACGCATCAAACTTGTATTGCCTAATTATTCACTTATGGTCTAATTTTGTCTTTTTAAGCTAAAAATTGCGACACCTCGCCAATCATCTCTACTTCTATCCTCAGCTCTAGAAAAAACTCGCAACTATAAACACCGCCTTAGGGCAATTTGACGAACCTAAATAATTCGTAATTCGCAAAGACAAAAAGAACGGGACAATATTAATAGTAAATATAACAAGGACGGAATTCAATTCACCCGACTTATCGAGTCTTTCCATTTAGTCCCACCACTGAATATACAATAACTTCTTTGACGTTACTGCTTCAGCGTTACGTACAAAAGCCGACGGCAAAAGCTTTTCCACAAATTTTTGTCCCGAAGTGCTTAGTTGTTGTATTGAGACGTGTTTAACATTGTATGGCTATAGACCTAACAAGATTTTTTAGGGGAATACGGGAATATATACTGGCACGAGTCAAGTAGCGATATTTTTGTTTTCTAATCCACGACAATCTTCTAACGGTAATAATAAAAAAATGAACCAATGATAAAATAAGAGTTTCATTACACAGTGCGCGAAACTATTAGCTTGTCTACACCGCATCTCTATTTTCCGTGAATGGACTATGGTAGGTTGCACAGCGGGTATGTGCATATTCCACACGAAATTCCACGTCTGCATCCTTCCTCGATTCTCAATTCTCGATTGTTTAACGTTGATCTGCATGTAGGTAGAAGGAGAATGAACAAGTTTCTGGTCCAAAGATTAAAAGAAAACGACAGCTCAATCGTGTTTGGATTAAAAGCAAACAATTTGATGTTCAGAAGAATGCTGAGAAAACCGTAGCATTAGAAAAAAAATTGAAAAAATGCGTCTTCAAAAAATACTCTCAATGGAAAGAAAGTAAGATATGAATTTTTCTACCCATGCTGGAGAGTTGTATTAGTAGTTATCCCGACTACAACCCCACTAGCATGGGTAAAAAATTCAGTTTCGCTGATTTGATTAAATCTCAATTAGGTTGGAATTCCTGTTTGCTGGTAGGTCCTACTATAGAATACCGTTGCTCATAGGAAAGTAAAGAACTGAAGAATGCCAACTCGATTATATTTGTTGTAGCATTCTGAAAATACGAAAGTATCCTTATTTACAACAGACTGCGACCTAGTCACTTATTTGAAGCAGCTAAGATATAAAAAAAATGGAAACCCATCGATATCTGATGCAGAAATAAACAAATGGTGTGAGGAAAACAAAAATTCCAGATTCAAAAGATGATCCTTTTGTACTTAAGTATATCATTAATTGTGAATCCCTGGATCCAGAAGAACAAGATATAAAAATCGTATTATCGACTGTTAGACTATTAAAAAATTTAAAAAAAATTCTATTATGGTCCAAATTGATGCCACATATAAAGTCATCTGGCAAGGATATTCTGTAATGATTGTTGGAACCACTGATAAAGATTTTTCATCCATTTGCAATTTCTGTATGTAAAGGTGAAAGTGGAGATGATTTTGGATACATTTTTAAAGGTTTGCCGAATTTTGACATGGAGTGGAAACAACTTTTATTGCTTGCTGATGCAAGTGAATCCACTCGTGGATTTATTAGTATATTTGCTCTGCCCAGGGTGCGTATAATGTGCTTCTTTCACGTTCTGAAAAATGTAGAAAAGTTTTTTTTTTTTAACTATCTAAATCCAATGATTCGAAACAAGACATTAATTCCTTGCAAACGTGTAAGGACGAGGCTACGTTTTTAAAAGCATCAAAATGGTTTTTAGAAAAGTGGAGTACGACAGAGCACAATCAAATTAAAGAATTTATTGATTACTTTAAATCTCAATGGTTACTACAAAATTCAAAAGTATGAAGGAATTGCGGTTGCTTACCATGAAGTTCCGTCAATACCTTTGCAACAATGAACTCAATTCTCAATCTACCAATGAGCAACGTCAAATAAAAAAGTTCTTCAAGAAAATAATGAGGAAAATTGTAAATTGTTTTATACGTGCTCAAATTATACTGATGAATCAATTGCAATGGAACTGCTTTCTACCTACAACAAAAAGGAAGGACAATGCACAAATTTTGATGATTTTTAAAAGTTTAACTACAGCATTTGGATCATAACTTTTGATAATACAGATCTAACTCAATCGAGATGCATATATATGCCCTTATTTTTAAATTGCAAACACGTTTTGGACATGAAGATTCATTTAAAATTGTGTGATGTACCAATTGAGGCAAAATTAATACCATTAGGGCAAAAACGTAAACGTGGACGACCAGCGAAAGCAAAGAAAGCGCTAATTGTCCAGTAAAATAAATATTATTTATTAATATATTTTTACTTAGAAGAGTTGTTTTTTTCCTTTTTTGATGGCTAATTTGTTCTCTTGTGCTGGTCATATCTTACCGTGGTGTAGATGTTTTTACCGTGCCAAAAATATTTCTATTGTTTGATGTATTTTTATTTTACTTTAAACTTTTTTCTAGTGTTAAATATACATTTTTGGCGTGCAATAAACTATTTCAGCGGACCTTCAATTAATTTAACGCATAAAGTATTTTATGATTGTTCTTTATATTTAAAGCTTGCTTAAGCCACTTTTTTAGCGACTAGATTGCTCTTTTTTGACGGGCTAATAAATCACATTTTTTATATAAATAAGCGCATCAAAATAGAGGAAGATCTAAAGAAATAGTTGTTCTTTCTGTGAAATCTGAAAAACTCTAAGCATAAAGAATAAAGACTTTGAGGCGCGTTAAGTTTTTATGACCGATATTTCATTAAAAATATAAACCCCCACCACAACTATCCCCATCCGGAAACTAACAAAGACCTGATACTGAACAAAGGAAACTTTTGACTTTTGAGCCTCATTTAGATTAATTAATTAATCAATTAAGATTTTAATGTAAGCTTCTTAGCAATTTGCTTTTTTTCTGTTACATAATGCTATTTGAAAACAGGCTTGTGAAGTTGTCGTCTGACTATTCTATCTAAGAGTAGATTATATTAAATAAAAAAATTAAATCACGGCGGGTACTGTATATTTACTCAATCACCAAACAATTGTTTTAGAAGAATTTTAAATACATTTATTTAAAAATCATGTGATTTATTAACCAACTATTGCAGTTACACTATATTCATACACTTCAGGAGAATGATTTCTCAAAGAATCTCGTAACTCCTCAATACAAATATAAATTATACATCAATATTAGAATTTACACAAAAAAACATAAATTTCATAAATTTGAGTTTCAGATATGAAATAAGGGCAATTCTTCTTAAGCATCAAACTTACAATGAATGATTAACTCTTGCTTTATGAACGTATACAAGTTGATTGTTCTGCTAAAAATAACATACTTTTGCAAATATGAATTTTTTAAACTAACAGTATCAAAAAAAGTGCTAAGTAAATAATTGTTTAAACCAAATTTTATTTTGTGTAGATTATGAATCTACTAAAAAAGTTTTAGCTTTCGGTTTGAAAAAACTTAGTTGCGTTGCTTTCGGTTTGAAAAAACTTAGTTGCGTTGAAATTACTGTGAAGAATTTCAGTGTATCCAATTTCTGGAGACAAATTGTATCATTATAAGGCCAAGTAAATAGTATCTTATAATAACATTCTTAAAAATTCGATAAATTGCAAGTTAAAAAAGTTTACTGTTTAACTTTTTGCAAAAAATTAAATAAAAAAATACCATAATTTTACACTTATTTCATTTATGAAATTTTTTAAATTGAATTTTTGAAATATATTTTAAGTAACAATATATTAGTATTGTAATGTTGAGGTTGGAAGGATCAATCACCGTAATATATAGGAGGAAGTAAATAAAAAACGTGCTTTAAATGTTACTTTTGTAAATGAATCAAAAGGAATCAACTTAACTAACAATTTCCTTCCCAAAACCAAGTGAGTTGCAAACTAATCAAAGTATATTACTAAATTTGTATGTTCTTAAAGTTTAATGTTTGTAATAATTATATATTTATTTAACTTACAGTTCTTCCTATTAAAGTTTGGTAGTATTTTATTCGTATAAAAATTTGTAATTGTTTCAATAATATGAGGCCCTTCATCAGCATAATGACTATAAAATGTCGGCCAATCCCTGTTGGTAATTCCTGTAAACAAAAATTAATAAAATGAAATATTGCAATTGATTAGAAATAAAACCTCTTAATGTATTGTCAATAACGATGCAGCGAAATTCTGATGCCGGATGAATATTAATCCAAGGTTTAAGCACAATGCAAAAATCATTAAATTTATCAGTATCAAAATCTTTACAAACAATTTCAGAAACTGATAAAAATAACAACAAGTCATCAATATCGGATACTTTCAATAAATTACCTAAACTCATAAATTTGGAATCCTGTAAAATAAAAATTAAAACTAAATTTCAAATTGAAATTATTTTTATGTTCATTACTTGAATGGGTAATGTAATTTTACAGGGTACTGTATTAGTCCTGGTTCTGAAAGGATATAACTTCTATTGGGGAAGAGGGTTTTGAACGCGTCGTTTAGGTAGGAATGCTAAGGATCTACCCCCATCCCCATTATAGAATGAAATTTAAAACTTAAATTCAAAATAGTTGGCTGACATTTGACAGGTGCCGCGCGAAAATCCTTCCGACTTATATGTTAACCCAAACATTTCCATTTTTTACAAAAATAGAAGATGGTAAATGATTTTGTGGTCGTACATAGATATTGTTGACTCTTTAATTAAATTGAATAAAAATTAAAAATGGGATACGGTTTTCAATGGGGCATTCTAAACAAATTATAAAAACAATTGCCGGTTGACAATGAGATAAGGCTGATTTATAACGTTACATAAAACCAAAGGATAGGCAAAACATTATATCCTAAAAAAAATTCGCTTATTCTTTAAATAATTTGATACAAACATTTATTTATCTCAAATAGAGTTAAAGATTAAATTAAATTTCTTGAAGAAACGTACCTTCTGTATATTTTCAATAAATTAAGTGTTAAACAATGACAAGTGATATAAAGGCTTATGTTTAGGTTTTATGTAGCGTTAATGTCAGCTATACTACTTATTACATAGCCCAACAAAAGAATTTTTTTTGGTGCCGGAAAAGTAAGAACTGATTTTGAATAGTTTCGATGTGCTGATTCCAAAATACTTTGCCTGTTTTCGTAACAGGTTCAGTTTTTGAGATGCAGGATAATTGATTTTAATTCTGATAAAAGTCAAAAATAATGAATTAGAGGTAAAAATTGTATATTTTGTTACATACAATAAATACCTTACTTTGAGTTTTAACTGGTAGTTGGAGCAAAAAATAATAGTAATAAGATGAAATGTACATAAGTTTTTATCCTAAAAGAGACTTATATTGGTATCTCAAAAACTAGATCTGATAGACTAAATCTCACGGTTGTTTTGGATTCTGCACGGAAAATTTACAGTAACAGTTGAAAAATCGCTGGCACCAAAATCTGTGTTGGGCTGTGTTATCAATAGGGAAAAAAATAGTTTATAACATTTAAAATAGGGATTTGATTCTTCTTGTACTATTAATTTTAAACAATTTAACTACCAAAAGTAATTAAATTCCAAGTAAAATTTCTAAACATGTGTCCCTAACTTTGGAAATTGTTTTTTGGCCATTTTTAAGATTAAAAGTAGGTAAGAATACATTTAAAGAAAACAATGCAGTGAAGTGTTTATTACACATAGATCATAAAAAAACAGGTCAACATGTTTCCACGCGTACTTCCATCTTCAGGACACAAAATTTAAAGACAACTTACTTGTCAATTACAACGTAATGTAAAAATTATGTTAAAACACATTTCAAAAAGTTATGTCAAAATTATAATATACATCCAATTTTAGTAAGAAGATTAATAAAAAAGATCTATTTTAAACAGCGAATCGAAGAACGTAATGTTTAACAGGATATGTCAAATTCCAGAAAAACATGACGTTGTCCGACCTTGTCTACCCAAAATTAAATTTAAAAGAAAATTTTAATAGGTCCCTGTAATTTTTGGTAGACTAGGCTGGAAAACGTCACGTTTTTCTGGATTTTGACATTTGACTATTTTGTTTTTCAAATGGCAATATGATCACAAAAATAAAATGAAGAGTAATCTCTGTCAATGATACAAAATCAGATTTTGGAATTTATTGAAAATTTTTATTTCATTATTTAAACAATTTTCTTTTTAATTTTTTTGTATTTAATTTAATGGTAATTGGCCGTGTTTGTAACACCAAAAGTTAATAAATATGTAAGAAATTAAAAAATAACAAAACTTAAATAAATTAGAAAAAAAAAATTTGAAAATTTTAAATAACTTATTTTTATTATGGACTCAAATTATTTTGAAATATTTTTTTGTACTCTTGTCCCCATTTAAAGAACAAAAATTGCCTTTTTCGGATTTCGGATGTTCTTATAAAAAATAAAAATCCTTTAATATCCAATTACAGATTATAGTATCGTTTGAACCTTTACTTTGACATATCATTTGTTAAAGTTGGATAAAAAATAAAAGAGCTACTTCATTGGCCATTTTTTATGCACACCTCTGTATCTTACGCTTTATAACAAATACGATTTTCAGGGCTTAGAAGTAAACAAACTTGCAGGAATTTGGATAGATAATTAGTAACTTGAGAATAAGAAAATTTGGTATTCCATGTGTCCACGAAACTAGGGCCACCCCTGTAATTTCTTTATTTATAAAATTTTTAGTATGTTATATGGCATAAGATATAAATAATCACATTTCTCAATTTCTTTTTATTTCAAAAATCCAAAGAAATATACAAAACATAAAATTAAAAAATATTTGTATTAAAACGTAAAAAATAGTAATTTTTTAATACATTCGTTAGTGCTTTTTAGTGCAACGATTAGTAAAATTAGTGGCTAAGTATTAAGTGAGTAAATGTTTATTGAAATCGCACACTTCACGCTCAGCAACATTTTTTTTATTTACCACATTTTTATAAATTTAAATTTTCATTAGTGCTTGTTAGTGCATCAAAAACATACAATTATGGGTTCATTTTGGTAATTAAAATATTTATTCTATCTAAGTGCGACAAACGGTTTTCGAGATAAAAGGCTGTTACGGGTGGACTGACACACCCTGTATTCTAATGACATGGGAAACATCAAGTGCCAGGGATCACTCATTGCATATGTGGATGATACCAACCTGGTAGTGTCGGGTCAAAACCTTGAAGAAGCCATAAAAGAGGGAAAGGAAGACTTCAAAAAAATCAGTGAATGGCTAAACAATAATAGACTGCTATTAAACATTGATAAAACCTCGGGCATGATCTTCAACTTGGGCAATAGAAGTCACGATTACCCAAAAGCATTTGGCACAGAAGAGGGAGCAATAAAACTGGACAAAGAGGACAAATTTCTAGGAATCACCATTGACAACAAACTGGACTGGAAGGCACATTGCAAAAATCTCGCGGGTAAACTTAACAAGATATGCTACACACTAAGAATCCTACGAAAGATAACAGATGAATCCACATCCACCCTTGCATACAAAGCGAACTTCCTATCGTTAGTCTGATATGGCATAATCTTCTACGGATCGAGCACAGACTTTAAAACACTCTTCCCCATACAAAAAAGTGCAATCAGGATCATATATAAGCTACCATACAGAGAATCCTGTAGAGGAGTTTTTGCACAGAAAAAACTACTGACAATATTTAGCCTCTACATATATGAACTAATCATATACAACTTCAAAAACAAACACTGCTTTACTGAATACGAACACAAACATGAGTACAATACAAGATACACACAAAACTATGATTTCCCAGTACTCCAGCTGACAGCAATGGAAAGGGGTCCGGAGTATGCAGCAATGTACTACTTCAACGGACTACCAGACAGCATTAAGAAAATCAGTAATCTGTGTGTTTTCAAGAGACATTTAGAAGATTTCTTAATAGAAAAAGAACTGTATACACTAAAGGACTACTGGGTCATCAAAGCTGGAGAATCCTACCTTGACTAGTTCTAAACCTGTACTTAATATACAAGGTGTCCCGTATTGTTATGCAGAAATTTTGTATCTGTAATTCTAATTCTAAGACTAATAAACACAAAAGTTGCAGGTCTATTTTTTTTATTCAAAAGTTACAGCAGAATTTAATTTTCAAACTCCAAAACAGAAAATAAAGTTCTTAGAAAAGAAAATATATTTTAGTTAAGAAGATACTCGGCGAAATGTTTGAAAAGCGTACTTTTCGCTAGTAAACATTGTTTTTTGGGCATTTGTAATCAAAAATTTAACAAAAACGATGCCTAGTTCCAATCAAATTGAATTTAGTTTTCATATAGAATTTTTGTTTTTCATGTAGCGCCTATGATAGGGGCGTACTTTTTGAATAAAAATAAAAACGCATTTTTTTATCATTGTTCAAAAAGTACGGCCCTATCATACACTCTACATGAAAAACAAAAATTCTATGTGAAAACTAAATTCAATTTGATTGGAACTAGGCATCGTTTTTGTTAAATTATTGATTACAAATGCCCAAAAAACAATCTTTACTAGCGAAAAGTACGCTTTTCAAACATTTCACCGAGTATCTTCTTAACAAATACTCATACTCTACTTTAGAAAACTGGTAAGGCATTTTTAATTCAGCAAAAACTAACACCCAATAACCACAAAAATCGCATAAATGATTTAAATTTTAAAATACCGAGATTTTAATGCCACATCTTAGTAAATTAACTTCAAATTGTAAGAAAGAACATAATTTCTTTTTAAAATAAATTTTAAATCAACTATGATTTTATTTAAATTAAATAGTCTTCAAATTGAATATTCTGTTTTGGATGAATTTGTAAATTTAAAAGTGTAACTTTTGAATAAAAAAAATTGACCTACAACTTTTGTGTTTATTAGTCTTAGAATTGAACACTCACAAAATTTCTGCATAACGATACGGGACACTTTGTATACATACAGAGGGGTGCACAAAAACGGCCAAGGATGTAGTTTCGTTATTTTTTATCCGATTCCAAGAAGTGATATGTCAAATTATTAATTTTTTTTAATATAATTCAATTGCTTTTTTTTGTTTTTGAATTTTCAGTTTTTTATTTTTTTAAGTTTTGTTTTTTAATTTATTATTAATAAATTAAAAAATTATTTATAAAAAAAAATTATAATAAAAAAAATTTAAAAAAAATAAGAAAAAAAAATTAAAAAAAAAGTATTGGTATAATTGGTTTAGATTATTTTTGTTAATGATTTTTTTCAAACGAAAAAATATGTTGCCATTTGAAAAAGAAAAGTTGCCTCCTCCTCCTCAGATGTTTTTAAAAATGAAATTAATCTTTTATTATCTGATAGTAGTATTCTTTAAACAATTTAATTTGACATATCACTTACTAAAATCGGATAAGAAATAACGAAGCTACATCGTTGGCCGTTTTTTGTGCACCATTCTGTATATGGTTTTTTCTGAGCGCTATGAGCCGCAATACAATAGTCGTGTTCTTTTAATGTACTTTTGCTCCGATCAGTTCAGTTAATTTTCAATCTGAGCGGTTGATTAAAGTGAGCACATTAACATAAAAATAACTGCTTAAAATTGCAATTGCTCAACTGGACAAAAGCAGTTTTTAGGTTATCAACATTTTTTTTGTTGTATCAGTTAAACGAACAGATATACAGGGTGTAATTATTTGTTTCGGTACGCTTCTTCACACATTTTAAAATAATTCCTGGAAATATTAAGTTTCATGATTTACAATTTCACCGGTTTCACATTGTTTGTTGACGTTAGGTTTAACAATTGAGCAACTGATCGTAACTGAGCCCCCGCTATAGCTGGTGGAGTTAGGGACAAGGGGGGAATCATTTGCTCCGCTCTGTTTAAAATGAGCGCATAAAAAGAATACACAAATAGTTTCAAGGTTACTGAGCAACTGATTTGCTCGAGCAAATCACATAAAAAGAACACAACTATTGATACGGGCGGTCGCTCTACGCGAAGTGTGCTTTCATGTGCCAAAGAAGTTTACCTCTCAGGCATGTTGGCTCATAAACCGCAGGACACAGGACACCCTGTATTTTCAAAAATAGAATGCTTTTTTGATGCACTATTAAGCACTATCGAAGCACTAATGAAATAAAAAGAAAATTTATAAAAAAGTGGTAAATATAGAAATTGCCGCTGAACGTGAAGTTAGCGACAAAAGTTAAATAAACATTTACTCACTTAATACTTAGCCGCTAATTTTACTAATTATTGCACTAAAACGCACTAACAATATACTACCGAATGTACTTAAAAAAACGTTAGAGCTTCAAGTCTGTCGCTAACTTCACGCACCTTCTTGAAATATTTTTTTTGTACTTATGTTGCCATTTAAAAAACAAAAGTTACATATATGTAGTTTTTCATATGGTTTTGGAAAAAATAAAAATCTTTTAATATCCGATTATAATACCCTTTAACCTTTAAACCATTTAACCTCTTAAGAGGATAGTCAGCAAATTTGAGCGCTTGATTTTGAAATTCGCTTGATATTTGTGGTTTTGGTCCTAATTTTTTTTCCAGTGGAGCTTTTTTAAAATATCTTTTTTTGGTATATAGAATAATCTTGTAGCTATCAATTTCTTCATTTTTTGTTTCTGTAAGTCAAACCAAATAATCATACGGCAGCAGTAAAACGGGCTCCTTATAAAAAAACCTTCGCTTAGCGGCATTTACAATACAGATTTGAAACTGTTTGAAATAATATTTGTCTTTCAACGGCAGCAATTAGTTACGATATAAATGAAGAAATCGTGTAAATTGTTTTTTTAATTTAAAATTTTTTTAAGCTTTTTGCAGCGCTCCAAAATTTTACCTTATTTTTGGAGTGCTGTAAAAAGTTTAAAAATAATTTAAATTAAAAAAAAATTATACAATCTCTTCGATTATACCTTAACTTATTGCTGCCGTTGAAAGATAAATATTATTTCAAACAGCTTTAAATCTGTATTGCAAACGCCGCTAAGCTAAGGATTTTTATAAAGAGCCCGTTTTACTGCTGCTGTATGGCTATTTGGTTTGACTTACAAAAACAAAAAATGAAGAAATTGGTACCTACAAGATTCTTCTATATAACAAAAAAAGAAATTTTAAAAAAGCTCCACTGGAAAAAAAAATATGTCCAAAACTGCAAATTACAAGCGAATTTCAAAATCTAGCGCTCAAATTTGCCGACTATCGCCTTAATGTTAAAAATACTGAAAGGAAATATTTTAAACATAAATATAAAACCTCTGATAACTAATGCAAAAATTATGGAGAAAAACTAATATAAGCCTCGTTGACACGGGTAGTGAGCTACGAGGGTGAACTACGCTTTTGTAAAATAACCGTCGTGTAAACTGCAATCATGGAATACAACATATACATTTTGTTTCACGAATCGGAGGAATTTTTTAGTGGAGAAATCAAACATTTTTTATTCTTGTGTCGGGAAGTCTATCATGAGCAGAGGTGCTGCCACTCTACCGTCCTATATTAAAAGGCAGTAACCCCCAATATGTTAGTTTCGAGAAAACATACATTTTATGATATAGTGTACATACATACACAATGTAAAGTGCTAAATGCAGAAATTATTTTATGCCAAGAGAGTGTTCTCTCAGTCTTTCTAGCGATGTAAGGCGTGTGATTTGCTAACAATAAACGTAAAAAACGGATAAAGTCCAAATAGAAAAAAATGGAGTTACTGCCTTTTAAGTTAGGACGGCACCACTAATGACTGCATTTTCACATGTATTCCTAAAAAAGCAAACTGTTGGGAAGAGTGAATTAAGAACCATGTAAACTAACACGAAAAAAGCTCTACAAATCGTGAACTGCTAAATGTTCAATAATCACTACCCATGTCAAGGAGGCTTTATACCAGCTGGTCAATTTGACCGGTTCACAGTAATTACATACTTAAAAAAGGCTAACTGCAGTTAAATTAGTTGAAAAAACATGTCGCTTCGTGAATATGAAAATTGTTAATAAGTTGGATAAAAAAATTTTATTTTTAAGAGGATATGGAGTCTACAAAATTATATGGGTTTTTCCCTGTTTTTATATATCAAACTACGCGAATATGTATTGAGTTATATGCAAAATAAGAATAGCATATGAAAGTGGAACCTCTGCTTAAGACTTGTATGCGACAGTTTTTTAATATTTTATATCCTAAATGACCAAAAAAATCATTAAAAATACGTAAAATTTGGTCTATTTTAAACATATTTTTTGGACCTAATAATTTAATGCACAAACTGCCAAGAGTACTTTCACAAAAGGGAAAACTGTAAAAATAGGGTAGTATGCCCTATATGTTCCGAACAACACAAAAAAGAAAAATGTCCAAAAATACAAAAAAGATGCAACAACTGTGCCACTTCAAATCTTAAATACAAAACTGCACACAACATTAACCATGAATCCTCTGATCGAAACTGTGAGACATATAAATACCACCTACAATCACAGAGAGCGAAAACCCAATACTCTGAAGAAAAAATCTATATATAGCATCACTTAACCAATATGGACGGTGATCCTGCATAAACCTACCTACAGGAATAACGAAAGAAACGAAATCCAAGACGAAATCATGTCTGGACCACATTTTCATAAAAAACAAAGACTCGTAATATAAGTTTACACCATACATACTAGAATCAGAAATCACTGACCATAAACCAGTAATGATAAATATTGATTACAAAATAAAAGATATAATATCTGAGCATATCCCAAAAACTCATAGCATTATAAAGAAAAAAATAAACTACAACAAGTTTAAGAACCTAATAGAAAATCAAAAGTGGGATGAAGTATTAAAACAAAACAACGCAGAATCTGCCTCCAAAATTTCCATCAACATATTTAATAACATAAAAAACAAAGCATCCACCACTTCAACGTCGAAAATAAAAGCAAGCAATTTCAAAAAACCATGGATAACAAATGGAATCATAAATTGTACCAATAAAACGGATAAATTAAAAAAAACAATTAATAAAAAATAACTGCGAACAAAACAAACACTCTAAACAAATTAATCCAAAGCTATTACAAGAAAGAAATATTAAAAGCGGGAACTAATCTTAAAAAGATTTTCAACATAATAAAAGATGCAACTAATGAATCCAAAGTAACAAAAACAGAATGTAGAGTAAAAAATGAACAAGGTTTGGACTTCAAAAATGATAAAGAAATGGCAAATCACTGTAATAAATATTTCAATGAAATTGGCCTAAATATGGCAAAATCCATAAAAAAACCGATGAACGCAAATTTCACATATAATCAAACTAAAAATATTTCGTCTATGTTCCTAAGACCAATAACCAGAAATGAAATAATTAAATACATCTTTGAATTAAAAAATAATAGTGCTCCTGGAGGCGACGAAATAACAACTGAATTAATAAAACTAGTACACATGTACATCATAGAACCAATATCATATTTCAAACAGGTACATTCTCATCTTACTTCAAAACTTCAGTAATAGTACCCATATACATATAAAACAGACAACAAGGAAAATATAGAAAACTACAGGCCAATAAGTCTAATAAGCAACTTTGCAAAAGTAGTAGAAAAATCCATAAAAAACAGACTTATGGAACATATGGAAAAAAATAATATAATAGCAGAGAATCAATACGGATTTATTACGGGACACAACACTGCTGACGTGATGCATGCAGTTACTTCTCGTATCACAAAGGACCTCAACAACAATAACAAGACCTTAGCGATATTCCTTGATTTGGCGAAAGCCTTTGACACTGTTCCACACGAGGGTCTTATCAATGAATTGCACTTGATAGGCATACATGGAACGGTGTTAGAAATGTTTAAAAATTACCTTGCAAACAGGCAACTGTGTGTAAAAATAAACGACGAGATTAGCGATCCACTCTTACTCAAAATAGGTATACCACAAACCACAAGGTACAGTCCTGGGACCTATACTGTATTTATATAAATCAAATTCTAACAAACCTAAACATTGAAGCTAAACTAATATAGTATGCGGATGACACGGTAGCATTATTCAGCAGCAATTCCTGGGAAAACGTTTTTAAAATAGCAGAAAGAGATTTTAAAGTAATAAAAATCTGGCTCGACCACAAGCAACTAACTTTGAATATAAAGAAAACAAAATATATAGCTTTCACAACAACAAATAAAAACAGACCAAAAGCAAAAACTCTAAAAGTCAACAGCGATTTAGTAATACAAGAAACTCAAGAAATAAAGTACCTAGGGATCACAATGGATAAAAATTTAAAGTGGAAAACATATTAAAAAAATAACAGTGAATCTAAGGAAAGTAATCTATAAATTTTATATCCTGCGAAACACCCTAAGAAAAAAGCTCCTAACGCTAACATACAGATCTCTAGTAGAATCAATAATACGATATGGAATTAACGTATGGACTATACAACAATGAATTATACCCTCTAAATATTATACAAAAGTATATTATAAAAATCATGTACAATCATCCAAAAACATATCCCACACATCTCCTATTTTCAATAGAAACTCCAAATGTGAGAACTTTATACATAACATCAATCTGTACATACCGGGGTACATACCTATATAACAACAAGCAATTACAAATCACTCCATCACATGAACACCAAACGAGAAATAAAACAAAATCCAGGTTACAGCTGCCCAAAAGCAATAAAACTTTAAATTTAAGATCTTTCCAATATCTCGCTCCGAAACTCTTCAATGAAATCCCTGTAGACATAAAAAATTAAATCAAAAACAATTCAAAAGCGAATGTAAAATCTATGAACACAATTATAAAAAATTTGAAAATCTAATAAAATAACTCATTCAACTTTATACATCAATAACTCCAACACAACACTTACAATTATACCATCCAATTCTTATACATTGGATAGACACATACAAGTGTTAACTCACTTAGGTGTCGAAATCACTTATTCTCGGAATAAAAACAAAAAAAAATTTTTTTCAACAATGTAGAATTATAGCTTTATTTAATTAAGAAATTTTCGTAAATTTTGAACGCGCATTTTAACTGTATAAGCAGCTAATACCTTCGTAGTCTAGGTTCTAGGTGATACAAATTTAAAAATATAACAGAAATGAAGATTTTTACAAGGATTTTTATTGGTACTTTCAGTCTATAATTACGTGGGATGTACTTTGGGTCAAGATTTCTTCCCCAAATTCAAGAAGAAGCTCAAAATATACGTTTACTATCGCAGCACGGTTCTACTTAGACTCCCAATCCTCTTAAACATTTATATTTCATATCCAAATCTTCGTAAGAATTTTTACTTTATTTTGATAAATCAATTCGTTAAGGTAGGGACAAATGTTTAGAAACATCCTATTTATTAGTACTTGATATTGTTATAAGATTTATCATACCAATGGTGCGTGCCAGTTATTTTTAACAAAAGCCACTGATTCAGGAAATGATCGTATAGCATTATTAATCTGATTTATAAACTCTGTTGAACAAAGACTTTTAATTTCTGCATCTGGTAGTCTTGATCTGAAATTTTTAATAAACTCAAAAGGTATACTCATTATAATACTTTTTAAGGCATATTGTTTAAATAATGGATACCATGACGAAATGCAAAAGTCTTTTAGGTCTTGAGTTTTCTACAAGAAATTTTATTAAACTTAGGTAATTATATATTATTTTAAAATAACATACCAGCATGTTTCAACTTTAAATAACCTCACTCAACCTCTAACTTCTTAATGTTTAATGTGCTCTATGATCCAGAGCCTCAAGAGCAAAATGGATGTAGGCAACTACAGTAGCATCATTTGTAGATATTTTAAAAATATCAAGAGTATCCCTTGTTCGGAAGATCCGCGGAAGGTCTCAATTTTGCTTTTTTTAGAAATTAGATGATAGATAGCTGATTTAGATTCGGGTTAGGTTTGGTAACGAAAACTATTTAAACTTTTTTCAAACAATTCACTAGTTTGTTATAAATATTTAATAATAATAAAAAATTATTATATTATTATATGTCAAAAATGGTTTGAAGAATACTACTATCAGATAATAAAAGATTAATTTTATTTTTTAAAACATCGGAGGAGGAGGAGGCACCTTTTTTTTCAAATGGCAACATATTTTTTCGATTAAAAAAAATCATTAACAAAAATAATCTAAACCAATTATACCAATAATTTTTTTTTAAATTAATTTTTTTAGATTTGTTTTTAATTTTTTTTATTAATATCATTTTTTTTTAATTTAATTCAATTGTTTTTGAGTTTTCAGTTTTTAATTTTTTTAATTTATTATTAATAAATTAAAAAATATTTTAAATTAATTTTTTAGAATTTTTTCTTATTTTTTTAATTTTTTTTTATTACCATTTTTTTTTATTATCATTTTATTTTTAATTTAATTCAAGGGTTTTTTTGTTTTTAAAAAACAAAACTTAAATAAATAAAAAACTGAAAACTCAAAAACAAAAAAAACAACTGAATTAAATTTATAAAATAATAATAACATAAAAAAATAATAATTTTTTTTTTAAATTAATTTAAAAATTAATTTATCAAATTTTAATGATTGAAGAAGAAGATTTTGAATTTTATATAAACAAATAAGTACATACAACTCTCTTCTTTATTTACTAAATAAGTTATTTCATATTTCTTTGATGGTGGTCAAATAATAGATAATAGGTATTCAATAAATTAGTCTAAAAAACCACCTTTAGTTTATTTTTTGTTTTTTTGGTGGTGGCGCGTAAATCGTTAGAACGTAAATTGTTAGAACGATAATGTGATAGAACGTAAAATGTTAGAACCGTAAAGTGTTCGAATCGAAAATTGTTAGAACCGTAATGTGTTAGAATCTAAAAGTATTAGAATGTAAAGTGTTAGAACGGAATGGGTAGAACGTAAAGTGTTAGAACGAAGAATGATAGAACGATAGCAGCGCCCTGTATCAATAGGAAGCGCAAGTTTGCTTTTTAAAAGCTACCTACACACGTCGTATGGTTTTTTATAATGTTAATTATTAATAGTTACATAATTATTAATAAATAATCACTTTTTCAGATTTTAAATTAATAAAATCTACGTCGATTTCAAGTATATTTTAGGCTGAAAATCCCTAAGACATTTGCAAAAAATTCCCTTTCAATTTTCTCTAAATATTCCGGAAGACAGGTTATAGAAAAAACAGTATTAAAGAAAACCATTTGAAATCCCCAAACTTCTTAACTTGTAGAACATGTACATCGCAAAAATTGAATCACCAGACAATTTCGGTGGCCAGTGGTTTATAAAATCTTCCAAAGAAATTGTTTGGAAAATCTACTATTTTAATTCATCTTGATGAACCATCTGGCAATTGGTTTAAATTACTTAATCGAAAAAAAAACGGAAACTACTCGCCATACATGTTGGTTGGGTACAAATTACTCTAGGGCTGTTCGAATTTGGAATAGACATATTATACAAAAGCATCGATATTTCAGACTAAAACCCAGTTTTTTAGCCAATTAAATTGTACATTACCTCATATTTTAGACGAAAATCTATGAAATTATCAAATTGCCAGACAGACAAACAAAATTATAAAAATGGCAAAATCACACAAAGTCAAAAAACGAACTTTAGACTAATCTGTAGCGACTGTATCCGCCCAAAATGTATGTCAATTAGTTTCTGTTGGGGTTTAAATTTAAACCAAATGCCAGATGGTGCTAATAGATGATTTAGATCAAATTTCTGGGATATAGATGTTCTACAAATTAAGATTTTGAGGGTTTTTAATCGTTCTGTTTAGTTTAATACACTTTTTGCATGTGAAACTTTTAAAATATACTTTCACATTTTTTAGTATGCAATATTAAATAGTTTATCGCCTGAAGCCAATACTCCATTTTACAAAGTTTTATTGATTTGCATACAAAAGTGATTAGTTATTAATATTAATAATAATGTAACTATTAATAATTAACATTATAAAAAAACACCATACGTCGTGTGTAGGCACTTTTAAAAAGCAAACTTGCGCTTCCTATTGATAGAGGGCGCTGCGATCGTTCTATCATTCTTGGTTCTAACACTTTACGTTCTACCGTTGATTGACATATTATAAAACACTTTGGGGGCGCTGGTGTCTATTTTAAAATAGCTGTGTTTTTCTTTATTTTACAATTTACCAGATGCAACAAACAAGTAATGCGATGGATTACGATAACTTCGGTTATTATTGGATTGAATGGTAAAAGTCAAACATCCAAAGTTAGCTCATTAGCAGGTAAAAGTGGGAAATAAAAAACACCTATTTTTTCGAAGTGTCAAGCGTGTCCGGTCTATGTATAACAACAGAAAACATAGAAGTCTTTGGTACCAACTGATCCGAAAGTTTCAACTCGGCAAATAGAAGTTTTCTGTGGCTAATGTGAAAAAATCTAAAGCTTCTAGAATTTTAAAAACGCATAAATTTATCCCTTACAAATTGCATCTTGGTCAAACTTTACAAAGAAATGATTATCTGCGTAGAAGCATATTTTGCAGGTGGATAGTTAATAAAATGAGAGAAAATGGTAGTTTTAGTAATCGAATTCTATGGACAGACGAATCATACTTTAGTAACTGTGGGTTGTTTAATCGACATAACGAACATTACAATGCTCAAGAAAATCCGTACGTATGCCACGGAGAAACCAGATTCATTTTGGATTTAACGTATTTTGCGGAATATTAGGAAATCGTCTGATAAGTCCTATAATCTTTAATGGGCCTTTAACTGCCCATCGTTAGAATTGTTGCAAACAACATTTGAAGATTTATTGGACGAGTTACCACTGGCACGATATTTCGCAATATGGTATCAACAAGATGGAGCGCCTGCACACAATTCTAGGAATGTTATAAATTGTTTAGATAACCGCTTAAATAATCAATAAATAGCTACTAACACACAAATTAGGTGGCCTGCTAGATCACCAGACCTAACACCTCTTGATTTTTTTCTGTGGAGTACTTTAAAAAATAAAGTGTATGGTAGTAATTATAATTATATTAATGAAAATAATATTAACGAATTGAAAGATTCTGTTCAAGAAGCGTTTAATAGTATATTAATCGAAATACATTACGCAAAGTCACTGCCACAATATCTTAAAACGATGCCAGTTATGTTTGGGTAATAATGGTCAGCATTTTGAACAGTTACTTTAGTTACATCAAGTTAAGTTTTAACTTTATTGTTTATTGTACTAATCTATCAATAAATTGTGTTTACCTGCTTTTATTAAAATTCATTTGTGTTCATGATTTAATAATCTAAAGTGACAGCTCGAATTATCACTTGTTTAAAAAAAAATCCGCGAAAATGGAGTAGTTACTGAATTTCGTAACAATTCGTAAAAATTTTTAGTCGCGAAAAAACGCCTATACGCGGCGAGCGAATAATTGCGATCAGCGCCTCTATCGGTCGGCTCTATGCATTTCTGGAAGTAAAACTTCTATGGTTTGAACTGTCAAGTTAAAAACTTAGGTTATGTGATTTGATTTCAGCGTTATTTTAGTGAAAATTAAATATAAATAAATATATATTTTAGCTTTCTTAAGATTTTATTCTAGTAATATAGCATTATTATACAAAAAACTTAGTGTATAAACAGTAAATGGATACAACAACATACTTTTGATTTTTTCCAATACAATTCTATTCAAATTTTCATCATCTTCATTGAATTAAACTCATGAAAACCGTCACATTCAATATTATCAGTATTGCTAACACACTTATCACTAGTTCGTTTAAGCAGATGACTATTTGGGATATATGCAGTAGTTTCAATATTATTTGAAGCTTTTTAGAAATGACATTCAAACGAAAACCAAATTTCTTCTTCTTTAAAGTCTTCGTCAAAATTAGCTTAACAACTAAAATCTTCCGTAGTTAAGTATGAAGAGATTTCTGGTGAAAATTCTTGAACTTGGACGGTTCATGTAGTACTTGCAGAAATTGATTCTAGATTTTTTAACCTCTCAAATCGGTTGAGTTTGGACTATTCGGTTCTGTAGGAATTTTATATTCCTAATACCATAAAATATGTATTATAAATTAAACGTATTGTTAACAAATTATAAATATTTCCTTAGGAAGTTTTATTTTTCATTTCCAATGAATTGAGCACTACAAATCCTATCATTTTTTGTTGGTTTCCAAGCTTCACCAATGGATCTAAAATAAACATTTTAGAAATAAAGGTATTATCGTAAAATATAACATTAATATGCAACACTAATTTTTATACTTACGATCTTCTCTTAATCCTATTTATCCAAATTTTTGGTCTTTTTACCGCATACAACTTTACAGGAAATCTACAACATTTTCTATTTTCCTGTGTGTTGGAGTAACTATTATGGCATCCAACAATACAACAAGATATGTTTGACCTTCTATTCATATTAATTGTAGTACTAACTATTTACAATTTACTTTTAATCAAGTAATTGTAAATAAGAACTACCTAACCAACAATTTGTTTTCCCACAAAAAATGCAAATTACTGCCACAGGGGGCGCTGCAGTAAAATTCGCTCGTCGCCTATGGCTTACTCAATTTAATACCAAAAAATCAAATATGCCGTGGTCTTTTAGTTAAAATGTAGATTGTAATCAAAGACTTCTATGTTTTCTATTGTTATACATAGACCGGACATATGTCAAATTTTTGGGTATCACTGGCGGCCATTTTAAAAGTGTCCGTTTTGGTGGTTAATTTGAAATACTGGTTCACATAACCTATGATACTCATAAAAACTTGTCAAATTCGATTTTCATTTGATCCGAGTACACCAAAAATTAAGAAAACAACTTTTATTTGAAACATTTTTTCGTAACTTATTCTATAGTAAACGAAATAAGCACTTTGATATTAGTTTCTGTTTTCTGAACCCATATAAAATACTAGTATTTCAATTGTTTTTCATAAATAAAGATAATGACAGGGATCGCATACCACGCAAATTTGCCTAATATTATTTATTAAAAGGTAACTACGACCCTAGCCCCTAGTTATGGAAGATAACGGATGAAAGTGAAAAATTAAACATTCTGTATATTTCTGGGAAGCCCTCTGGATGTAAAACCAAGTTAGGAAATCACTTTCTGTTGGCAATAGTGTGAAATCACGAAAGCCTCATTCGTTTAGAGCAGTTTAGAGCAAGCGCGTTAGTATATGAGTAACTGGTGTAAATATGGCGACGACAGGCGATTTACATAAACAAGAAAGTACTTCAAAAAATGAGAAAATGTTCTCAGAAGAGGACTTAAATAATATTTACAAGGTGATTTTGAGCTACTTACTTTTATTTAACCATTACTGGTTACGTATTTATGCATGGGTGCTACATTCGGTGCGATTAATTTTTGTTTTGGCATGGCGGCCATGTTACAGAGTGATAAATACACAAACGCATACCCAAATAATTTACCGTGTTATTATTTTTAGTGATTGGTGGATCGAGACTATCGTATATAAGTTCGTGAATTTTTTTGTAATATTTTGGAGCTGCCTGTGTTGCCAGACGTACCCGTTTGGGTTTGTTGGAGAACCATTGTTTAAATATTATTTTTGTTGGCCAGGATGAGTATTAACTCGTCAAAGAATCGAATCGCTGTCTACCCTTTCAAAGCACGTATTTTTTTTACGTTCCTTAGCTTATTAAGCAAGAATGAAATTATTAGTTATTTACTCGTCGAGTTTCTTGAAATTTAAAACATATTTTACATTTGAAAAACAAATCAGCTGTAACATGAGGCTATTATAAATATTTGCTTTTAGAATGGAATTACTTAAAGGCTTTTTAATAAGGTTTTGGAATAATAAACTTGCTTATGGCTAATAATTTAACTAAGGTTTTCAATTAATTTTTTACGATCCCATTTATAACGAGACAAGTAATTAAGCATTATGCCTATAATAGTCACAATTGTCTACTAGTCATTTTCCATTTCCCTGGTGCACAGGATTAAAATTTGTTATAAAATCATGAAAGTATAAAATAGCAACTTTAAAGCATTGATATCGCATTACACTATCATAAAATTTAACAACCATTTTTAACATTTGTGAATTTAGCTTCTAATTTTTGGTAAGATATGTTTTATCGGCTGATTTTTTGCAGTAATCTCATTCTTGTTTAGTATTTAGCTTTTTATTTTTTGCCTATTAACTTCCTTACCCAAAAGATTTGCATGATTTACTAATTTCCTTATTTATTTTGTTATTTTAATTTTTTATGTATTGATATGCAAAATTTTAAAGTTTTTATTTTTAATTTTACTAGCAGTTTATTTTTCCATTTTTAGGATAAAGTATTATTGAAAGTATCGCAATTTCAATCACCCCGCTAAATTGCACCTTAGTTTATATGTAGAAAATTATCTTCCAATATTTTTAATTTTTTTGTAGATATCCACGAATAGGTAGATTACGTAATTCAAGATTTTTTTTAGTATTTTTAGTTGAGTAATTTAAAACAAAAAGTGCACTCATGTTTTTAAAAAAATATATTTTTACATAAGCTTTAAATTTAACTCTAAAAAAATTAATGAACATGTTATATTTATCAAATATTTTATTCCTTATTCTCTTAACCCTTCAGTACACATTTTGTTATTTACTTCTTTGACACTGGATTATGAAGGGTGCCTCTTTCTGTTTAGTAGCCTTAAAAGTTCAAAGAGAATATTTTTACCATATTAATTATTAATGTACCATGTGATATTTCAAGGTGTTCGCAATTTTAGTCTAACATAAAGTATGTTATTTTAAAAAACGTTTAAATTCACAGGGTAAACTTGTATCTACAGAGTGTCCCACTTTTGTCCAGCAAAATTTTTTTTTAGATAGTTAACGTGACCATAATTATATGGGATCAAAACGGGACATTAATACTTGAAAAAAAAACGGGACATTTGCGGAACAAAACGGGACAAAATTAAAAATAGACTTTTAAACACTTTATGCATTTATTAAATATTTAACGCACTGCAACGCATGCCGGGTACCCGCTAGAATTCGATAAAAAGTACAATTTCATGAAAACGGGACAAATGGTTTGTCGGGACACCGGGACATGAAGCTTAGAAACAGGACTGTCCCGTTGAAAACGGGACGCATGGTCACCTTATAGGTAGTAAATATTATTCTGAACAAAAAGTTATAGCAATTTTAACATTTCAAAATTTTAATGATTTTTATGAGATACCCTGTATAAATTTCATTTTTTTGTTTAAATCAAGTATGCTCTGGATTTTTCCTTTATCCTTCAGCTAATATCAGATAGATTAATTTTAGCAAGGAAAATTTGGAAAGGTACAAAATCCAAACTATATTAGATTTTCAGGGTGATGATAAAGTTTGGAACCTAATTCATAACTACCGTATTTAATTTTTTTGAGAAAATCGCTCGGGCAGGTCAATTTTAGTTTTTAAAATCCCATCTCTTGGTATAATAAAAATATTAATGACGTCACTAGTGATTTAGCAATGACGTCATGATCGATTTTTTTAAATAGAAACCCCCACTTTTTTCACTGGTTTTATTTACATTTATGTCACTTAAATGATGATATAAAAAAATTGTTGCATTTGTAAACAAATTTTCGTTTAAAAATTTTTTAATATAAACTTAAAATTAATTTGTACTATTAAATTTGAAAAATTTGAATGTTGTATAAGATTTATTTTGGCCGATTTCAATAAATGGTAAATTTTATTTTTTGTAAATTTCCTTACAATCAAAAATTAGTTTTTCAAGACTATTTATTAAATTTTGTTAAATACATTTTACATTTGCATTAGAATGCGCATTATTTAAACATTTACTTTCTTTTGTTGTTATTGGTAACTTCAAATTCATTTTAATTTATTTTTATAAAACCTTTTTCGTTAAAATAAAAATTTCCTTTTTTGAATTAAAAAGATTTTTTATTCAAAAATTTGTTTAAAAATTTAATTGTTTTTTATATCATTGTTTAAGTGACATGAATTTCTATCGATAATGAGTAAAAAAAGTGGGGGCTTCCATTTAAAAAAATCGCTGATGACGTCATTGTTAAAGCACCAGTGACGTTATTAATATTTTTTTATATCAAGAGATGGCATTTTAAAAACTAAAATTGACCTGTCCGAGCGATTTACTCAAAACAATTAAATACGGCAGTTATGAATAAGGGTCCAAACTTTATCATCACCCTCTATATTAAAAAATGATTATAAAATAAAATTATACAGGGTGTCTCACAAAAATAATGCAATTTTAAAATTACTATAACTTCATAAGGGGTCAAAAAACAATTAGTTCGTAAGAAATTTTTTGTTCAGAATGACATTTACTATCTTACAAAAATTTTTGCTGGAAAAAATCTGTATAAAATCCCTATTATAACACCTAAAACGGTATCTTAATAGCTCTTAGCATAGCTCGTATTTGTCAAATTTCTTGTATGGATTTTTGGAAATGAATATCACATTTAAGAAAGTTTCATGTTTCCTGAATTGCGATCAAAGATATCATAAACTTAAGGTATATCTGTTCTACTCTGCTGAAGACACCTAACTTCAAATTAAACAGTTACATCAAAAATATTAGGCTATTTAAGATTTCAAACTTGATATCTTATCTCACTCACGTGATATAGTAAAACAAAAGCAAAGTCACAGATAAATGTCAATTTTTAGACCTTACACTTTTATGAATCATTTTTTTATCACACCAATATTAAAAAAATTACAGCGATTATGCAGGACTTTTTCGCACCCTGTATATTATAAAAATAATGTACTTTACAGACTAATTGCACAAAAATTCGTGAAATGTCACCTAGCATTTTACTTTAAATTAATTTTTACAGGCCTATTATTTGTGTACAAATTTCGACAAAATATTTTTCATTTTTATTTACTTTTAAACCTTCACCAATAAATATTAAAAGGATATTATTCCAAGGTAGTCAAAAAACAGTAATTCCAAGTTTTTTTTTTTTGTTTTAAATTGTTTTAAAAAGTTTAATTTTGGCCCGGTTTTGCATGCCATTAGCATGTTTTTATGTTATATAATTTCCCCCAATTTGAAAGTCTTTTTATGTTGGCCATTGGAGAGATACATTTTTTTAACCATTAACATGTAACTAATATCGGCAATTGTTCGCAAGCCTGAATGTACCGTGTCCAAACTTATTAATTTAATTGACAACATTTTGCACACACATGAGACCGACATCTTTTTAATTGGCCATTCAATTGTTGTTGACCCAGGAAAGCTACTTGGATACAGTATTTTGAAAACATCTAGTCGAAGTAGTTAAGAATTAACAAAATAAAGAAAAAAGATTTTTTTAACTGAAAAATAATAAATAACAATAAACTATTTGGTTTTTAAACCGTTAAGAAAATTATTCAGTTTAATGAAGCCTAAGAGGTTAAATGTATTAATATTTTTATTTCAGAGATTTTTTAATTTCTCTTATGTAATAAATTCAAGAATGAATATTCATTGAAGGTTAATTTCTTGGCAATTGTTTTTAAGACAATATTAACTTTGCTTCAAGTCAAGACCTTACATTTTGTTCTTCTAACATTAATAAAATCACCTACAATATAGACTTGTATATAGTGATTTTATAAACCTTTTTATGGACGCAAGTTTCCCTCAGATACATTGTAATTTTGTATTAGTTTTAATGGGCACGTTTTAACAGCTAAACACATACACGTGCCTATTCGCATTATGTTTGCATTTTTCTTCATTTTAAGATATTAAAAATTATATTACTTTTTTATTTAAAAACTTTTATTAACAAAAATTTGTGTCAATCGACTTATTTTATTGACTTTTACATCCTATCAAAAATAAAGTATCAACTTAAAAATCACCCTGTATTATTGTGTTTGTTTTGTATTTTTCTTAAAAAATGTTCATATTTTGTTTTTATCTACGAATTTATTTAATGTTACATTCAGAACTTATTCCCTTTATGAAGAAATTTTAACTTCGGTTTTTCGTACCAGCCGCTTTAAGCTACATTCACAACCTTCAAATTACTATTTCGAATAAAGCATAAATTACACTTAATTTAGAACAAAAACTAACTTTATAACGTCAGGCACAACCCTCAGGTATTTATGTACAAATTTGTTAGCTAGTTTTAAGAAAGTATCATAATAATAATAACAATTTTATTTATGGGATATATTAAAAAATATGGTACAAAAAAATAAGGTAATGACATGAAAAATAGCATATAAAGTAGACATGCATAAGTGAACATTCAAATAAAATTTTAAATAGCATCAATTCTTTAAAACGGTGAAGTAATAATAATGAATAAATAGGATTACAAAAAAATCGGAACTATAACATATTGTAAAAACATCAATATTCTAACCTAAAAAATGATAAAAGTCATACACTTTGTATATATATTATTATAAAGTTAAAATGATTAATAAATGCAGTTCAGAAAATTTATCGTGCTGGTCATGGAGCATTCTAATTTTTATAAAAACTCCAAGGTACAATTTAAATTCGTCTATATGAATCATTTTGAAAATGTATGAATGTAAGATTTCGGAGCTTGCAAGATTTTGCATTGCGTACTAATTTTAATGTGATGTTAATAATTAAATATAGTCCTAATTTGATTGTTATGAACAACTTCGTGAAATTGTATATGCCAAACTCTTAAGTATAAGTTACGCGTAAATTCAAGGTACTAATTTGGAGGTTGTGTGTAGCTTTATCGGACTAACAGCCCTTGGTCCTATTAAGCGGATCCATTGTATCATGTAAAGTTTCATATAGTAATCAAAATGTTTTTTAAAGTTTCATGTTTTTTTTTTTTATTTTAATCATATTTTTCATAATAATTCCCGGTTTGGAATAGTTGGCCAAAGGTGATAAATACATTTTGCTGGTAAAATTTGGTGTTTGCAAACATAAATTAACAAAAAAATTGAATTTACTTTTCATGTTTAATCTTTGTTTTTCATGTATATTCAATTATAAGAAAAATGGATCTATCATTTTTCCAGAAGTACACTAATATTAGTAAAAATATTTGAAAAACAAAAATATGAAAAATGAAATAATATAGATTTTTCTTATTAAATTTTCTTTTACAAATTCCCAATAATTAATTTTTACTAGCAAAAGGTGATATAAAAGATGCTTAGGATGCATACATATATTGCACTACGGCGAGAACAGTGTTGCAACTCAAAAAAATGGCCATTTTGTGATTATGTCAGTGATAAATATGTATAATGTACCCCCATGTGCATTTAAAACGTCACAGTGATTAAAATATATTTCTTCATAAGAAATATTTTTTTAAAGATGTCTTTAACGTTAAGGACGTCTCTAAAATTTTCATCATGGTCGCTGAATACAGGCTCACATCTTTAACTCTTATCTCTAACTTCCTATATGAAATTTAAAAGAAGCTTTTATTATGCAATACATGTTTTAAGATTTTCTTTTTTTTTTCTTATTTCTCAAAAACTGTATTTTTGACTCGATTTTTGAGTTATGTTCCTTTTCTTGCCGGGGTGCGATATGTAAGTGCATATGTTTGTTTATCTGAACCATCCTTGGTTTGAATAATCAACGCTCCATTGTAAAATATTTGCATATGATGTTGAAAAAGAGTTTAAGCAAAATTATTTTTAAACAATTGTTGTATCTTATATTGGTGTTAGTTGAAATTTGGTTGACATTTTGTTTGATAAAGTTAAAACAATGTAGACTGGGCAGACTAGGCAAGGCTCTTCCAACATCTTAAGAGCAATCATCCCAGTGCATTGGTCCACTCTGAAATATTGCTTTTGAATAGTTTTATTATTTAGATTTTTTGTTTTTTCACGTTTAGAACAACATTATGATTGAAGAGTCAATATATAGCATTCAATATTTTGGGATATCTCATAAATGTAAATTTAAAACTGCAAGTCCCCTGTAATATTACTTAAATTGTTACCATTTGTTTTTATTCAGCTAGCATCAGAAATACTATTAAAGGTTTTATTTTTTTAAGAATAAATAATTTAAACGTGATGTATATTGAATAAGCCATTGTAATAAAGTGACAACGTGATTGACTACACTAACCCTTCTTTGTATGTTGTATTAGAGTTTATGGTTAAAACAGAAAAGGAGTTGTCAGTAAGAGGAATTTGGTTTTCCAGTTTTTAAAATAACCACTCCATTTGCCTTTCTTGAGTAATTGGTGAACCAAAAAATGTAAATTGATTAGTCGATATTTCCTGCAATATTTATTATTAATAAGGCTAAAAAACAGATATCAACCTAAATTTGTCATTTATATCACACACCCCGTGTGTCTTTCACAATATTATTTTAATATTTCTTATGCATATAATGAAATATTTATTTTTTGTATCATTAAAAATAAACCATTATTACAAAGAATCAGGAAAGTCTGCAATTTTTTTAAATTGTTCGTATTTTTTTAGCATTTATATTTTTATTTGATTTAATAATTTTGATTTTGTGGGAAGAAAATTTAAAAATACATGTAAGTGCTGTGCTTTCCTGATAATTAGCACTGCAGGCTGGAATATAAAATGTGCAGTTACTTCTCAGTTGGCACTGGGGCACTTTCAAGTGGGCTCCACTTAACAGTGCTGAACAATTAATTTTACTGTGTATTAATTTATAAAAAAAGCTAGTCTAGTTTATCACTTCTTTTTTCAAGAGGAGTTAGTTGTAGTTCTGATTCTAGAAACCCAAAGTTGAATTCATTCTCTGGAATACCCGATCTTGTAATATAATAAAATGTTTTTATTTTTTCAATCGACGTTTCTTATCAATCTTTTAATATTCAAAATTGAGATACCTCATCAATTATATTGCACATTATGCACTGTGAAGGCTCTTGACAAGAGAAAAAAAATGAAAAGTTTTGTTTTTAAATTTCCTATTTCTCCTATTTTGGTAATTTCATTAGATTACCTGCCATTTTTACTAATTCTAAAATGAAATAAAGTCTTATTGATTCATCATACCTTGTATTGAAGTTATAATTATGAACGGATTTGGAAAATAGATGTTGCAGATATAAGTTTTCTAAAATGAAAGTGTCTGCATTATGCAGGGTGTCCAGAAATTAAGCGGCAAAATTTTAGGAGGCGATTTTACAATTGATTTTAAGAAAAAAACTTCTTATAAACACATGTCCGATTTTGCTTCCTAAGGGAGCTACAGCCCTTGAAATAGTGTCACTTAAATTAGTCGATTAACCCTATGTTTTAAAGAAACTATTCAAACTTATCAAATAGCTTCTTTTCATTAAGGGGCAGCCGGAAGCTATTTTTGATGATATTACTAAGTAGATTTGATTTTTTTTGTTTCTGTGATTGCTTATCCACGATATCTTTCCATTAAAATAGTTTTTAAACTTGTCAAGGCTATAGTATTCATTAAAACCTTAATGAAAAATCGAAGATTTTCAGGTATATTTTTTCGTTTTGTTATTTTATTCTTATTAGTATTTTCAAAATTTAATTTACTTTTAGTAGATTACGTTAAGGATACGATATACGTTTGTTCGCTGACAAAAAAAAAATTTATTTGTTAGTAGTCTCGGCTAAAAATGATAAAAAGTCAATTTCTGCCTTCCGGTTGCCCCTTAAGTAACTAATAATAAAAGTCGAGTACTGTAGAACAAAAGTAGCGAAATTATTGTATGGTAAAATAGTAAAATATGATTGGAACTCTGCATGTGAATAGTTGAGTGTATTTTTCTCGAAAAGAGTGCATTCTATCGAGTTGGGATAATAGTACCATTTTTTACCAAAATTAAATAAGAAATAATCTTAGGAAAATAAATATTGTTATGTTAACCATAAAAAAGTTAATTTCTGGACACCCTGTATTATTATTAAAGTTTAGAATTGTTGTTAGTATATTATAGTATACTATAAACGAGGCAGGTCATTACCAAATGTAAGCTAGTTTATGCCAACATAACAATATAAATTGCTACATTTGCTTATTTATTGATGATTGTTTCTATAAGCAAATATGGAATACCATTTCAAAATATATAAACATATTGTACAGAAACTTTTAAGTTGGTTTCTTATAACTAAGAATTACAGCAATTTGGTAATATTTTATGAATGATATGTAATTAAGATATTTTGTAGATTGTTGGTTATAACTGATTAAAAATAAAAACTTTAAAACTATACTTTCAAAATTAAATTAACAAAAATATTAATTAATTATCATTATTAGTTAAACCATTTTTGCAATTAATATGCACTTTAAGCTAGTTCAAAATTTACACAGGCTTATTTTTAATTGTTTTACATATTTTGTACAAATATTTAAATTCTTACCTTTGTTTTAGAATGAACATATATTAAATAGTAAGGAAGAATCATTAGAAAACAAAATTAAAGCTTTAATAACAACATGGGGAGAATTAGCTTCTTTGTCTTCTTGCCCATCAAAAGAAAACCTAAGAACATTAGCAGAATTTTTAAAATCACATACCCTAAACATAGTATTATCTGCTAGCTGGTTAAAATATCAAGGTAATTATTGCATGTGTTTTACAAATTTAAATCAATAAAATTATTTTAATATTTCAGATGAATATTTTATGCTTTTATGGGATTCAATAGTAAATTGCTCAGCAGCCTTTAGTTCATATAAGGGCTTTCAGATGCTTTGTGGCAAATTAGCGTCAATTACTAAATCACCATGGGGAAAGCCTACCATTTTGCAAATGTTAAATACTCATTATGATGAAATTCATATTCAGGGTAAATTTATTAGCTTTCCCAAAGTACATTCAATTTCTTTAACAAAATATTTTTTTAGATTATAATTTTTTTGTACATGAAGAATCTGGATATTTTATTTCTATGCGTCTGAAGAAATTATGTGAGGATAAATGTGACGATATGGCTTTAAATCTGACAAGAGCTTACATAAAATGTTGTGAATGGGCTGAAAGTAATAAAAAAAGTATGTTCATATCAGAAGATCAGAAGAAATTTGTTTATGACGTTTACTTAGCACTTCTATATAAGTTCTCTAACAATCAAGAAATGTCTATTCTGGTAAGTTACAACCATTAATCATAGATAAGTGTACTTTTCAGTGATTTATTTTTATTTTTTAGCTTAAAAACGTTTCGCTTGCTGAGGGTATAGACATGGTTCGTCGCTTTATATTTAAACTAGTTTCCGTTTCAAAAATTTGGGTGAACAGTATACACATTGCACAATTTGCCGGAACAGTTTTTCTGACGAGAACTGTAATGAAGCAAGTTGGCGAAGCAAAGGTTTATTTATTAGAATTATTAAATGTGTGGCTGCCGCTCTATGAACGGGACATTGAAATGGATGAATTAATTAGTTGTTTGCGACGTATCATGAAAAATGCCATTTCATCTTCACACATGTACCTAATTTTAGGAAAACTTTCGGATAAGGTAAATCAAAAACATTATACTTTTTTTATGAAAATAAACAGATAATTTGTTTCAGTTTGGTGATAAAATGAAAAACTATAGTGTAGAAATTTGCATTCAAGCTTTAAATACAGATTTAAATTTACTTGAAAAAATTAAGACTGAAAATGACAAGCTTAAAGAAGAGGAGACAAATGCGAGGATAGCTGATGGTCTTTTGAAATTAGCTGCTATCTTTAAAGACAATTTGCATGTAGCAAGAGAGTGTGTGCTATCTGCCTTCAGCTTAAGACCAACAGAGAGTTGCTTAAAACAAATAGAAGATTTAGCTAGAGCTTCAGGATATGAAGTTTTAGATACTGGCCAGTGGGCTTGCAAATACCATCCTCCTGAATTAGCTGAAGATGATTTATTAATTAGATGCTCATCTTGTGGTCAATATATGTCTGAATTAGATATACAAAATTCAATCAAACAGCCAAATATTGGATTGACAGAAGCATTGCATAAAAATAACATGGACTTGTGTCAGCAGTTACGTGATGATTTAGTTGTGATAATATTTTGTTCAAGGTATCAATTGTTAAACTGGATACAAAAGTGGAATAATTTACATCGCTTATGTGCAATGTATTTAAATGATCCAAATGGAACAAAAAATCTCATTACAGAACTCAAATATGTAGATATTGATTACACTCCTTTTTTATTGAAGCGTGAGATGGAATTGAGTGAAAGCCAGGAAATAGATTTTATTGACGATTTTATGTTTGAAGCTTCTTACTCAAGGAAAAGAAAAAGATCAGAATCACCAGTAGACGGAAAACCTTTACTAAAGTCCACTTCTGACCCTGACGTGCTAAAAACTTTAAGGTCTTTTAGAAGAACGTTAAAAAATTCTCCAAAACCAAAGATAGAACCTCCAAGCAGCTCTTGGCATGTTATAAATTCACAAAGTAACATTCCAAGCATATCTTCGCAGAACGCACAAAAACCAGTTCTATGCAAAAAAGAAGTAAATATCATTACAGGGACGACCACTGAAAATGGTCTTAAAATCAGAAGAGATCTTTTTGATCCCAGTTCAACTTATAACTTCTATTCACAAAATCACCAAACTTATAATGGTGATCTCGACGAATTTGTTGAAAATTTTTTCAAGGAACCCGTTATTCAACACCCTACCGCAGTAGACAGTCATTCCTCCTCTAATGATACTTTCAGTAACATCCAAGGCACATGTGATGTTGTTGAAATATCCACCAATTTGAATAACGGGGACTTTAGTTTAATAGGGAATGAGGAGTTTGAACAAAATTTCAGCAACAATAATCATAATTTGTATGAAAATTATATTGCTGATCAATTTTTGGATGAAACACAGTGCAAAGTTAATGATTTTTCCAACAATAATTCTTGTGAAAAGAGAAAAGAATTAAATATCAAAGATTTAGAGATACAAGAAACCAATGATATTGAAGTACTTAAATCTATTAATGAAAGTAGTTGTAAGGTAGATAAAAGTATTCCAGTGCATAATGCAATAGATTTTTTTGAAGTTCCTCCAGGCCAAATTGAAACCTCTGAAGTTGACATGTTCAAGCCAGAAGAATTAGTTACTATAGGATCAATAGGAAATTTAGCGAATATAGATGAACATTTAGTCGATGTTTCTAGCGATGAACAAGCAAAAATTTCAAGTAAGTCTCTTAATTTTAATGAAAATGGTTTATTTATTATTATTAATTTTTAGATTCCAATGAAAACTGTACATCATTCCAAGAAAAACCTAATGGTATTATTAACAAAATTATTGATGAAAATGTTGCATCCCAAGAAACTGATAAATGTATTGTAAAAAATGAAGTTATTGAGCTGAGTCCAGCTAAAGAAAATGGTACTGATGTAGATATTGAGCAAAATGTAAATAGTATTAAAGAAACTAGTCAAAGTTTACGAAGTAAATTTAAGATAAAAGAGTGTAGTGTAATTTTAACTAGATTAATAATTAGTCGTAAAACTCTTGAAGGGGGAACTTATAGAAAGGTGGGTGCAAAACCTAAAAAGAGGGGACGTAAGAGTAAATCAACCACCGACAATAATAGTTCTCTAAGCGAAAATCAAGTGCAATCTGAAGAACGGTGCAAAGATGAAAATTTTAATTCAAGATTTACATTACCGTTGCAAAATAAAAATCAAAGAGTTTTAAGTCCTAATAATATGGAAGGTGTTATGGAAGAACTAAAACAAAAATTATTAGTGAGCACAGATAAAATGAACCCAATGGTTATTTTAAATCGTTTAGAAGATTCTCGGATAAAATCCCTTCTTTCAAGAGTTCCTGGTATATCAGATACCAAGTTATTTCTTCCCGAAAATACAAATCGAATAGTAAATGTGGTTCAAATAGCTGGCGGTCGAACTACTTCTACAGTTCCAGCTCAGAACACTCAAACGAGCACGCAAGTAAGCCCACATATCCAGAGAATAGGTCAACCTCGTAATGAAAAAAACGATCAAGCATCTAATTCTGAAGCTACCACATCGACTATTACTAAGTCTGCTAACACATATACCATCGCTAAACCTGCTGCTACCCAATCACCAACGCTTATTAATATTTTATCACAGCAAGTTAGGCCCACCCAAAGCAATAATGTGAGATCAAGAACTGGCCCACTTATTAATATACTTAGTTCGCAAAGCATTAAAGCAGCAAATGTGACTGTTGCAAGTAAAACTACAACTACTACTGTAACCAGTGATTCACAGGTTTGTTTTTCCAATTAATGATTTTTCTTATTTTTATGTGGTTCTCCAATTATTATTAAATGATTTAAGTAGTTTTTTCACAATGTATAGTTTGTTCATTTCTATTTCAACTGTAAATAATTTCTTTAAATCTTGGCACAGTATAAATTTTAAAGAAAGTTTTAGCCGCACTAAGTGATGTGAGTAGCTAATTTACCATTAGAGTAAAAAAATTTAAAATATTAAATTACTAATAATATATACAGGATGAACAAGAAGTTCATTAATGTCCATTTTTTTTCTGAAGTAATATCTTTGAGAAAAATGTTTTAAATAAAAGTTGAGCAAGGCGTTTTTAGTTACACATTAATAGCGTTCGTTTAAGCAGACGCACATTTAAAAATAAATAATTGGATAAGGTTGTAGATCAAAAATAAGATCCTGATGTGTCTTTACTCAACTTTATTCATCAAACATTTAAATAATTGCTATTTATGTTAAACTTCAACATTTAAGTAAGATCTGACAAACCTTATTTAAATGTTTGATGAAGAAAGTTAAGTAAAGATACATCAAGGAATATACAGTTTTTAAACTGTTTTTTTGGTTTAAATGAAATTTCATGAATAGGGCAATTTTTGATTTTTTGAATAACAGCACCCCCCAGTCGTCGCGGTTTTTTATTTAAATTTAGTGTTTAATAGTTAAAATCAGCGTGCGGTGTAAGAAATGACTCTTAACAAAATCAAGCTTTAAAAGCCACTTTACCCCATGTCACCTATGTGCTCAAGTTATTGCTATTGTTGCCACATAACCATTAAAGTTCCAACATTTTTCTTAAAAATGATTCATTTACAAAATTGATATTCCCAACCATTTTTTTCGCTCCGTTTACAAGTTAACATTTAAAAACGCAACTTTTGGAAAGTTATTACATATTAATAACATTATTAACTTTTTTAAAACTTGTATTAAGTTTTTTGTCAATTTCACAGTAATTTTTAAAGCAAAAATTATTTAAGTAAAAGGTCTTGTGCTATACAGGGTGTCCCATTTGACGTTGGACTGCATGGGTATCTTTGTTATTATTAGAGATAGAAAGTCGGTTAAATGGACAAAGTAGTAGAGATTTTTTCGAATATCAATAATTCATTTACAAAAAATTTGAATATCGCATCACAACGCTATCTTGAAAAAACAAGATAATGCGATTTTTAAAATATGGCTATAACTTCTTTATTTTCGGTGGTACCAAAAAATTTTTTTGACTTTATACGGACAGTTTTTTGTGTACAATGCAGTAAAACAAATGAATATTTCTTTTCGCCAACGGATTGACCGGAAATGAACCAAACTTATTTTTTTCTTATGGCAGCCATATTTGATTTACACATATTCGGAATTAGTGTATTTTTCTGAGTAATTTGATATATCATATGTAATATTTTAAGAAAAATGGAAATAATTTTATTTTACTAACAAAAAATGGCCTTGAATAGATGTAAACTGTCAATACATGTGTGTTAAGATTTATTTTACATTTGATATTTTAAATAGTTACATTTATGTTATTGACAATTTACATCTTTTAAAGTCCAATGTTAGTTTGTAAAATCAAATAATTTTTTTTTTTTTTTAATATGACATATGCTATACCAAATTACACAGAAAAAAATACTGATTCCGAATATGTGTGAATCCAATATGGCTGTCAATCCGTTAGGGAAAAAAAATATTCATTTGTTTTACTGCATTGTACACAAAAAATTGTCTGTATAAAGTCAAAAAAATTTCTTCTACTTTGTCCATTTAACCGACATTCTATCTCCAATAATAACAAAGATACCCATAGAGTCCAACGTCAAATGGGACACCCTGTATACATATGTATAAAATATTAAGTAATTAGGAAATAAAAAATATTAAAAAACTTGTTTAGTGTGTATCGAGTTAATAAAAATAAAAATGCAATGCATTGTCATAAATTAAAAAAAATTTTATCTTAAACAATTTTTGTTAAAATTTTTCTTTAACTTCCAACTTTGTTTATTTTTATCTCAACTGTTAATTTAGAAAGACATTTTCAGTAACAAATTTTACTGGCCTAATAAAAGTACTTCCATATTTTGTCAACTAAGAAAAAATTGTTTTTTTATTTTGCGAGTTCTTAGCCCAAAGTTAGATTATTATTAAGTAATATCATCGAGAAAGGAAAGAGATGCTCGATTAAATCAGATAAATTTTATCAAGAACATTCCCAAAATTTAATTTAATTTCAGTTCTAGTTTTAGTTTCTAGATTACATTTCAACATTATATTCTTATTTTTTTGCCTTTACCATAATTTTCTCCTTCACTTCCATATTCTTTAATTTATGATTAAGAGTACTACTTATAATAATCATTAAAACGCTATAAAATGTACAACATGCTTCACCGAAAACTGGTACACAAAAGAAATCCTAAGGCAGCCAATAAGCAGACGCCTTCGTGCGGCTAGGAACATCCCTTAATCTCGCTCCCTTTAGTCGGTGCTGAGATTTACCAGGCACTCCCCGACTTTGCGATTCAAACAACTTTACTTATAATTCTACCTGACTACCTTTACTCACAATGCGATGCGCTTTGGAAACGCACAGCCAGGGATTGTCTGGCGATTCCCACTTAACTACTGAATAGCGGTGGGCGAGACTAAGGTATACTCAAGCCGCACGAAAGCTTATTGGTGCTAGCATTTCTTTTATGTACCAGTTTTCGGTGAAGCATGTTGTACATGTAACTTACAAGTGCTTAAGAGGATTGGGAGTCTAACTAGAACTGTGCTGCGATACTAAACGTATATTTTGAGCTTCTTCTTGAATTTGGGGAAGAAAGCTTGACCCAAAGTACATCCCACATAATTAGGCTGAAAGTACCAATAAAAATCTTAATTTCTGTTATATTTTAAAATTTGTATCATTTAGACTACGAAGGTATTAGGTGCTTTTACAAGTAAAATGTGCGTTCAAAATTTACGAAATATGCCTTGCAATTATTTCAAACTACAACCATATTTTGTAAATAACATTAAGTTTTATAATTGCATATTTTAAATAACATTACTGGCTAGACTTCTATACGACGACTTTTTCAAAAATTAAATTATTAAGTCCAAAAAATAAGTTTAAAATAGGCCAAATTTTACGAATTTTAATGATTTTTTTTTGGCCATTTTGGATATAAAATTTTAAAAAACTGTCGAATACAAGTCTTAAGCAGAGGTTCCACTTTCATATGATATTCTTATTTTGTATATAGCTCAATACATATTGGCGTAGTTTGATACATAAAAACAGGGAAAAACCCATATAAATTTGTAGACTCCATATCCTCTTAATTTAAAAAACCCATCGCAGCACTTAGCAGCTTAAATGATCAGTGGCGTACCGAGCCAATGTAGCGCCCGGGTCAAATTTACGAATTTGCGCCCCCTCTTATAATTTTCATTAAAATAACATCAAATCGGATAAAAATAGATCATTAACATTGTTTAAGTATTTTATTAGTATTTAGAATATAAAATAAATAAAACAAGATAAAGAAATTAAAATTCCTTTAAAATCTTTAACAAAAAATAAAAACAAATTCTCAATAAAAAGATATTACAAATAACATAAATATATCGAATAGATTCATAATCCATTGGGAAAATATAGGTATATGTAGGTAAAATAACATTGGTATAAAAAGAAAAATCCTTAAAAAAACATTAACAAAAACAAATCCTAAATAGGTATTAGATTATTTAAATATTCAGTTTTCTAGCTTTAACTGATGCGAATTGATCAATAACTTCCTGTAAATTAATTTTTTCCAAAGTTTCCTTTTCGATACTTAGAAGAGCCAGACTACTTAGACGATCTTGTCCCATCGTCGTTCTTAAATACGAAAGAATTAACTTCAGTTTACTAAAAGATCACAACTTGCGATCGATGTTGAAACCGTCAACAAGATTTGTAGCGAAATACGCAAATTCGGAAAGACATCTTCACCATATGAAATAATAAAAATTAAAAGGTCTATAGGGTTTTTTGGGAAAGCATCTCCTCGAGTTTTTAGCAACATCCTACAGTCTAAAATCTCCGTATATAATTCATTCCCATCAACATCAGTGCTATAAAATTTCCTGAAATCGATACACTTTTCTTTTAATTTGTGACTGTCATCCTCATTATTTTCGTCCTTGTCCTGATTTGTACCGATTAGATTTTTGACATTTAAAAGAAAACCAAATTTTAAATTAAGGTCCGTTAGGCGACCAAAGCGTGTATTTAGTTCTTGATATAATCGATCTGGAACTGCTTTCATAACTCTTGACATTTCTTCTTCAGCTGAAAGTCCGGCATCTCTAGCCGATTCTCCAGACATCTTACATCTTCTCCTAATTCGTCTTTGAGTTTCAATTCCCCATTTTTCGCAATTTTCTTTGCCATTTTTAATTGCATCTTGACATATAGAAATTCGATATTGGTTTAAGTCAATTTTTAAACCTTCCACATCACAGGACGCATCCAAGAAGTTTATAGTATGATCTTGTAATCGTTTTTGAATACGGTCAATTTTTTTAGAACTGTATTCCAAAATTCAACCCAAGAAAAATGGCACTAACGGCTTCAATCCTTGAGCTCCATCGTGTTTCACACTCGCGTTTTACAGTTACTTTGACAGCATGTTTCAGTAATTCCCATCGAAGGGTAGACCGGAAGAAAAAATTATATATGCTTTCGATTGATCCGTTGTTTTTCACGTTGAATTGCGGTTGCTGTTTGGGAATCGATTCCTTTTCCTTTATTTATCCTCCTTTCTGCTTCTTTCCAGGTAGTAAACGATTTACGATGGTTTGGACTATTTTCGTGTGCAACAATTCTTTCGAATTTCCTCCAGCTACAAAATTATTTGATGATTTAAATAATAAACAGCAAAAACAGTATGCCGCATTTTTCGATGGCGAATATACTAGCCATGATTGCATTTCCTTTTTCATGAGCGAGTCGTCGTTCAAACCACGACTTTTGCATTGCTCGACCATCTGATTTTGGAAATAGACCAGTCTTGTGTAGAAATTTTTCTAATCCCACAATAATCATTTCCTTCCGAAGTTGATTTGATAGTTTTGCCAAATGGGATGTTTTATCAAATTCTAAGAAGCCGACATCGTGGAATTTGAGGATGTCAGGTTCAGGAATTGCACTTGATGAAACCTCTTCGTTCTTACAACAGTTTTTATCATCTTGGTTTTCTTCATCATTATCTGAGTCACTAGTTTCCTCAGATTCTTGACTGTCTCTGTCGTCAATTTCGGTTGAATTGATACCAATAATTTTTGTAGTTTCTGTGTGACTAGTACTAGCCTCTCCTTTAAAATTGTCATCCACTACTGCTGCAGATTGACTAGTACTTAAAAATTCGTGCATTAATTTTTTAGATTTCCTTGCCTCATTTTCCGTTACTAGTTTTCTCTTTCTGCCCTGAGCACCACTAAGTTTCTTTTTCATTGGCATCCTTAAATATAATAGTACATTAAAAAACGAGTTTCATAAGTCGCATATTGTAGCACGCGTTCAATTTTAATTTTTTATTTTAATGAAAAAGTGCTACTATCGACTTATGAAACGAGTTTTTTATACTGTTTTTTCTATTTTGCGCCTTTTTATCTATTTAAAATAAAATATTATAGTTTTCAATTTTAGTAACTTTTTTGGTAGTTGGCAACTCTAATGTCTGGTTTGTCATATCATCAAATAACCTGTAAATCGCTTGGCAACTGCCACTTTAAAATCAATAAACTTCAGTGCTACCAACTTCGAAAAATAAAATTTACTACTCAGTAACGCACCGATAGCAGTGCGGTACTGGCTAGTAATGCACTGCTGTCAGTGTGTTACTAGGGACTAGTAACGCACCAAAATAGAAAAAATAATTTTTTATAAAGGCAACTTTATTTTTAAAATTTATTCAGAAAAATTAAAAAAAAACAATTTTACTTGCTTCTGGTTGTGACATTTATTGTACCTCTACTTACTTTAAAAGTTATTGTTAGAGATACACCACACTTGATCACAGATATGTAGAACACAAATCACAGTCAGGCATATAAAAGTGACTCCAAATACATGCGGTTTTGGGTTTTGATGCTAGAAAAAAGTGAATTTCAATAATAGTGAACGCTTCACCCAAACATCAAGTTTCAACTGATAATTGACTCTATAGTTGTGTTTTTTTACTTTGCTCGAGCAAATATGAGCAAATCATATTCTGTCTCATTTTCTCCTATAGAACTAAAAGGAGAAGGAAGTGATTTGCTCGAGCAAATCAGTCAAATTTTGGTAAAAGAAACACACCTAATGAATACATGTGTTCTTATGTCACGCGCCCCTGCAGTCAAAGTAAAGAAGTCGCGATTTATTCGAACTCCAGTGTATGAATTATAATGCGCGATCCTCTGTATTTCCCGGCTGTTCATTTTGTGAAGGCACAGAGGCGTTACGGCGCCCCCTACGACGGGCGCCCGGGGCAACTTGCCCCCCCCACGGCACGCCACTGTAAATGATATAAATTGATAGCAAACTACTATACCTATTAACTACTTGTTGACAGAGCTTACTTCCTTAATTTTCATTATCTGTTATTTTTTTATTTTATAATAAGAAAATATGAGGAGCAATCGTTTCATTAAAATTAATTTAAATACAATAACAGAATATAATTTACTTTAAATAAATATTATAATTGCCAGTAAAATTTAAATTTTTTTTAGTAATATAACTTTTTAAATTACAGCTAATTTCACATCACTAGTACTTTATTGCTGTTAAAGTTAACCAAAGTCTTTGTAGGTTATTTTTCTTTGTTTCATATTCCACTCTATTTTGAAGTGAATAAACTTTCCTAGTATTTATTAGTTATAATTATTTGCTACAAATTTGGTTAACTTTAAAAAAAGAGTTATTTAAATTTTCAATTAAATATTGTGATAAAGTCTATAAAAAATAGATTTATTTTTGTAATACTTGAATTTTTGTAATTAACCAAAAATTATTAATCGTTAAGCCATTGTAAATAATTGTGATATATTTTTTAGACACTACGTAATGTGAAATGTGTTTGTACTGATAAATCTTAAATAAAATTGTTTAGTACCTTACATTGGTTATTTAGTTCCAAATTATTATCCTAAATCATACCAACTCAAAGAAACAGTTTTTATTCGTAATGCATTGAGAAAGAGTAAATAGAAATGAATAAACAGAATTAATATGTGAATTTCTGATATATTTACCTGTCAATTTAATTGTCTCAAATGTTATTGAACATTGATTAACTTGATTTTGATTCAAGAGTATAGTTTATACTGTCTATTACACTATAAAATAGTTGAACCATGTAGTGTATTCATATTATTCAATTATTGGAGAACTATTTTTGAATAAGGAGTCGTATAAATGAAAAAGAATTATTTTTAGGTGAATACGCCCAGAATAATAGCAACTACCACTGAGCAACAACAAATAATTAATCAAATAGTAAACCCAGGTAGAACAACGGGACAAATTAAACATGTAGTTGGTACGTCTAATTCAGAACAAGGTCGAATTGTACAATTTATCTGTAAATCCACAGATGGTAAATTAATTCCAGTTACATCATTTCCTTCGAATCGTCTTGTTAAAGTTGGTGCCACATCTGCTGTTTCAACCACTCCAGATAGTCCCAATTTAGAGGAAAACGTTAACAAATTGGTTCCAAATAAAAAGACTGATTCTAATGAACTTTCTGAGACATTACCAAAGTTCCAACAAGCATTCGGTAAGTCAGTCTACCAAAATAAGGTTGAAGGCAATAATATTACTAACAGTACTAACAATGCAAATGCAGATTCTGATAAAAATAAAACGCAACCGAAGAATTCATCAGTTAATCTGCAACCTATACAAGGAGGTGTAATTTACACAAGGCAAATGCCTGTAGGACAAACAATAAATTTAATTCCACAGGCAAGGGGTCAAGTGTTTCGAATAGCAACCACAAATGCAGACCAAATATCCTTAGTAAAAGATACAGTCATTCATAGTAAAATGAGTGCATTATTAGCAGCAGCTTTGCAAGGAAAACCTAAAGCTGTTGAAAGTACTACTGATAGTGAAAATAATATCGATAATAATAATGTATCAACTACAACAGCCACTAAAGTTCAAATAAGACCAACTCTTGTACAAAATGCTAGGATTGTAAAGCCTGTCATACAAATACCATCCAATGTTATTAGAAACACTCCTCAAGCTAACCTAAGTTCTACCACATTAGAGCAGCTAAGAGAATTCGATATGGTTTATAAACAAGTGAAGGAAAGAAGTAGCACTTCTACGCCATCTGATAATAATGTTGCTGCAGAAAATGATTCTCCTCCACAAAGAATTAGTGTAACGTATTTAAATCAAGGACAAAAATTAAATTGTGCACCTGTGGTGGTTGTTAGCAGTTATAGCAATCTTCAACCTGCTGCTTCCCCTGCTTTAAGTGTTGCATCCCATGGAAGCAGTAGTCCTTGTGTGACTCCTGCTCCAGCTTCCACTTCGGCTCTTCCTAAAGTTACTGCCAAAAGCTCAAAAGGAAAATCTGTTAAAAACTCTCCTCTGCATGCATCTAAAATATCACCAATACCAAAACCACAACAAAAGCCCCAAGAAGATGAACATACGACACAAAGAATTTTTGATATACTAGCGGAATATGCAGAGCAGCTAAGAAATTCTCCCGATTTGAATAATAAACCAGCCCCTAGAAGAAGATCAAACCCTCCTACTAATCCTAGTCAAAACTCTAAACGTAAGAAAAACTCTTCTTCTAAAAAGTCTGGCCAATGTAGTTCCCTCTCGACAGATCTTGATATAGATGATCCTAGAACTATAGGTAGCGAAGATAGCTCCTGTGGTGTAGTGCAATTATCTGTTCAAGATGAAGAGCAAATTCCAACTGCTGCTAGTACTTCTGAATCTAATGATTCTACAGTAACAACCAGGCAACAACTAATCCTAACCGACTCCACTCATAATCAGACACGTAATCTTATTATAGCAGATTCTAGCGTGGGTGAGGCATTAAAAATGCCTAATACAGCGGTGTTAGTTCCAGGAAATTATATAATGCCTGTTTCTATGGTGAAGGGTGGTCAGCAAATAGCTGTAGTGTCAGGTGGCAGTAAAATTTTAGCTACAGTACCTGCTCGTTCAGGTCCTAACATGCTCTTGTTTCAAAGCTTTTTAAATCAAAATCGCAAAACTAATGTACCCACAGTTAAATACTCAACAATTCAACCCATTTCTGGCATATCCTCACAAACTTTGACTGGAGTTAGTGCACAACCACCTGTTATCCTTCCACCACCTTCGCACAGTATAAATACGGTTACTCTGGGACAGCCTATAGCTATTAAAAAAATTGAAGATTCTGAAAGAGTTAATACTGAACTTCTCCTAACTATTTCACAATCTAGAGAAAACAATTGCACAACTTCAGAAGAAACTCCGCCTCAACCAGATAGCAGCACAAGTATAGTGAAAATGGAAAATGTTGACATTGATGAAAACACTGCCATGTCTGATAATTCCTCGGAGAAGGCCTTTACCTACCAGAAAACTCTAATTGAGGCCCCAATAGCCACTCCTGTCATTGCCCAAAATGTTAAAGATGATGCTGATGATCAGTCAGAATGTACAACTCAATCCATCATGACCCTTAATATCAACTCTCTTGAGAGCAAAGGTCAGTAAAAGGTTTGGAAATAGCATGACTCGTAGTTTTGCTTTGGTTGCAGATTTAACACAAGTAACTCCTCTACCTTAAACTTTTTTAACTAATTTTACCACCATTTTGACTTGAACCGTGCAAAAATACGTTAAAAATCGGTTTATGATTTGTATTAATTTTAACTCGCCAGTAGTTGTTTTGCAATTACTTTTAAACGGCCATTTTCTCTTAGGTCACAAATTTACTAGGTCAATTTTGACCTATTCTGCTAAGGACCAGTATTACAATCTTAGTTTGAACTTAGTTTAACGTTAAAACATAGTTAAGAGGAATTTCTAAGTTTTACAATTCTAGTTTCGCCTTAAATTAGATTTAAGTAACAAGTTTTGTTAATCAGCGGATTTTCACTGGTTAATCTTGTCTTGTGTCATGTTGACACGACAAAAATATAAGAAAATAACCTGCTTTAATTAAATTAAGATATATGCAGTAATTTTATGATAAATTTTAGCAATAGTAAGAAGTATTTCTTATTATCAAATTCAACATGTATTATAAATTACCTCAAGTTCTTACACAAAATCATTCATTATTGAGAATAATGTCAGAAGAATTCAAAATAAAATATTTTACAGTTATTTTTTAAAACATCTGCACCTTGCATATTTTTTTAATTAGAAGTTATTCCTCATCTAAAGTTCGAAAAAGTCCTCTCCATTCTTGCTTTATTAACAATTCTATTTTAAATGTAGTGTATACTTGTTATGATTGATGATGTAAAGTAAGAAAATCCAGTACATTTTCAATACCAAATACTTAGTGACAGTTTGTTAAATCAAGTTTAAAACATCCAATAAAACACTTCATCTAAAAAGAAGTTTAAAAATTAATCTCAGTTTAGTTAACCAAGAGTTTGTATGTATTGATTGTAATGTTGGACCTTAGAACCTTGGAGCCACTCCTAAAAATAAAACTTCTAACTCTAAACATCTTTATTTCTACAGGTGACAATGCTGCTAAAACAGAGGATCGAGTGCAATCGGTACTAGTAACAGCAGGTTCATCAAATGGACCGATGTTATCGCATAGTCCTCCTCAATATAAACAATCTGAAACTTCCAATGCAGATCAAAGTAAAGATGACTTTTTAAGGAATAGTGGCAAGGTAAACTTCTGATAGTTACCAAGTTATTTATTTCTTTCTTTTTTATTTTTTTTTTTGAAGGATTTTCAATCAAAATATAATTGAAGTATGTAATAGCAGTTTTGTGTTAATACAAGTATTGAAGTAAAAATTCTTATCCTACAAATCTGTTAGATTGAATTTAATATAACCAGATGTTGTATTTTAAAAAGACCGTGTTCCTACATAGACAGGTAATTTAATTCACTATAAATGCTTTTTCTAACTTTCAATTAAAAATTCTGGTGATTGTAGAGAATCCTTAAAAAGATTCCACTAATTGTTTTAGTGAAAAAAATTAATCTTGTAAAACATTAATGGAATAACTGGTTTAATTAGGTACTAACTTTTGTAACTTGTATCTGGTGTAAGGAGGTGGGCTATCCATTGTATTAATTTTGTCCTATTTTACTTCATTTTTGTGGATTCTCTTTGTTTCTATAAAGTTTACAGCAAATATTGCATTTCCAAAACTCGTCTATTCATTTTTCAATCGATTCTTTTCAGTAAATTTTAACTACAGATTTGCTATTAATGACCGAATCTTATTTCTGTTATTATCAGTTAACCCAAACATTTTTGAAATTATAAATACTTTATCAATTGGCACAAATAATACCTGTCACAGGTAGCTCAAATATTGAAGACGCAAAAGAAATGCTCCTTCTCACTCTTTGGCATTCATTCCTAATAATACATGTTTACTTGCGGGAGGAATGAATGAAGCCCACCTGCAATTCAAACCTCGTGGAAGTGAACGCGTGCTATTAGCAATTAGTGCTAAAGAGTGGGAAAGAGCATTTCAGTTGAGTCCTCGATATTTAGCGCGTGTTTGTACATATCTGCTATCATACTTCATGTAGTAGGTCTCTCAAAGAAATTTTTGATTCTCAGAGAAATATATAATTTATAATGTAAATATAAGTTCTACATGATGAGAAATGAGAATATTCCAAATTCGTTATGAAATATTCAACATACTGGGATTTAGCAACTCTTAGGATATTACATATAACTTTGTTACTTATAAATTATAGCCAATTTCTCTGAAGGTCATTTATTTAAAATACTTCACTAAATATTTTTTTAAATAAATTTGTAATAATGTGTTAGAAAAACTATAGCGCACAAGGGATCCATTTTATAGAAATCATCTTATGTATAATTCATTTATTTTTACAAATTACATGTTTCTTTTTCTATTATTTTCATTCTTCTCTATCTTTTTAATTTCTTAAATATTAGTTGTTTATATTTTTTTTCTTATTATTTCAGGACCAAAGCCAATTAACTTAATTCCTCCTTTATTTAATTCTATTTTTCTGATTGGTTTTCAGAGAAATGAAAAAGTTGCTAATGCAGTGTATTGCATGCAAGGCAAGAAAAAGGCTGCAGGCGCAGGTCGACTTGACCGAGAAGTACAACAGATTTGTTTGCAGAGGCGGCAAGCTGCTATTGAACGTGAATTGCGATTACAGAAGTCACTTTCGGAAGAATGTGAAGACTTAGGAGTAGATGAACCGAGTACGAGCGACTTATTCCCAGAAGCATTGCTATTTGACTCAAATAATTCGCCTTCTTTTGATCAATCATCTCAAGATTTGATTAAACGTTCTGTTCAATCGAATGAAAAAGAAGAAACCAAGTTGACATTGTTTTCAGATGATGATTTTATGTTTGAACCTGTGCAATATCAAACTGGCGATGCTCAATTATGCTACGAGGAAGTGGTGGATTCACGAATGATTACAAATGGGCAAAGTACTAGATCTCATTGTGAGGATAATACGCTTTTACAAACTTGTACATCAATGTCAGATGTGACGTTAAGTTCTCCAATATCACCAGATACTTACAGAACTAATTCGCCACCTCCATTGAATAAATATATGCATAAATACACAAATAAAAAGAAAAATGATCGCCCAAAGCATGTTGATACATGGCCTTCTGAAGTTTCTAGTTCTGAAGATACAACTGGTAGCAATGAACTTGTCAAGTGTACTGGAAGTCCAGATATTTGTTTAAACAAACGTAGCGATGAGGAGTTAAGTGATGGTGGAAATTTTAAAGTTGTTCGTTTATCTATATCAAAGTCAGATTGTGCAGGCGACTTGCATTGTTCCGATGATGTAGATTCTCTTAGTGGAAGAGGTGCTAGAAAAAGCGTTAAGAAAATGTGCTCCTGTTGCAATGGTGCTGATGATAACGCTATTTCTCGCAAAAGACCTTCAACTCATCAACACACAACAAACCCGCACAAAAAGGCCTTCCTAAATAAAAAAAGATAGTGTGTGGTGACTTTAGACTAGATTTGTTATAAATATTTTAATTTTTGAGAAAAAAAGTGATGATTGCACTGGCAGTACAAATAAAAAGAAAGAACGTATCAACCTATTCGATTGTATAGTTACAACTATATTTGCAATCCCATTAAATAATTTCAAGAAGAGTACCTCTTGTATAAAAAAAACTTATATGTAAAAATTATAAATTAATTCATGTGCAGTTTGTCGATGTACATATTCTATTTTAGAAGGGCTAGATGCATTCACTTTTCATCTGCCGCATATTAATATGCAATAAGTTTTATATATATAATATATAAAAAATATATAGTATTTCCATTACTTACATGTTATTTGTAAAAATGCTAAACTTAACTAAAGCGATTATTCTTATTTATTTAATTTATTACTTTTTTTATTCGTCCTTGTAGTTAATTTTAGACAAATGACTGTTCCATATTTTTCAGTATTCTAAGAATAAATGTTTTTACATAATTATTTTGTTTTTATTTTGTTTTTATTTTATTTATTTAATGCAAGAATATTGTTTAAATTTTAGCAGGTGCCAAATTTTAAAGCTTGGTATGAATTTTATACCTTTGTATGTAAAACATTTTTATATTAGATTCAATTTAATATTATTGGCACATTATTTCCTTTAATAGGTTTAATTGTCAATAATATTCTAATGTATTATTGTATAGAGTAGTTAAAATCAAACTTTTTATAGCCAATTGTTTTTATTTTTATTTGGTGTCATGCCCAGTATTTACAATATTAATGAGTAATAAATTTATTAGAAAAATCCTTTAATGCTTTCACATTTTAACTTTGGTTCAAGATAAAATCCTCACATTTCCTATTGCTACAACTGGACCCAGTAGTAATATTTTTGTTTTTAATTTTTGCATATCCTGATCTGTATTTATATTTTTGTTAGAAAATAAAAACAAACTGACAAATTTTTTTGGACTATGACGAAACATTTTTTTATTATAAGGTGTAGTGAATTAAAATGTTAACAAAAATGAACATTGAACATATGCCGTTGACAAAAATAAACTGATTTTTTTAGAAACATTTTAATTTTCTTAACGATTATAATTTATTATTAATGTTTCATTTTTTTCACTGTTAAATAACACCACCTCTAAAAATCTGAATGCCATTAATTGCTTGCACTTAAGAATATTACTTTTTCTCGTGAGTGGTCAATTTATTAGATAGTTTATTACAAGTTCAGTAAATATTTGAATGTTCGAACTTACCATTGAAAAGATCGAATGTCAAGTAATAGTCGGAAAAGCTTGAAGACAATTTGATTTTTTGTGCATTTTTACCAATACTTAAAATTAGGGTAACAATTATAAGATTAAAATACCCTTAGTGACGTCTTATCGATTAACTGGGCACTAGGACACGATACTTTTACGGGCCCCTCATGAGCGGTGGTTAATTTTTCAGAAATGATGGTATATGTTTTTTTTAGAAATTTACGCCATTGGATTAGGATAGTGTAGAAATAAGTTTTACAGATAAAATAAAGAAAAAACATTACATTTATCGGTGGCCGAAAATTTATACCCTTGGTGTTTTTTTGAAAACTGCTTTGTGTTTCGAAGATTCAGGAACGTATAGATTTTGAGAATCACAAAATTTTAATTAATTATTAATCTACTTGACATGCAATTCACAAAATTTGTTCAAAATGACTACCATCAGCTAGAATAGGGAATTGAGAATAGGTAAAGAATCAACCTACATGGTAATAACAACTGATATACAGGGTGTTCCGTAAGTAATGCATAATAATGAAAGGGGTTGTTCAGGACACCAAAACAAACAACTTTTGTTAATAAACCCATATTCGGAAATTAACCATTAAGCTAGTGTTATGAGTGGGTCTTTACACTGTAGTATAGGTCAAAAACACTCTTTAAAAAATTACTGATGGATTATAGGGTAAAGATTATTTGTAAAAGAAAATAATTGTTATTTTCTAAAATAAGTGTATTTTGTACAAACTTTTGAGTTATTATGACATTTATATATCTTTTTTTTTTAAGATAACTAGATTATTATAACAAACAACAAAACTTATCGCAAATTACCAACAAACAATAAAATAACCATTTTCGGCGGAAACATACTCCCGGCCTTGAAATTGAAAGTTTTCAAAAAATTATTCACAGTTCTGAGATGTAGGCAACGGACAAATCTTGGTGACCGCACGTTTTATAACACCAGTGTTGATTTTGATGGAAACTACTCTAACAACTTCATCTTTTCCTTTAAAAACCTCGATGATTCGTCCCAATTTCCAAAATAGAGGAGGGAGATTATCATCCTTTATTAAAACCAAATCCCCGATTTTGATGATCTTGCTGGACCTGTTCCACTTCTTTCTTTGTTGAAGTTCACATAAATATTCCTTTGACCATCTTATCCAAAAATCTTGACGAAGTTTTTGCAAATGCTGGTATGTACTTAACCGATTCTCAGGAATTGAAGATAAATTCATTTCCGGTAATGCAATTTGATGACGCCCAAGAAGAAAATGCGAAGGAGTTAAAGGATTCAAATCTGAAGGATCCATAGAAAGTGGACCAATGGGTCTAGAATTTAATATTGCCTCTATTTGCACCAGAACAGAATTTAAATCTTCATAAGTAAGTAAACAATTACCTATTACGCGTTTCATATGAAATTTCATTGAACGTACTCCTGCTTCCCAAAGACCTCCAAAATGAGGTGCTTCAGGAGGTATGTATGCCATTTAATATCTAACTTTGATATCTCGTTTTGAAAATTTAACTGGTTAGTTTTTAAAAATGTTATTAATTCGCGCATTTCGTTATTTGCCCCTAAAAATGTGGTACCATTATCAGAAAATATTTCAGCAGGAAGACCCCTTCTTGAGATAAATCTTTTTAATGCAGATATGAAACAATCTGTGGTTAAATTTGAAACAAGTTCAATATGAATTGCACGAGTATTAAAACAGACAATTAAACAAGCATATGCCTTGCTAAGTTTACACCCACGTCCCTTTCTATCTTTGACTTGAAATGGGCCTGCATAATCTATTCCGCAAATAGTAAAAGGTAAATTTGGAATTAACCTCTTTTTTGGTAAATTACCCATAAATTGATCAATTGAAATTGGCTTGGCCTTAAAACATTTAATACATTCATGACATGTTCTTCTAGCAAGATCTCTTCCGCCAATAGGCCAAAATAATTCACGAATATTTGAAAGAAGCAACTGAGGACCAGCGTGCATATATTTCTTATGATAATAATTAAAAAGTATTTTGATAAACCCTTGTTTAGCATCAATTACTATTGGATGCTTTTTATTAAAAGGCAAATAGGCATTTTCTAACCTACCACCTACGCGAATTAAACCAAGATCGTCAATAAAAGGATTTAATTTGGCAATTTTACTCGAATGATGTACTATTTTCCTTCTTTTGAGAAATTTGTATTCCGCATTAAAAGAAATTTTTTGATGCATTTTAAATAATTGATTAGTAGCATCTCTAAGTTCAATTACCGATATTGGACCTAAAATGCGATTCTGCTTTGGGATTTTACAATTATGTAAGAATCTCTTCATAAAAGAGAATACCCTTTGCAATTTAATAAAATAAAATATTTATTGAGAAGACTGATTTCGAAAGTATAACTGATGGGTGCGATCAATACTGTATTTGTTTTCATCTCAGGTAAATCATTTGGAATCTGAGATCTGAGAAAAGTTGGCCATTTTGATGTATCTGACATTAACCACGATGGACCATTCCACCATAAGAGGCTATCAACTAACACCTTAGCAGTCACACCCCTTGAAATTAAATCCGCAGGATTATCGTTGGACCTGACGTGTCCCCATTTGCAATTGGTTGTCAAGTTTTGAATTTCCGCTATTCTATTACCCACAAATTGTTTTAAACTAGAAGGATTTGACCTTAACCAATATAAAACGATTGATGAATCTGTCCATAAATAACAATTATTAATTAAATTATTCAAACTTAAAGATTTAATTACTTTATTTACCAATCTTGAAAGGACTAAAGATGCACACAATTCAAGGCGAGGAATACTTGTGGATTTTATTGGTGCCACCCTAGATTTTGCACATAAAAGCTTTATGTTTGATTTACCCTGATCATTAATGCTCTGTATATAAATACAGGCTCCATAAGCTGTAGTGGAGGCATCAGAAAAACCGTGAATATTTATTGCAACAGTATTTTTTAACAAGACGTGCCTAGGAATCTGGAAAGAATTTAATGACATGAGATTGGAAATAAAATCTACCCAATTTTTCCTTATATTACAAGAAACGGGTTCATCCCAAGACAATTTCTCCAACGAAAGTTGTTGCAATAAAACCTTACTCACAATTATAACAGGACCAAGTAACCCTAATGGATCAAATATTTGTGAAATTGTAGATAATATAGTTCTTTTGCAAATTTCTGTTGGTAAATTTATTTCAGGTATTTTGTATTGTATAACGTCTTCACCGGGATTCCAATATACCCCAAGAGTTTTAGCGCATTCACCAAAATTTATGGGCATTATTTTTATACTATCATTGCTATTTGAAAATATTTTAATTACTTCGGGATCATTAGAAATCCATTTGCGTAAATCAAAACAACCTTGACTTAAAACATCAGAAATTTGTTGAATTAAAAAAATAGCATGAGATGATGATTCCGATCCAGAAAGTAAATCATCCACATAAAAATCTCTTTTTATTATTTCCGAAACTTCAGGAAATTTATCTTGATTCTCGTTAGCCAATTGATGAAGACATCTAATTGCTAGAAATGAAGCTGAAGCCGTACCATAAGTAACTGTATTTAATTCGTACGTTTCGAGAGGATGTGATTGATCTGCACGCCAAAGAATGCACTGCATATGACGTTGCTTTGGATTAATTAATACCTGTCTATACATTTTTCCAATGTCAGCTGAAAACGCTATTAAATGACGTCTAAATCGTAACAAAATTGAAAAAATATCTTCTTGAATGATAGGACCAACTGATTGAATATCATTCAAAGAAACTCCAGTTGAAGTGGTGCATGATGCATCAAAAACTACACGTAATTTGGTAGTGATACTACATTCTTTTAAGACACCATGATGAGGCAAATAATAAATATCTTTTATGAATTCTGGATTTTTTAATTTAGTCATATGATTTAGATTTTTATATTCCTCCATAAATTCAATATACATATGCTTTAATCTTGAATTTGAATGGAATCTTCTTTCCATGGAATAAAATCTATTAATTGCTTGAGTTTTGGAATGACCTAACTTAGATACATCGTCCTTTAATGGAATTGAAACGATGAATCTACCTGAAATATCCCTTCTTGTGCTAGCAATAAAATGTTGCTCACAATCATCAAAAAGAATTGTCTGAGGTGACACTTCCTCTATTTCCCAAAATTTCATTAATTGATCTTGAACAGTATCAGTAGAAAAATTACAAATAGTCATATGGATTCGAGTAGAAGGTATTGAACCAGATATCACCCAACCAAGCTTAGTTTTTTGTAAAATTGGTAAACTGCAACCCAATTCGATTTTACCAGAGATTATAAGATGCCAAAATATTTCAACACCTATTAACATGTCAATTTGTGAAGGTTTGTAAAATTCAGGATCTGCTAAAGCAACATGATTTGGAATATTTAATCTTGTAGAATTAAATATGACATTTGGAAGATCATCAGATATTTTAGGAATAACTATACAAGACATATTAAACGAAAAATCATCTTGAAGCGACGTAACTTCGACTTCACATTTTGTTTTGAAATTAGTTCTAATTTGATTAATTCCAACAACATTGATGTTAACGGGATCTTGTTTTAAACCTAATTTAGTAGCAAATTCCGCAGTAATAAAATTGGATTGTGATCCAGAATCCAAGAGAACCCTACACGATTCAAGATATCCATTTTTATTCGCCACAAGAACTATTGCAGTTGATAATAGCATTTGATTTTGAATATTAGAAGTCGAATTTGATAAAACCCTTTGTATGCCTTCTTTATCATTTGTAGATACCTCATTAATTGAAGTTTCAGAAATACGGTTTGGCTTGGGTTTATCAAAATGTAACAATGTATGATGCCTTTGGTTACAAAATTTACATCATTTTGATTTACAATCGCGATTAGAATGATTTTGATAAAGACAATTCGTACAGAGCTTAAGTACCTTTACTCTATTGTACCTTTGTTTTGAATTTAATTTAAGAAACTCAGGACAAATATAAATTTTATGTGCACCATTGCAATGCAAACAATTTTCAGATGTCGATATGAATGTATTAGATGTTTGGAATTTCTTATTTTTAAATGATTGGTGCTTTTCAGACGTAGAGGAACCATCAGAAAAATTATTTTTTGGTAAGGATTGCATTTTAAGAAGCATATTAGCCTTATCATTTAAAAAATTAATAAATTCATCTAAGGTCGGATATTCCCCTGTTTTTTTAAAGATCTCCCATTCACGAAGAGTTATTGCATCTAACTTGGACTTAGTAAGATGTATGATCATAAAATCCCAACTCTCTATAGGCAATTTTAATATTTTTAATGATTTTAAATTATTTTGAATAATTCGTACCAATGCACGAATTTCAAAAGACGATTCTTGTGTAATTGTTTTTACATTAAGTATTTTATCAAAATGATTTTGTGCTAAAATTTCCTTATTTTCAAAATTTTCGCACAATGTATTCCATGCTTCCTCATAATTATCTGAACTTGTTTCAATATTATCCAGCAATTCTAAAGCGATTCCCGTTAAAGAAGTTTTTAGATAATGTAATTTTTGAAGATTTGTCATACGCTCGTTGTTATGAACTAAACTCGAAAAAAGATCACGAAATGATAAAATATTATCAAAATCCCCATTAAATTGAGGTAAACGTATCTCAGGAAATTTGACTGATTGGGAAGCATTAATGTCAAACTCCTTCGAAATGGTATCACTTTTGTTAGCAACTTCCAAAATACTAGAATTTAAAATTGTAGTTTTGGAAGCATTTTTTATTAATACATCTGCTTGAGCAATAGCTTCATAATATTGATTTTCAAATAATTCCCTTTCGGAATTTTCAATATCATAATTTTCATTTGAATCTATTAGAAGATCAATTTCTTCTTGAATACTGTTAAATTGTTCAAAAACGACATTTAAATTTAAAAGTCGCGTTTTTAATTGTGATAAATCATTTTCTGACAATTCGATTGTGTCAATTTCAGAAGCATTAAATTCTATTAAAAAATTTATGAATCGCGTTAATTCACCTTTTTTAACTCCACGTTTTCCCTTTAATACCTTTAATTTTTCGGCATTACTCATATTTAATTTAATTTAATGTAAGTAGTACAAATAATAAGCAATATCAAATTAAAAACTATTTTGGTGCTCACATGGAAAATATTCGATGAACTGACGACTGTTGAATCTTGAAGAATTGTTTTCTGGACTAGCAGTAACAAATCCTCTTCTGGACATGCAGATTGGCTTGTTTATTGATGATGAACCATATAATCTTTATCCAAATCCGGTTCGAAGGACCAATGTTATGAGTGGGTCTTTACACCGTAGTATAGGTCAAAAACACTCTTTAAAAAATTACTGATGGATTATAGGGTAAAGATTATTTGTAAAAGAAAATAATTGTTATTTTCTAAAATAAGTGTATTTTGTACAAACTTTTGAGTTATTATGACATTTATATATCTTTTTTTTTTTAAGACAACTAGATTATTATAACAAACAACAAAACTTATCGCAAATTACCAACAAACAATAAAATAACCATTTTCGGCGGAAACAGCTAGGGTAAATAAAAAGTTGTAAGGTAATTAAGTTAATTATTTAATAAAATTTACAAAAATTGTTCGAAATTTCGGCCATTTTGTTCAATGCACAAGGTTGCACGCTGGTTCATAGATGTTCGAACCCTCTGGAATATCCCAGGGATGTCTTGGACAATGGTACAAGCAGCCACAAGTCTTGCAAGAAGTTCTTCTTCTGTAGTACCCGGCGTCTCGTACACCAGACTTTTCAAATATCCCCAAAGGAAAAAAATCTAAGCTTGTGAGATCAGGGGAACGTGCAGGCCAATTAACAGGTCCGCCACGACCAATCCAACGGTTGGGAAAAACTTCATCCAGAAATTGGCGTACATTTAAAGAAAAATGAGGAGGACACCCATCGTGTTGAAACCACATACCTTGTCTAATAATAAGCGGCACTTCCTCCAAGAGCTCAGGTAAAACTTCCTCCAAGAAATGGCGATACATTACACCATTCAAACGTGGTGGTAGTAGGTATGGACCAATTAAATTGTCTCCCAAAATTCCAGCCCAAATATTAATAGAAAACTGGTGTTGATTTCGCCGACGGGATACAACATGAGGATTTTCATCATCCCAAATGTGACTATTTCGGCTATTATAAAAGCCCTCCCTCGTGAAGCATGCTTCATCCGTAAATAACACGAAACTGCCAAAATTAGGTTGAACCAAATGCTGTTGTAACCACCAGCGGGAACAAAATTACTCGAGATGGATAATTTGCTGGACGCTGGACTCGACGATTGAACACGTTGAATTGAATAAGCGTGTAGCAACTGTTCATGGAGAATGAATACTTGTGCTTGGTTTTTCCTCTATACGGTTGAGCACTTCTTCCTCAAATTGGATAGTGCGAATTGAACGTGGACGACCAACAGCTCTACGAGGTTCGACAGATCCAGTTTCTCGAATACGATTATGAATCCTAGCAAAGATAGAATAATGCGGTTGACGACGTTGAGGAAATCTTTGCTGGTACAGGCGTGCAGCTCTCAAAGAGTTACAAAGAGCTTCCCCATAAATGAGATGCATATCAGATAATTCCGCATTGGAAAAATTCACTATTTTCGAAAGTAATTAACTTTAATAACAAACGTAGTTAGAATAGCACAACAGAATAAACCGATGTTGATTTTCTACTATCGTATTTAAAGTTGTTCACTCCAAATTTGTGTCGTGTTTTTTTAAAAATCTGTTGTGCACGGTCCATTGTAAAGACATGACAATAAATCGCAAACATTTATTTACAAAAAAAGAAAATAAAGCTATTTTTGTAAATTAAATTTAAAAAATTTTGTCTCAACCTAGTGACTTAATGGTTAATTTCCGGATATGGGTTTATTAACAAAAGTTGCTTGTTTTGGTGTCCTGAACAACCTCTTTCATTATTATGCATTACTTACGGAAACCCTGTATATTACACACGGGGTCGCAAAATTCGACTGACAACGCTTAACTGGAGATAGTAGACCTAAAAGTAAGTCACAGTTATAAACGCCGCTAAAGTTGATTTTTTTAAAAAAGAATTATTTTATTGCGGCCAAAGCATTTTAATAATATAACGCTTATTTGGTAAAAATTTAACCAATCCTCAACTTTCGTATATACAGATAAAATGAAAAATGATATCGACATGCGGTTTTCGATAGAATATACATACCTACAATACCTTTAAGCACACATTTTAAAAATATTTTAGTAATGTAGGTACCGGGTCAATTCCAAAAAATAATTATACTTTGTTTAAACTTTTATAGGTCTATCATCACTCGCTTGGCTGATATTTGCCATTTAAGCCAAAAAATGATCAATTTTTGAAAAATTACTGCTCTAAAACTGATGAACATATTGGGTTGAAATTTTCTCAAAAAATTTTCAACGTCGTCTAATCTACAACTATAATGCAAATTTAAGTTTGTGATAATTTTTTTACAGGGTGCTTTATGAAACGCAAATTCATCAATTAAACGAGATTTTCAAATGGAACACCCTGTATATTTTAACTTCAATCCTTGGCATTTTTTTACAAGCTTTCTATATTGATATAAAGTTATTTGTACGTTCGCTTATCAAATAGACAAACTACCACTGTTGATAAATTTTTTTGAGGACTTTTTTTTTAAATTTGCGTAATATTTATTTGTGTCTTTCTCTATTTAGCTTTTTTAATAATGATAACCAGAAGCGGATTTCTTTTAGCTTATTCACCAAGCGCTTACAGCATATTTACACCATTTCTTATATTTAGAAGAGAGTTCACTGTTTCGTTTTAGTTATTATCAAAATTACAGAAAAGGGCGTTAAAATAAAATTCAACAAAATGAGGGTTTCTTTGGTAACATCAGTTGCTAAATTTTCAAAGCATACTGAAACTTAGAAAACCAGAATTTATAATTGCAAGTTTCGATTTTATATTTTTTTGTAAAACAACACAACTATACTATTGTAATAAAACAATATATTTTAAAAAGCAAAATAAAGAGAGACAGAATAAGTCAAAATATATTACTATATGTATAGCCAAATTAAAAAAAATCCTCAACAACGCTCTGTTTCTCAGTTTTGATATTAATATCTCCTAAACCATGTATTGACATACTTATGCGACCATACAACCATTATATCAGTAGAAAGCTTCTAAAAAATGCCATCGAATGATTTTAAAATTTCGTTTAATTGTTCAATTTGCGTTTCATAAGACACCCTGATAAAAAAATATCACAAACTTAAATTTGACATGATAGCTGTGGACTAGACGATGAAAAATTTGTGAGAAAATTTCAACCCAAAATATTTATCTGTTTTAGAGCAGTGATTTTTCAAAAATGGATCTTTTTCTTGGCTTAAATGGCAATTATCAGCAAAACGAGTGAAGATATGGAATCTAAAAAGGTCATAATATACTGAGTGTTCCATTCAAAAAATTATAACTTTCATCATAACCGCCATCTTGGAATGGACAGCCGGTATATTAGTAAATTATTTTGAAAATATTCGCTTAAAAGTATTGTATATTCTATCGAAAACCCCGGATACCTTTTATCATTTTAGAGTAATATTATTTACTCGCAGCGCTGGGACACTCTGTATAACCCAGTAAGCACAGAAGTCCTTGAGAAATTTCTTTGTTACTTTATCGAGAGGTTTCAAAAATAATTCGAATAGATCTAGAGTTCTCACAATAGGTCTCGAACATCTCTGAGAATTTCTAATGTTACCTTATTCAGAGATTACAAAAAGCTCCGGCAAGGATCTGCCAGGGACTTCCCGCCAGGTCTTGACGCAGTTATAACATCTCTGAAAATTCCTAATGTTACCTTATTGAGAGATTACAAAAAGTTTAGGCAAAGATCTCCCAGGGACTTCCCGCCAGGTCTTGACGCAATTGTAACATCTCTGAGATTTCCTATAATTCTATATAGAATATACATAGATAACTCTTAAATTATTCTATACAGGGTGCTCAAAAAGTCGCGAACACGCTCCACGCTACGTTATTAAGATGCTTCTGTTACACAAGGGAAAAATAATTTTAAAAATATTTGGATGAAAATACGGAAGTTATTATCATCTTTTAAAGAAGTAAATAACGTGGCAACATTGTTTTCGAGGTAGATTATTAGGGTAATATTAGATACCTGTTATTTATTCCTGTTATGTATTTAATTCCAATTATTGGTAACTTACGATAATAAACTACATAATGAGTGTAAACTTGAAATTAACATGACATTTTTAAAAAATGCAAGAATAATTTAGATAAAATAGAAATTATTTTATAATTACTAATTTTAAATTCTATCAATTATAAAAACTTAAAGTAGATGTTTAAAGTTATATCCTTCCACATCTAAGCACAATTGAGCTCGTCTAGCAATATTGTTCTGAACATTTTGCAACATAACGGGTGTTATGACGCGCAGCTTCTCAAATGCGATTAATTAAATCTTCTCGATTCATTATAGGAGACCTGTAAACGATGCTTTTTAAATGACCCCAAAAGAAGAAGTAAAGAGGTGTTAAATCCGGCGATCTTGCTGGCCATGGAACAGGCCTCCGCGACCAATCCATCTATTAGGATAATTCGTTTAGCCAAGCTCTAACATTTATTGCAAAATGTGCAGGAGCACCATCTTGTTGAAACCATGCATCCCAAATATGCGCTATGTATGTCATCTAGATGACATACATACATACATACATTTTGAAGAGGTAATAGCTATTACCTCTTCAAAATCGTTTTGCAGAAACTCCAAAGACGGTCCGGAATTATTATTGGTCCAAGTATGCATGAGTTCCTAGATGTTGGTTGTGAACTTCACGCACAACATGTGGGTTTTCAATACTCCAATAATGGCTATTCCGTTGGTTGAATACTCAATCTCTAAAAAATTTGCTTCATTCGTCCAAATAATTTTAGAAGTAAAATTTGGAATAACAGCAATTTGTTGAAGCAACCAATTACAATAATTTCTCCTATGGTTATAATCTTGAGGCATTAACGCATGGACTTTTGTGTAATGAAATGGGTGCAATGATTGATCGTTTATTTTACTCCAAACCAAACTTCTAGTCTATCCCAGTTCATTAGCAATGCTCCTGGTACTTCTGGTAGGATTGTCTTCAAGTAATTCAAGACCTGTCTCTTCCATATCTGGAGTTCGTACTGATCTTGGACGTCCTAGGTCTTCAAGTATGTGGGACATGAAAGATCCAGTTTCCCTAACTCTTCGATCCAATCGCCTAATCACATTTGCTCTCGAATGTCTAGCACTACCTTGAGCAAGACCCAACTCTAAATACAAACATGTCAGCATATTCATTACTTGAATACATATTTTTATTTTATCTTTTTTACCTTCAAATTTCAGGAAACTGACAAATAATTGTAATATTTTCACATTGTTGCCACACGTTATTTTATAATAAATTATGAATTTTAAAATGTAAATATCTTTACATACTCAATATAAATTTATATTTTTTGTTAAGAAATGCAATAACATTAAAATTACGTTTATGTTCTCTACAATATTGAGCAAAAATAACGAGAAATTAGCAAATAAAATTTTTAACTTTAAGCACTCATATCTTGAGTAATTTACCAGAAGGATTCTTTTGGTAATTTTTCCCTTATCTAACGGATGCTTCTTAACGTGGCGTGGAGCGCGTTCGCGACTTTTTGAGCACCCTGTATAGCTAATTTAATGTAAAATATGTTTTTATGTCGTTGCAACATGGAACCTCGGTGGTTGAACGGTTAGGCGGCTTGGTTCAATAGCAACGGCGCGGGTTCGAACCACGCAAATTATAAGATACGTGTAAGTAAGAAAATATTGATATATTATACTTGTGATTGATAGAGATGACCTGTTAGCAGCTAATTATTGTACTGTATCGTCCAAGCAAAAAAACCTCATACAAATAATATTTTTTAAATTTTATATTTTTTATAGAATCCCATAATCGTTACATAGTGCGTTAAAAGTGAGTCACAATATGAATTAGAATAGAATCACATGGCGATATGTTTGGGACTTCACTTGCGACTTCCCCAGGACATCTTGGCCATGGTGATCGAAAACAAGCGTACACGGAAAAAGCGCACATCACATTTCTCATAAAAATAATAATTACTATCATAATGCTTAACAGTGTATCAGAAGATACACAGTCTTAGAACAAATCTTATGTCAAATCAATTCACTGCCCAGACACCCTCTGAGTCGATTTATGGACATTTTTTGTTGACTTAAGGTTTACAGTGTCAAATGCCATTTGGCGCTTCGTATTCAACGAAGCGCTCGCGATGCAATGGATACCTCTTTTCGATATTTTAATTACCGCAACGCATTAAATTTACATTAAAGAAATATCACAGTGAATATAATAATCTGATGTAGCAATAATTTTACAATGAAATATGAAATACAAAAGGCGAGTTGCTTGAGGTCCTGTTTATACTGGAGAGTGTTACCTCGAGGTGCGCCTCTATCTAAAGAAGCCAATGTATTTAAATGCAAGCAGGTATAGGTATAATATATAATAGGTAAAATATAAAAATTATAGCAATATTCATTAATAAAATGGTCTAATTTATTTTCTTGAATAAAATGATATTATAAAAATTAAACAACTATTACTATTACAACAGATAATGATAAAATTTAAAGAAATAGTCAAAACATGAAATATTCAATACTTTTAAATACCATCTCAAATTAGTGGGATACTTTTGTAAATTATGAAATCTTCACGCTCCTCTTTTACTTAAAATCATTTAAACCTTACTTAATACTTAATCCCCTCTTTGTCCCAAAATTTGATACTTCCTAGAAACAATAGTATTTTAAAATGCATTAAAATTTCCCGTTTTCGGCTCGGTCAATGTTCATTAGGTGAGTTGTCCATCTTCGTTTCTTCGCTTTATTAAAATTAAAGTGCAGTGTGTATAATTTCAAGCTACTATTTTCTAATAATAATAGTTTTCTTTTTAAGAACATTTTATAAAAACTTAAAGCACAGGATTAAATTAACTTAGTTTAAGCTCACAATAAGCACAAATCGCAAAAAATGACGTTTTAATAGATTCGTGCATTCCTTCAAAACAACAAAAAAATAAAACATTATTTAAATACAAACTACTAAAATTCTCGCAACGTCTTAATAAATACAAAGACTTTTGATTTAACTTATAATTAATAAAAATAATGTTGTAATGGTAATCATATTTAGGCTCAGATAATTAAATATCTAATTCAATATCTAATTATGTAGTAGAATATAGAATTATTTAAAGGAGTTTTAAAGTATAGCGCAAGCTGCAATAAAACGCTATGGAAACCTCGAGCAAAACCTCCTCAGTATGTTTACGACACCTCTTCCAAATCCGCACCGCTCGACGCACCTCTCACCGCTACTGGGTATAATGGAGAGTATACCCAACGCCTTACGTAGTTCTCAAATTATCGAAAATACTTAAAATTTGGAATATCTTAAGAGCATTCTTTCCTAAACCGCGTGTTCAAAATCGTCTTCCTCAAAATAAGTTATATCCTTTCCGAACTAGTACCTATACAAACAATTTTAAAAACAATGCATATCTTGCCGCTCCTTTCCGCCGCTCACAAACTGAATAAAATTCAATAAACAAAATTTTATGAGCAAAACGACAAATACTGGACTACATGCAGCACTTTTATTATTTAATCAATTATCATAAAAAAATACTTAATCGTAGATAAATGTATGTTCTACAAAACGGCGCAACCCGATTTTCAATATCTCAAAAAGTTCCGCTACAATATTCCAATAAAAATTGCATAAAAACGCCATTTTTAAACAAGAACTATAAAAAATAAAAAAAATTAAAAAAAAAGCTTTGCGCCGTTTTGTAGATTAATTACCGCATTTTTAAATTCTGAAAGAATTATTTTAAAATAATAATTTACAAGGGCTGTAGAATTAGTCCAGTAAACCTCAAAATAGACTTTAAAATGTTAAAGAAGGAATGCTCTTAAGACGTGTTCAGGAATGCACAATGCTGTTTCGTCACAATAGTGTAGTTCAAATTAGAAAATGACAGTATTATTTAATGCTCATTAAATTATAATAATAGATTTCAACAAAAAATCGTCAAAAAATGTTTACTTATACAAGCATAAGTTTTATAGTCATTATTCCATGTGAAATGCGCTTTTTCCGTGTGTACATTTTTCAATGTGCGCATTTTGCGATGTGCGCTTTTTTCGTTGTGCGCTTTTTTCGTTGTGCGCTTTTTTCGGTGTGCGCTTATTTCTGTGTGCTTTTTTTTCCTTGTGCGCCTTTTTCTGTGTGTGCTTTTTCCCGCGTGCGCTTTTTTCTTGTGCGCATGTATGGCCGTGCGCTTTTTTTCTGTGAGCATTTTTCGGGTGCGTTGTTTTCATGTGCGCTTTTTTCATGGAACCCTCTCTGAGATGTAATTGTGCTTACTGGGAATAGAGGATAGGACGTCCTCCTACGATCTAAAACACTATTTTACTTTGGCTGCAACTAAAAAAATATTTTTTTATAATCAACTTTAGAACGGTTGAAACGAAGCGAGTTATCAATTTTAATAAAGTGGCCCTCTTGAATTTTTTGTACGAGGGTGGTCTGAATTGCTTCCGACCTCGCATCAAAGATACGAAACATTTTCTTTCAAATTTTATTTTAATTTTTTAATCTCCTTGCAAAACCACACACTTCTCCCAGCGAAGCTCCCACCTCATCAACCCTTCCAATTAGTCTTTGCCAGCAAAACAGTTGTTTACGAATTACGAAGTTGAAACTTTTCTGACTACCCTCGATTCTCGTATAGGTATATGCGTTGACCGTTGACCCCCTGTATAAGATAGCGAGAAGGATATTCTATTTTATTAGGTTATTAGTACTATCTACGGTTTACGTGAAGTATTATTAATTAATTGATACTCTCGTAATAATAAAGAAAACAAAATAACTTTATTTTAAATTAAGCGCTTGATTTTGAAATTACCTCGATATTTGAGGTTTTGGTCATAACTTTTTTCTGGTAGAGCTTTACAAAAATGTATTTACAAAAGAGTCTTGGCTATCATCAATTTCTCCATATTTTGTTTTTTAAGATAAACCAAATATTTTATACAGACTCAATAACAGGCCACTGTACAAAAATCATTCGCTTAGCGGAGTTATAACTGATGATGTACTGTTTTTTTACAATGCTAGTATTAATAAGTTAAGGTATAAACGAATCTTTTTTGTTTTTTGTTTTTTGCTTTTAATATTTTTATAGGTATACGTATATTTTTAAATGTTTTTACAGCGCTATAAAAAATTCTTAAAATTATACTTTTATTTGTTAGAGTGGTTTTCATCTGAAGAGAACCCTGCTCAGAAATAAATGTTTAAGAATATTTAGATTTACTAGTTTATGATTGATGTACATGATGATGTACTGGTCAACTAGAATTATAAGATTAAACGAACTTACCCAAGTGAAGTTCTATCTTAATTGTATGATGGTATCTTCCGAAATGAATAATTATTATAGTACTCCAATCTGAGGGTAGATGTCATCACGTATTCAAAGCTAAAAAATCCGTTGTGGCTGCGTTCGTGCTGAGATTGTCATTTTTCAAAACAATGTCTAATGCCGCACCAACACAGGGTAGGGAATAATGGATAATATTTAAGGGTGGAATTATTCACTTCGGAAGATACCATCATACAATTAAGATAGAACTTCACTTGGGTAAGTTCGTTTAATCTTATAATTGTATTTCGGTATCTTCCTCATGAATAATTATTGTAGATGTTTAAAGTCAAATAAACAGAACGGCATTAGAAGCTAAAATGCAAATGTATTAAATTGTCTTACCAATTACTTATATAATATGTAATAGAAAACATGGCCAAAAATTATCATATAATTCGCAAATTATAAATTGTATTTGCAAACAAATCTGGATCCATTTGCAACGGTAAATCATAAAATTTAGTAAAGATTGCTGAATCCTTAGTCCAACCTGCAGCTTTCCTGATAAGGTCTATTGACAATCCTTTACGATTGGCTGCAGAAGTAGAAGCATGCCGTGTGGTGTGTGTTTTAAACACATTAGTAACAATACCACACAAGGAAAGGGTATCTTTGACCCACCTATAAAGTGTTTCCTTTGACACACCCTTGAACGGTTTCTTAAAAGATATTTATATCTATCTATCTATTTATAATTTATCTTCATTTGCTCTTATTGATTTTGCCCTTTCTAAATAATGTTCCAAAACTGAAGCGGTACAAATATTTTCATCCTGAAAATATGATGGGTTTGACAATGGTTGATTTCTGTTATTTGCCGAGGTTTTAATTTATTGCGAAATCTTTATTTGTAAGCCAGTATTAGATATTGTAATGTTAGAGATTTTTATGAGACTTACCGTTTGCATCCTATGGCCCGCAACAATTGGTAATAAACTAATTAGTTTCATCGAAAGCTCCTCTACTATCAGATCATTATTGGCCCTCTCTTTAAAGTGATTAAGTAGTAACCTCGGGTACCATGTGATATCGTATTTGGGCCTTTGGGGTCTCAAATTGTAGATCCCCTTAAACAATCTCTTAATTCTAACATCTTGTCCTATTCCCGGTCTGTTTATCATAGAAATAGCCGATCGGTAAGAATTCAGTGAGCCCGATGAATAGTAAATTGAAAAGTAAGAAAACTTAAAATATCTTTTGTATCCGAGTATTATATATTAATGCCACGACTTTTGACTATAAATCCACCATTTCCTAAGACCTGCATTATATTGTCTAAAGATGATGGGCTCAAAGAGGCTAGTAAAATATTTATACTTTTGGCTGGAGTGTTTCTGTAAGCAGAGACCTCGCTGACACAATTCCGCACACCATGGTAAGATCCTTGCGTAACGGGTGTAGTGTCCTATTAGAAGAAATGACTATTTATGATCTGGTTTAAAATAAATGGGACTTGATTCCAGCATAGAATAAAATAACGGATACCACGGTTAAGTTTTCCCATAATGGCACAACAAGAATGCCCCTGCTATAGAAATAGTTTTCCTACGAACTTGTAAAAGCGTCTACCGCTAAAGCGTTTGGGTCCATAAACCATGAAAAGAACAAATCGCATTTTGTATTATTTCTAGTCCACAGATCAATATCAGGTATTCCGAATGTTCTGACTGTTTCTTTAAAAGCATAATTGGCTAACTCAAACTCTGTTTCGGGTTCTAATTTTCGAGATTCTGTATCAGATATATTTTCTCTGGAACTTACATACGAAGCAAAAATCCAAATATTTCTAATTTTCTTTGTTAAATTATTTAAATTATCAAAGCGCCCCCCCCCCCATTCTATTATTGTAGGAAATGCCAGTAGTGTTGTCGATTTTTAGTAGAATTTGACAATCTTTCAAATATTTTAAGGCCAAAAAACAGCTTATATGTATGTATAATAATTCTAAAGTGTTAATATGCAATAATTGTTCTGAAATACTCCAGAAACTGTTGCATCTTTCTCCCTTACAACATGCTCCCCAACCCGTTAGAGATGTGTCTGAAAAAATTTCTAAATGAAATTGAAAAGATCTTAAAAAAAATTAACTGACCGGCCAATATTCTCTTTCCAACAATTAAAATCGTCTCTTAATTCTCTCGATAAAATCATCTTTTTATCATAATTAGGGCTTTGTATTTTGCTCTTTAAAACATTTTTGTGTATAACCACCCGTAATTAACACCCTGCAACATGACACTAAAGTCCCCACAAATCTTGCGGAATCGCGAATTTTACATTCCTTTAATGAACTGAATAAGTCCACTTGAGATTTAATTCTCAATCTCTTTTCTTATGGCAAGTTAGAACTCTATAGTTAAATTTATTGAATCAAAAACAAAGTCCAAATATTTAATCTTTGTTTTTGGTGTTAACACACTCTTTTCATAATTAATTAAAAAACCTAACTTTTCCAGTGTTAATTTGGTATATGCTATAGCATAAATATTCTTTCTGCACTCTTCAAAAGAATGGCCCAGTAAAAGAAAATCGTCCAGATAAATTACTGAAAGAAGATTTCTAGCCCGAAAATGGTGAGCAATAGGTCTTAAAATTTCCGTAAAGACACAGGAGCACAACACAAACCAAATGGTAAACAATTAAATTCATATAATTTATTTATTTTTATGAGACGAGTGTATCGGTATTAGAAAATATGCTTCTTTTAAATCTAAGGTTGCCAAATAGCAACCTTTAGTTATGAGTTTATTAACAACCGATATGTCCTCAATTTTAAAATGTTCTGTATAAACCAACTCGTTTAGTTTCTTTAAATTTAGAATAAAACGGGTGGTTCCGTCTGGTTTCTGAACCAAGAAAATCGGCGATATGTACTCATTAATCGTATGTTTACCTTATTTTTGACCATATTTCAATATGATCAATCTGAGATGCTTAAAAAAAATCTTTTTTTTACTGATCTTTCGGAGGGGCGTCTTGTATTATATTTCCTTTAAATGGTATTTTATATCCCTTAATCTAAGATAGAATCAATGGATCACGGATAAAGTTTTCCCAAATATTATATTGGTTATTGGTTATCCGCAAGTAGTCGCCCCACATCACATAAAATTCCTAATAAGAGTTTATCTAATTCCTTCTTGTCTTTCTTATCCAAAATATTGGTGGCAGCCGGCAGCTATACCAATTGCTGCTAGAGACGCCATAATTTTGTCTTGTTTAATAATTATGCGTTCGTCTCTTTTAAAACAGGCCTCAGGTATTGCACCTTTCACTACCAAATTTAATTTTGGTGGCTGTATTAATGGCATTATCCGGGCAAGGATATTTTTTAATGATATCCCGGAAAGTTTCTTAAGGAAGACCTTGGGTTACTATCTCGGACCGTCTATCAGCCAAATCTTAATGGATTGCCAATCCCGGAGCTTTATTCTTTGATAAAGAGTCCCCCAAAATTTTTAGAATGTGCTCGCTAAAAGGCGTGGCAGTAAACTCTCTATTATAAAAGTTTATAAATATGTATATGTATATAGAGTTCCTACAGATTTTGTGCTTGTACTACCACACAGGTTAGGGCCTGTGAGGTACAGGTGACTCATTAAGAAAAAATTCTCACTTCTAGTAGGTTAGAGCCTGAAGTTAAAATGTAAGCATAAATAAACTTTACTTACCCATAAGAAAGTCATTAGACTTAAACCACTCTGGTTAGGGCCAGAGAGGAACCAGAATTTATAAAATTCTTACTTCTAGTAGGTTAGAGCCTACAAAGAAGTTAAATGTGGCCATCAATGTAAGCATAAATACAATTTGCTTTCCCCCAAGTAAGTCGTCAGACTTAATACCACTCTGGTTAGAGCCAGTGAGGTACCTGAATTTATAAAATTACTTCTAGTAGGTTAGAGCCTACAAAGAAGTTAAATGGGGCCAACAATATAAGAATTAATAAAATTTACTTACCTCCAAACCTCCAAGTAAGTCATCAGACTTAATACCACTCTGGTTAGAGCCAGAGAGATACCAGGAATTTATAAAATTCCTACTTCTAGTAGGTTAGAGCCTACAAGGAAGTTAAATGGGGCCATCAATGTAAGCATAAATACAATTTTGCTTACCCCCAAGTAAGTCATCAGACTTAATACCACTCTGGTTAGAGCCAGAGAGGTAAAGTTGCTCCCAGTTGGAAGTAGGACAAAGAATACGCGATCGTGATTACTTTTGTCCTACTTCCAACTGGGACCAACTGTACCAGGAATTTATAAAATTCCTACTTCTAGTAGGTTAGAGCCTACAAAGAAGTTAAATGGGGCCATCAATGTAAGCATAAATAAAATTTGCTTACCCCCAAGTAAGTCATCAGACTTACTACCACTCTGGTTAGAGCCAGAGAGGTAAAGTTGCTCCCAGTTGGAAGTAGGACAAAGAATACGCGATCGTGATTGCTTTTGTCCTACTTCCAACTGGGACCAACTGTACCAGGAATTTATAAAATTCCTACTTCTAGTAGGTTAGAGCCTACAAAGAAGTTAAATGGGGCCATCCATGTAAGCATAAATACAATTTTGCTTACCCCCAAGTAAGTAATCAGACTTAATACCACTCTGGTTAGAGCCAGAGAGGTACCAGGAATTTATAAAATTCCTACTTCTAGTAGGCTAGAGCCTACAAAGAAGTTAAATGGGGCCATCAATGTAAGCATAAATAAAATTTGCTTACCCCCAAGTAAGTCATGAGACTTACTACCACTCTGGTTAGAGCCAGAGAGGTACCGGGAATTTATAAAATTCCTACTTCTAGTAGGTTAGAGCCTACAAAGAAGTTAAATAGGGCCATCAAAGTAAGCATAAATACAATTTTGCTTACCCCCAAGTAAGTCATCAGACTTAATACCACTCTGGTTAGAGCCAGAGAAGTACCAGGAATTTATAAAATTCCTACTTCTAGTAGGTTAGAGCCTACAAAGAAGTTAAATGGGGCCATCCATGTAAGCATAAATACAATTTTGCTTACCCCCAAGTAAGTAATCAGACTTAATACCACTCTGGTTAGAGCCAGAGAGGTACCAGGAATTTATAAAATTCCTACTTCTAGTAGGTTAGAGCCTACAAAGAAGTTAAATGGGGCCATCAATGTAAGCATAAATATAATTTGATTACCCCCAAGTAAGTCATCAGACTTACTACCGCTCTGGTTAGAGCCAGAGAGGTTCCAGGAATTTATAAAATTCCTACTTCTAGTAGGTTAGAGCCTACAAAGAAGTTAAATAGGGCCATCAATGTAAGCATAAATACAATTTGCTTAACCCCAAGTAAGTCATCATACATAATATACCACTGTGGTTAGAGCCAGTGAGGTACCTGAATTGATAAAATTCTTACTTCTAGTAGGTTAGAGCCTACAAAGAAGTTTATATGCTCCTAAAATAATTAAAATCAGCATTCGATAAAGTGTAATTGTAATTCTACATGGGTTAGGGCCCGTGAGATTATTAAAATTATCATTCTTATTATTTAACACATTAAAACAAAAAAGCGCTAGCTCTGTTATTCTTCTTAAGTGTTGTAAAGTAAACAAAACGTGCGGACCATGAGCACTTCCTCCTCCTTGCTTTGGTTTAAAGAAAAAATAAAGAAACAAAAACACTTACGTTCCGGAGATGAATGCGGGGATATTCTCTTTTCTTCCCCGCGTCTCAGTTCTTTAATTTCTTAATTTTCCTTCTTAGATGGTAATCGGATTCAGAAGTGTCATATCTTCTCTTTCCCATTTTAAACAATTAAAAATAACCAATAATATCGAACGGAAACACGTGAGATATCCAACGCACAAAAGAATGACAATCTCAGCACGAACGCAGCGACAACTGATTTTTTAGCTTTGAATACGTGATGACATCTATCCTCAGATTGGAGTACTACAATAATTATTCATGAGGAAGATACCGAAATACAATTAAGGTTTCTGAATTAATCTGAATTGCTGTAATGTATGAATCGACAATATTTAGTTTTAATAGTAATCGCTCGGGTAAAATCGCTCGCGGCGCAGGACAGGTTCACTTCAGATGAAATCCACTATAATTTGTTTGAGACTATGTACAGGATGTCTACAAACAACGGTATAGTATATAAGTAGACCGGGAGAGGTTATGCTTGAATCATCCGACAAGATGTCGTACACGACATGGCAAGGTCACACAAAAATTTTTCATTTGAATGACAAGGATAGAATGAGGTAAGTCATATACTCATCTTGCCGAGTGCTTCGACCATATGCCCCTTAAGAGCAATTTCTTAAACGGAAAATATAGTGGTTTAGTTCTGCAGTCATAAAAGCTAGTACGAACAACATTTTTGTATAATTTTTTTTGTAGATGATTTAGAAGTTATTCCTTTAATTTTTGCCAGAAGGAAAAAAAATTGGAGAATGTACAAAAAAATATAATTATCTAAAAGTACCTTAACTTTGGACCCCTCTAATTAATTTTGTGCTAGGTTGCAGAAAGTAACTCTCTGGCAGGATGTAGCCTAATTAATTTAGGGATTCGCATTAATGATCAGTTATTTGGTCATAATTTGCAAAGAAGCTCCATAAAAGTGGGATGGATTTCTTTTTCTTGTACGGTTTTAGCTGTTTTTATAAATAAACGTACAAACGCAAGTAATGTGTGCGCATGACAGTAACACCCAATGTGGGAAACATTTCAATCCAGTGTGAGTCACAGTGAGTCAGTCGCCAGATACCTTTGTAAAGCGCGTACGAATTTGTTAGCCCGGGCATTACTTCTTGTTTGTAACAGTAACCATTGTTCTAAAGTACCTTATAATAAAGGTCATTTGTATCTACCAGCTGGTTAATCCTTTTGGCGATTGTATTCGATTATTAACATAGGTTCCACAAGGAAAACACCCTATTAGTTTTAACTGTCATTTGCTTTCAATTTAAACGTAAATGAAAGGTAATTAAAATTTATCTGACAGTACTTGTCAAAATTTGAATTTTAAAATCCGCTGTTGTGTTAATAAATATTTTTTTAAATAATGTAAAATCTCATAAATGTATTTATAATTCATATTTATTGAAGAAATTGGAAATATAATTAATATTGGGGGTATTTTAGTTAATTTTTTGTAGGTTTAACTTATTTTTCATGTTTGCCCAAAAACACCTAGGAAAACGATAAGGTCCTTTAAAAATTATCTACAAAAAAGTCATGACAATTTTTAACCTCAACTCACCCCGAATCTACCCTTTCAAAGCAAACAAAAAATTTGAAAAAATTCACAAAAATGTATCCTAGATGTATTATGATTGACACCAAATTTCAAATGTCTACTCCAATTTGTTTTGAAATAAACGAGCAAAAACCTACTTTTTAACAACACTTTTATAGAGCTTATGAGGCAAATTGAACATAAGTTTATATGAACTTTTCTTATTCTTTAGGCGTCTACTAACCACCCTAGAACTGGGTCCCACATATTATGGGACACCCTGTATATACGCAAAACGCACAAGACACACGAAAAATAGCTAAGTTGTACTTGTGGCGACCAATTGAAGATTAAATTAGAATTTATAATATTGCAGAGTAAGTGGTATTTTTCAGTAAACACCTGCATCAAAATAAAACAAGAATCAAAAACACATGCATCGTGAAAAAAATTGTCGACATCGGCGCGATTGGGTCGATCCTGAAATTTCATAAAAAAAACAACTTTTTTTTTAATTAAAAAAATTGTCTTTTTTCGCGCCTTTGACTTTCACCCTGGGCGAGTGCTCCACTCGCTCCACCCTAGATCCGGCTCTGCTAGGAAGATGCTCTTAAGCAGAGATATAATAAACCTCCAAAATTGATTTAAAAAAAACGATATTTGTAATGCGACCAAAGTATTAAGGATTTTTTAACGAAATTTGTATACAACAAACATCGTCGATTTCCGTAAATAATGTTGGGCGGCAGAAAAGAACACTCAAAAACTTTATAGGTCTTTTCTGAAGAAATAAAAGATTTTTACCCCTTGACATTAGGTGCGTGAAGTTAGCGACAGACTTGAAGCACTAACGTTTTTTTAATACATTCGTTAGTGCATCGTTAGTTAGCGTACAAAGTATGATTATTTTTTGACGTCACGTAACGTAACGTAACGTAACGTAACGTAACGTAACGTAACGTAACGTAACGTAACGTAACGGAACGCAACGCAACGCAACGCAACGCAACGCAACGCAACGCAACGCAACGCAACGCAACGCAACGTAACGTAACGTAACGTAACGTAACGTAACGTAACGTAACGTAACGTAACGTAACGTAACGTAACGTAACGTAACGTAACGTAACGTATCGTATCGTAATGTAACGTAACGTAACGTAACGTAATATATTATATCCAAAATGGCAAAAAAAAAATCATTAGAAATACGTAAAATTTGGCCTATTTTAAACTTATTTTTTAGACTGAATTTAATTTTTCAAAAAGTCGTCGTATAGAAGTCTAGCCATGAATGTTATTTAAACTATGCAATTATAAAACTTAATGTTATTCACAAAATATGGTTGTAGTTTGAAATAATTGCAAGGCATATTTCGTAAATTTTGAACGCGCATTTTAACTGTAAAAGCAGCAAATACCTTCGTAATCTAGGTGATACAAATTTTAAAATATAACAGAAATGAAGATTTTTATTGGTAATTTCAGCCTATATATGTGGAATGTACTTTGGGTCAAAATTTCTTAGTTAATTAATTAATGAGTAAATATTCAAACTACTTACTGTAAATAAAATTAGGAACTAAATTTATTATTAGATTGCTAGATAAATACATGTAACCTTTCATCTACTTAAACTTATGAACTATTTTTAGAATGCATTATAATGCCCTCTTTTATAAATTAAATTACGCTTATGTGTGTTAATATTTGTAACATGTAATATGACAAATAACTTTGTTATTATTTAGGTTATATTTTTTATTGCTGCTTGCAATACCTACTTTATATTTTAAATCGAAATTTTAAAAGTAGTAAAAATGGCATTCGTATTATATTTTTTATATTCAGTCAAAAGAAAGTTAGGTTAAGTTAGTTTATTTATAAATAAAATTTTTAAATCCAAATGAAACACAAATAATAATAATTCATGCTTATCATAAAGGGACCAAGCGACATTTTTAGAAACATGAAATCCTAAGATTAGGATCAAAAGTGACACTTGGCTCCAGAATAATTCTAGACTTTAACTATGTCGTTTGGTGCTATAATCCCATTTTTCAAAAAATGTCGCTTGGTCCCTTTTTGATAAGCATGATCCAAAAGGTTGAATTTAAAGTTGATCCTTTTTTGCAACTTTTAAAATTTTTTTTTGCAACTTTTAAAATTTAATAATATAAGTCGTTTGGCAAAATACTTTCTATACAGGGTAAGTTTTTATTGGAGTAACGGAAGAAATCTATTTTGTTTGTAGAGTTAGAAAAAACAGTATACATATATTTCTGTACATAAATTTTATGGTTCAATGAGGCACAACCTAAAATTATTATAAAGTATACGTGATGTTTCATTTTCAAGGAACCGAAAAGAACATTATTTTTTTAAACGGAACACCGTATTAATTTTTTGAAATTCTATTCGACAATCCCCTAAGAAATACAACAGTATGAAAATTTTATTTTGTTTCTATTTATTGCTTAAAAATATAACACCATGAATACTTGATAATAACTTTAAGTTGTGTGCCCCAGTGAACCATATAATTTATATACATATATATATATTCATATACTTTTTTTATATACAGGGTGATGATAAAGTTTGGAACATAATTCATAACTTCCGTATTTAATTGTTTTGAGAAAATCGCTCGGATAAATAAATTTTAGTTTTAAAAGTGCCATCTTTTGGTATAAAAAATATTAATGACGTCACTGGTGATGTAGCTATGACGTCATCAGCGATTTTTTTAATGGAAGCCCCCACTTTTTTACTCGTTTTTGATAAAAAATTATGTCACTTAAACGATGATATAAAAAACAATTAAATTTTTAAACAAATTTTTGAATAAAAAATCTTTTTACTTCCAAAAAGGAAATTTTTATTTTAATGAAAAAAGTTGTATAAAAATAAATTAAAATGAATTTGAAGTAACTAATAATAACAAAAGAAAGTAAAAGTTTAAATAATGCGCATTCTAATGCGAATATAAAATGATAAATGTATTTAACAAAATTTAATAAATAGTCTTGAAAAACAAATTTTTTGATTGTAAGGAAATTTACAAAGAATACAATTTTAAATTTACCATTTATTGAAATCAGCCAAAATAAATCTTATGGGTGACCCTCGCTGGGTCGAATTTCGCATCATCGAAACATTGCCCGGTCGAAAAGTTACTGGGTCGAAAAGTCGCTACATCGAAAATTGCTGGACCGAAAATCGTTGGGTCGAAATATTACTGGATCGAATCGCGCTGCATCGAAAGGTTGTCCGTTCGAAACGTTGCTGGTTCGAAATATTGCTCCCTCGAATATCGCTGGATCGAAACATCGCTGCACCGAAATTATCGTCGGGTAGATTTAACTAAGGAATTAGAAATAAAAGTATTTTAAATAATAAATATATTATAATTAATTTAGTAACAAAAAAGAATTGTAAAAAAGTAAAGTAACGAATAAATGTTTAAAACAAAAAAGAATAAAATTAACAACAATTAGAAATATTTAAATTTTTAATATTTATTAACAGAATTCCTCCAGTATTACTTCTCTGCATTGTGGGCACCTTGGATCCTCAAAATTGCAAATATTGTGGGCACAATAGCCACACAACATATGACCGCACTTGAGGGCATACTTAATGTTATTCGATTGGCAAACTTGGCAGATTGGAATTGTTCTGGAACCTAAAATAAAATAAAATTCTCCATTTTTATAGTTAATTCCCAATATAAAATAATTTTTCCATATTTTAAAACAAAAGTTACTAACTAAAAATTCATACTATTATTACCTTCTACGCTTTCCTCGTTTGAAAAGTTCCAATACCTAATTTGCAATCTTTCATTGGATTCTAAAAAATTTAAAGATTTGAAAAATATTTTTTTTGAAATATGTATAGTAAAATGAGTTTTAATATTCGAAAATGAACCAAAATAATTAAATCGTTCTATTTTTTATACTGTAATAATTTTAAAGTATTATTTTCCTTAATTATTTTTATTTAAGTGCTTCAAAAGTTGCCAAATAATATATTAATATGTATACCCAATCGTTTTCGAATGAATCCTCGGGAATTCGAAAATCTGAAATAAATTAGAGTAATTAAATATGTATAGGTACAGCGTGTGTTTCTCATTTTTTCCAGCAAATTTTTTTTAGATAGTAAATGTCATTCTGAAGTAAAAATTTCCTATGAACTAATATTTTTTTCGACTCCTTAAAAATTTACAGGAATTTTAAAATTGGTTTGTTATCATTTTTGTGAAACATCCTGTATATATTTTTTCTTATCATTAATTGTTTATTTAAATCAAGTATGGTTTAGATTTTGTCTTTGCCAACTTGTTTCTTTGAACATTATTGGCTATTTTTGAACTAGGTGGACCATTTAGAATTTTTCTTGATGAAATTAATCTATCTGATTGGCTTATACAGACAAAATCCGAAGTATATATGATTTATATAAAAAAAATTCAAAATAAAATTAAATTTATACAGGGTGCCCAAAAAATCATTAAAATTTTGAAATTGTAAAATTGCCGTAACTTTTTAAGGAGTCGAAATAAAATATTAGTTTATAGGAAATTTTTTGTTCAGAATGACTTACTACCTAAAAAAATGTTGGAAAAAAAGAGTGACACCCAGTATAAAAAAGTTTATTGAAAAATAACTATAAAATATTCTTTTCCTGGTTAACACGTAAAACTTGTACGAAAAAAGTACGAATAAAATCTTGAAACTGTAGGTATATTACAATACGCGCGCGAGTTTAATAGTTATCTCCTTCGTTATAAATACCTTCGCCCTCAATATTAACATCTGCAAAAACAAATAGGTATTAGATGATTTTAGTGTAAAATAAATAAATACATGTTATTATAATACACATATTTTAATGTAAATACATTAATATGTTCGAATGTTCTGTGAAGTAACTACTAGACTAGATAACTTTTCTTAATTTAAAAACAGTTGTTGACAATTGAAGAAAAAACTGACAATAGTTTCTGGCAACATTCTTAAATGGATAAAAGTTCATTAAGAAGACAGTCGGCAAAATGTTTTCGGTAGTAGAAATTGATTTTCGGGCATTTGTTGGAATTGCCATGGGCGAATGAAACATATAACTATGCGAAAGAGATGCCACTACAATTTTAGGAAAATCGTAGGCGTAGGCGATTACACGGAGGTTTTTAAACAATCATAACCTAATTAAGAATTAATCGAATTGAATTTTGTAAGTTAATCCTGAAAGTAAATTAAAGACTAGTTAATCTGGTTCCTAATTTTTTTTTAAATAGTTTCATAATAAGATTGTAAATTGAGCCTAAAAGTTACATATTTTTTGACGTTTTCAACAGAACCAAAAGGTGAAAATTAAAAAAAAAAATTAAAAAGTAAAAACGTCGAAAACTGAACTATGGAATCGTTAAGCAGTATAAAAAAATATTCGATTTCAATTAACCGTTCGTCTTTTCTGATTCTTTAAAGTAATCGAAATTTACATTGCCCAGTCGTATAACTAATTTCACCGACTATCTTCTTAATATTGATTTTAGTTTTCATACAAAATTTTTGTTTTTTACATACAGGGTCCGCCAAAAAAATGGAAACACCTAAATATTTTTTGAACCATATTGAATTTAAAGTTTAGAAAGATAGATAGTGATCTCGCCGAACTGTGATAAATCTAGTCGAAAATATTTTAATTAAATGTAATCTTAAGTTTTAATCGTTTTAAATTAATGTATGTTTTATCGCCCTAAATGTTAATAACAATATTTTTTACATCATTCTTTAGTGTCGTTAGCCCTGTTGCATGGGCATTCATTAAAACTGTATATATATAAAGCCTAGTTGCGTAGGCATTCTTAGACAATAAGCCTAGTTGCTTAGGCGTACCACAATATTCGGCCTTGTTTGGTTAGGCACTCTTTAGAAAGCCTAGTTGCTTAGGCGCTCACGTTTAGCCTAGTTGCTCAGGCGCCCACCTTTAGCCTAGTTGCTCAGCCGCCCACTTTAAGCCTAGTTGCTCAGGCGCTCAATATAAGCCTAGTTGCTTGGGCGTTCATAGCCCTATCGATCACAGTATGAGGAGTACCAGATTGCGTTAATACATCTATAAATTGTTAATGTGCCTGACGATGCCCTTATGAAGGCGAAACTAGTTGCACGATAATAAATATATTGAAAAGTTGGGAGTTAATCATTCATCTTTACCTTTAGTAATTACTCTCCCAAATCATCGTCAAGTTCTCATCTTTTTTATTAGTTTAAGCAACATAGATTTAAAAATAATTCAATTATACTTTTGTTTAAACAATTCAATACCTACACCAAATTTTTTTTTGAAATGCATTTTATCATTTTTCAAAAATGCGCCCTTATAATTTAAATATTATACTTGAAAAACAAAATTTCTAAATGAAAAATAAATTCAATTTGAAGGGCAACCAAGGACATTTTTGTTAAATTTTCGATTACAAATGCCTCAAAATCAAGTTTTACTAGCGAAAAGTACACTTTTCAAACCCGACAATCTTCTTAAGTATGGATACTGGTGAATGAAAGAAAATAGAAAAAACATAACTTACGATTACTTACCATTTTGATTTTCTTCATACATACAGTATTGTGCAATACAATAAACAGTAAATATTTAATTTTCTTAAGCTAATTAACTGAACTCAAATTAATATGAGTTTAATTTTGAAAAGACATTTTAGAGACACCCCCCGTTTATTTTAGTACTTATATTTAAAATTTAATAACATCCGAATATAGTAGTTAAAGTTCTTCATACCTAAATTATTTCCTGGTACTTCTTCGTTCTCTTCTTGATCATCTTAAATATTATTTAAGATTTTAGAATGAAATCTCTGAGCCAGAGTCTATTTATGCTCAAAGATTTGAGACCTAAGATTTAAAATTTAAGGTTTACCATTTCTTAAAACCGAGTCCATAAATCCCTATAATTTTCTAAAATTAGACCTTTACAATTACAGTAATTTCATAAACTAATGGTGTAATTCTGGGTAAATCTGTAAGGTTTGTTATATGGGTTGTAATAGACGGTTTCTTTGATTACCTTACAGATATTTCCTGTAAGGGCTTACAGATTTGCTCAGAATTGCACCATAAGTATCTAACCAAATAAATAACTTTTAATTAACAATTCGTGCCGGATGACTCGTACAAAAAAATCGGATATGAGGTGGAATTCTGTAAACCAACAAATTGATATCGGGTGTGAATTGTTCCAGCTCAATATATCATTATCTATCTTCTTTGAAGGATATGTTGAATAATTAAAACTAAAAAGAATTTATTTTTTGTCACCACCAACTAAGAAACTTTTTGATCTAATATCCGTGTTTTGTTTCAGGTGTGTTGTTTAATTTAACAAGTTACCATATTACGCAAGTAAATATGCAATCAAGCTTAAATTATAAGTAATGTATTTATCATAAATATTAATTTCGTATGGCTTAAGTAATTTTTAAACGTACCATTTATTGGCTCCAGCAATTCAGTAATAACCGTTCTCATGGTATGGGATAAGTGGGTTAAAAAGTGGCGAACATCGTTGTTTATTAGAAAATTTTCTTGTGCCACCTCTGAAATTTGAAATTATTTTGTCAAGTTAATATCTTTTATTCGATCTTCTTATTTATTTACTTAATTTATTTTGTTTCTTACCTATCTTTTTAATAAACCTGTCGTATTTTTGACACAAAGGTACAGGCAATGCCTCTCCCTCTCTAAAACGATGCAAGTCGCAAGCAAGTGGTTTACTTTATCCCATAACTTCTAAACGCAACAAGTTATCACGTTAAAAAGAGCAAAAATTTAAAAAAACGTATATAAAAGTGAATGCTTAATTTTTTTCATTACTATGATGTTGAACTAAAAATTTAAAGAGGGTTCAAAGGGTTAATTAACCCTAACTTTTTTTTGAAAATTTGGTAATTCATCTCAAGGCGGCTGCCAATAGTAAGGTATGTGCAAAATTTGAGCCAATTATTATTAAAAATGTAGATTTTATGTTAAAAAATTGAAAAAAATGAGTAAATTTCAATGCCCTGCATTTCCGAAATGGAGCATTTTAGCGCAAAAAATTATTCTTACTTTTTGTCTTAAAATTGGTCCAAAAACCCATTCCTAGATTATTCGACACTTGTTCGGAAACACCCTGTATATATAATTTGTCAATATCAGTATTAAATTATTTATTCCTTTATGCTTTAACCCACTTTAAAGATACTTTTATAAGAAATAAACACCTAATAACTGTATAAAATAATGATTTATTTACTGCAGAATTATAGTCGCTTATTGAAGAGCACTCTAAACAAACTACCTGCACTGCTTGAGTTTGTCTCAAGAAGTAGATAATGCCACGGGAAAAAAGCGATCCAGTCCAAACAAACAAAAGTATCCAGAAAACTGCTTAAGTTCCTAAATGCAAATAATAAACATAAACAGTTTTAAAATTATATTAATCTAGGAGGTTGCACCTATTTATTTTATATTATGTTTATAAAAATAAAGATTTATTAAAATTGAAGATACAATTTAAATAATAATATACTACATTTTATGCAGAGACGCGGTTGTACAAAGGTTGAAGCGTGCAGCAGCTCTGCTTTACCCCCTCTATTTTTCGATGCAACGATATTCGATCCAGCAATGTTTCGATGCAGCGATGTTTCGATCCAGCGATATTTCGACGCAGCAATATTTCGATCCAGCGAAGTTTCGAACGGGCAATATTTCGACCCAACAACTTTCGATCCAGCAACATTCGATGTAGCAATTTTCGGTGCAGCAACTTTTCGATACAGTAATATTTCGATCCAGCGATATTTCGACGCAGCAATATTTCGAACCAGCGAAGTTTCGAACGGGCAATATTTCGACCCAGTAGTATTTCGACCCAACAACTTTCGATCCAGCAACATTCGATGTAGCAATTTTCGTTGCAGCAACTTTTCGATACAGTAATATTTTGATCGGACAATATTTCGATGCAGCAAATTTCGATCCAGCAACGTGTTCCCAATCTTATACATCATTCAAATTTAATAGTACAAATTAATTTTAAGTTTATATTAAAAAAATTTTATACGAAACTTGGTTTACAAATGCAATCATTTTTTTATATCATCGTTTAAGTGACATAAATGTCTATCAAAAACGAGTGAAAAAAGTGGGGGTTTTCATTTTAAAAAATCGATGATGACATCATTGCTAAATCACCAGTGACGTCATTAATATTTTTTATACCAAGAGATGGCATTTTAAAAACTAAAATTGACCTGTTCGAGCGATTTTCTCAAAAAAATTAAATACGGCAGTTATGAATTATGTTCGAAACTTTATCATCACTTTCTGTATATTCAATACTTTTTTATTTCTCTATAAATAAAAAAGATACCGTTACCTCACTAAAAACTAATCACCTCGTGTTTTATTTATTTATTGGTAGTAAAAAACTCTCAACATTCCCGTAATGCTCAATTTCACGATTTAATCATTATAATATATCATTTATATCATGATTTTTCGTACCAAACTCGCGCTAACTATATAATTTAATTTTCTATTCCCTGTTATTAAGTATCTCGACGAAAAATTTATCGCGGCCGTCCAGGAGATCACTTTTACCAAAAAAATATCTCCCTAACGAAACATTTTTCCGGATCCATGTTTATGGGATTTTTTCTTTTTTATGGAATCACAACCCGACAGATTTTAACGTAAATGTGAATCACCCTATATAAAACATATAGTGCAATCCAAAATCGTCGTCCTTTCGATATTATATCGCACCTCCAGAGAAACAATGACGCAAGTGCAAAATTAGTAGTTCCTCATAAATTAGAATCAAAGTTTCTGTCTGCCACTGTTCTTCTTAATAATACTGGTTTGGAAAATAGCGACTCTAACATGGAAGCATCTGCGTCTTGCAATCAGATGATTCCATTCGAATGCAATAAAACGTTGCTCCAGTAATTAGAACATTATTTGTTTTCTTGTATGTTTAAGTTTGTGAAGTAAGTGTTTGATTTGTATAGCACCTCTACAGACACATTACAGTTTTCAATCTTTAGCAGTGGGGTTTTAATTTTAATCACCGGCCGTCTTTTCCAAAAACATATGAATTAATCTAAAGTTAATGTAGTAGGTATTTTAATTAATAAATATAGTAACATATTATCATTAGTTTAGAGAAATTAAAATGTCCATGCCAAAAAGGTATCTTTCTGGGCCCCAAAAAAAGGAAATTGGCAGAAGAACCAAAAAAAGAAAGAAATGTTAAAAAAATAAATGAAATTGAAAATACTTCAGTAGTAAAAGCAGATGTGGCAGAAAAACCGTTGATATTACAATAAATTAAATAAATTAAATTAAATCAGGTGATCTTGGAGGCCATTCGTTAAAAGTTACATTTAAAAAATTCCGTACTTCAAGACTAAAACGCGGGAGCGCACCATCCTGTTGAAACCAAATCGCATTAAATAGGTCACCAGGATATAAAACACGAAGAGCTGGAATTATACGGTTGTTTAATAATTGTAGGTACCCTTGTGAATCCAAGTTTCCTTGAATCACAAAAGGCCCAATTATGTTCAATCCAATAACACCAGCCCATACATTTAGTTTCTGAGGACGTAGAGTGTGATGCTTCTGCATCCATCTTGGATTTTCATCACTCCAATATCGAAAATTATGTCGATTAACTTTACCATTTGGATAGTGGCTTCATCCGAAAAAAACTACGCGTTGAAGAAAATTTTGGTCCCTGTCCAGTTTTACCCGCATTTGCTCATAGAATTGTTGCCTTCTATCATAATCATCCTCTGACAGTTCTTGTACTAAATGGCACTTATACGGAGTATATTGATTGGTTTTTAAAATTCTACGGACGGAACTTTCACTAACGTCATGGAATTGAGCTGCCTTTGTTAAAGTGGTGTGAGGATCCTCAATAAAGGACAAAAGTATTTCTTCCGAATTTTCTTCACTAGTTGCAAACTTAGGTCTACCACTTCTTGGTCTGTCTTTTACAGTGCCTTCTTCTTCAAACCTTCTTAAGAAGATACTCGGTGAAATGTGCAACTCCGAATTCTAATTTTAATTTTAATTTAGCTGCACGTACTAAAATATTGGACGGATTGCAAGTCGATTTCTTTTTATCTCATTTTATCATTAAAAAGTGTAACGCTATTTCTTTCTGGTTTATCGCGAGTCGCGAGAATAGACAATACCGCAAAAATAAGCGTGCGTGGTGGACGTTGCTAAAATGCAAATTAGGAACCCCACTTTCATTTCTTGAAATGTGGGATTTGCTCACGGGTACCGGATAAAGTGATAATAAGAAATAATATACTTTGAGCAGAAACACCAAGGCCTTACATCCAACTGAACTACCAAGCAAAATAGTAAATATTACCGATCTATTGGGGTAATTTTTATACATTTATTTGGTATTTGCCCTATAAATAAATAGATAAATAACATTTATTAAAAAAATATTCCCAATTTAAAGTGTTCCATAACTGCTTGTAAAGTACTAAATAATACTAAAAATATTTTTTTACATATTTTTATTATTTCATTAAATATAAGCATATCGATACTAATGAAAAACACAAAAATAAATTAAATTTGCAATGGAGGGTGCAGTTTTCAAAAGTTTTTATACAATTTATACACATCTGTTATTACATACGTATACAATATAACGATGTTGCATAGTTAAAAAAACAAGTTAAAAACAACAAAAAATGGTAAAATGTAAACGATTATCTGAGGTAGGGGAAAGGTACAGATAACATAACCATCAAACATAATTTAAAATTCAAAATTATTCCCTAAGCTCTTGGCTCTTCCACCTAGTTAATTCGATTGCCTCACAATTTCGAAACAAATAACAAATAACATAAAAAAATATAAATTGTTACAAAATGTACCTATTTCTTGTTTATGATGGTGATATTATAATTATAATTATAAATAATAAAAATAACACCAAACATAAAGTGATGACAAATTTACTTTGATGGTTTTTGTTTATTGATTTATAAATAGAGCCACTTTCCTTATTTTGTAGAAATGAAATTAAGAAAAGGGTGTAAAGATTATTATTATTCATGTAATATGGTAAAGGTAATGGAAAATATAACCAAATATAAGATCAGTTATAGTTGCATTCAGTATATCAATAGAATTTACCAATACTTCAATAAAATATTATTACGAAAGTCAGAAAAAAAACTTTGAGATATATGTGATAACAAACAAAAGATTCATAAACACACTTCGATTCAAAATTAGCAGGTGTCGAAACGAAAATAAAAGCATTAGTAGACACTTTGAGGAAATAGAGTATTTAAAATAAATTAAACGTATACCTCAGGATGATTGATCCGTTGAAAAAATTGAACACAAAAATCGACATCAAATCAAAAGAAAAATTACCAAAAAAGATGAACTAACTAACAGAACCGAACTTCAGTCAAAAACCTCTCAAAAAGAGTGCGACTTCCCCTTGCCAAAAACAAAACCAGTATTTCGATTCAAAAATAAGATATACCTTACAACCAGTTTTCTTAAAAAATATAATAATAATCATTTTAAAATCTACTTAAAAAAACAAAAGTCTTTACCATAGATAAGGTTTTTTTGTTTCAGAGAATTTTCAGACAATACGTTAATCGTGTGTTTAATTGATATCAACTCCTAGATTAACAAAGCCTTTACTTGAGAAAGTTAAATCCTGAAGCCTACAGAAAAAAATAACAAACGTAGGTACTAGTAGTGCTGTTTGCGATTCCAGATCATTTTCAAACAAAAAACATCCATTTCTGGTCGAAGACTTAATAAAAATTTGAAGAATAGTATTCACATATTAAAAAAAACGTAGAATAAAAACACTTAGAATTGGAAAATCAAATTTTGGAAAAAGTTTTAAAGTAAAAGACAGAAACCGTCACCAAATACCAAATCGTAAGAAAGATATTACCCAATTTTTTAGAAAATAAATATGGTATACGGCTAAATAAAACTGTAACACTGCATAAATTTCAAAGCTTATAATTGAAAATATTCTGTTCATGAAGATTACCTATACCCAATACTTTCCTGCATTATTAGAAGGATAGGACGTCGACAACCTTATTATTAATATATCGTGAACCTATTATCATTATATTATAAAGGTATTAGAGATTCCATGAAATGAGCAGTTACTGCGTCACTGTGTAAACGATTCAAATAACTAATAAAAAATATATACATATGTGTACACTTGAACTTCCTATCCTCATGAACTAACAATCAGAGATTTGTTCTTTTAATAATGCAGGTAAATAATAATCAAAATAAAATTGATCTAATTTTGGTAGGATCTTCTCCCTACAAAAAATTGGATCAATTCTTATTTCTTCATACAGCATTCCCTTTGGCAATCATACTATAAAATAGCAGGTTTTCTTATTGGAAACGAATAATTGGCCCTGAACTTGAAAATAATAACTACTATTCCGCTTTAATCGGAAAACATTTTTTTCATCCAGAGTATCAAAGGTTATTTTTTTTCATGAATAGCCACTTCTGAAGAAATGTCTATGGCAACAAATGTACATTTAATTTCTATTATTCCTTCGTTTCCAATAAGGCCATCGGGAGATGCGGCAAGGTAGGGATAATCTTTATGAATAATAAGACCGGAAAGTCTTATTTCTTCCCGAATTTCACGCTCAAAGTCCATCAGTGCTATAGGTTCATTATCAACGCCATAAGTAGTATACTTATTTCTTATTTCCTCCAAATGTAGGAAACATTAGCTCATTTACAATTTTAGTTCGGTCTGTGGTTGCCCTTAATTTGCAAATTCTTCCAAAATTTGAAGCTGTAATTCTCTTACGTCTTTCGTTCATCCATTTCATGCTGTGTCTTTGCTCTATAGTTTCCTTAAAAATATTGTTTATATCATTCTTCAAATTGTTTATATAGTCATCTTTCATGTCTTTTAAGACATCCTCAGGAATTTCTAATTGTTTGTCCGCCAATGGACCGTAATCGCAATCCGGTTCAGAAGTCGTGGCAATTCTAGGCCTCTTGACAACAGGATTTTCCCTAGAATCAAGACGCCTTTTTGTCATATACTTCCTTCTGCACAGTACCGTATTTATATATTTTTTCGTGTGTGTTCCTGGATCTGTTCCTGTAATTTCTTTATTAATATAGTAATGATAATTTCCTTTAGCGTTATATGATACTGCAGCAGCATGATAACGTAAAGTGTATGATCCTCTTGAAGTAAAATTAACCCTTTTGCCCTCAACAAATTTTGCTACAATTGCATTGTAGTGTTCTGCAAAATTATTATTTTTGTTTTTTATTAAACTGCTTGCATGGTATTTAAGACGATTAATGTGGGTCATAATGTCATTAAACATCCCACATTCTTTCATCCTTTCTATTTTTGAATCCCCAACAATGTTTTGCTTTTTGCAGAAGTAGGTAGCACAATTTTCATGGTAGTCAAACACATGGTACGGACTATTATTTAAATCAACTTTTAAAAAATTAATTTTCTCTTGTTCTGTAATGTCCCTTTTACGGTGATATTTTACAGAACATTCTACAACCGAACGAAAGCGCCGAATATTACTTTTTAAATAAGGTGCCTAGGAACAATAGATCCGTTTGAACTACGCTTTCGGGCTGCGATGTCTCGAAGTTTGTTACAGTAATTGCGTAAAAGGTGGTTTTTACACTCTACTTTCTCAACCAAAAAATTTCCATAAGGTCAATTGTCGCATATTTTTTTAAATACACTGCTATCTCCATCGGCAATTAGGAATTTATACCGAAGTCCGTGGGTCTCTATGCTGTTTCTGAAACCAAGAATTGCTGCGCTTTCCATACCTGTTGAAGTACCATTATAATTTTTGAAACAAGTATGATTTGGTGAATTCTCCTCCTTAATGTCACATACACAACAATATTTATTTTTTACTCCTAAATACAATATTTTATTTGTTTTCTCACCAATAATGACACCTGAATTTGCGTTATAATTAATAGATTAAACGAACTTACCTTAAGTGAAGTTCTATCTTAATTCTATATAGCTCTTGCGAATGGATTAATAATTAGTAGTAGGTCCCGCTGGATGTATCGATGTCACTCTCTTTAAAGCTTTTTTCCCTCTAAAGAAGTGGGAATAGGTCTCGGTGGTCCCTTCTCCAGTACAGATATCTCATTGTCTTTAAAGCATAATAATTAGCCGCCTATTAAGGGTGGGCTATTTCATTAGAAAAATTGTTATCTTAAAATAAATAGCAAACAAACAATAATACCTTGGGGGGATTAATCCATTCGCAAGAGCTATATACAATTAAGATAGAACTTCACTTAAGGTAAGTTCGTTTAATCTATTAATTGTCTTAATTAGTAGATGTTTAAAGTACTTTTTGCGGCTAAATTATTAAAACAAAAAATTGGAGTTACATATTTATTATGTAAATAATATATTTTCCAGTACATACTTCAAGAGCAACTTTGAATTATAACGAAACTAGGAATTCATAACTACATTATGAAATTCGTTTAGAGAAAGATTATAGAACTTATAAAAAACTTCTGAGGAAGAAGTCCAATCTGCTGCTCTACGAATCGTCTCAATTGACGCCCCCATTCGCAACCCCGCAGATGAAGAAGAATGTCTTGTACTGTGGGCTGTAAATACATCATCAATGCCACTTTTATATAGGGTATCTTTAACCCATCTACTTAAAGTATTTGTGGATACGATTTATGATTTTTTTTTAAAAGATATGAATAATTGATCCTCTTATTGGCGGTCATCTTTAAATAATGGTCAAGAGTAGATGCCGTACATATTCGTCCTTCTTTAAATACGGGAACCTTTTGCATTGGTTGTACTTTATTTAAACCAGACATCTTTATTCGGTCTGGAATGTATATTTTATACCCAGTATTTATCGTCTTAATATTGTGCAAATTTTTTTAACGGTCCCACACATATTACATGAAACAACCAATGTTGAAGATAAACCTACTCTAACTTCTTTCAAAACTTGAAGATTTACTCTAGTACAGGAAAATAATCCACTGTGAGGAAAAAGTCTTTCATAAAGTATTTCAAATCAACAATCCTTTTTCCATCAGAGAAATTATATTGCGTCTCCGAAAACTGGCTGCTATAAAATAAAAACCAAAATCACACTTCAGGCTGACTGAAAAGTCGACGATATGTTAAATTCCCGTAATTAATTTATTCATAATATCTACCACCCATCATCCTAAATTTACAATAGACATAAACGACAATTCTAATAAATAGATTTCTACAGCTTAGAGCTTAGAGCCTAGAGATAGAGATTTGCAACCACAGTAACCATACCAAGTTGATTTCGGTTGTGAATTGACTCGTTAGATATTTTCTATAGCCCTCTCACTTATGACAAAAATTGGCAATACGCTCATAAGTTGAAATAATACATTACATATAAATATTAAATGGCGAATCAACCAATTTATCACCCTATATTCTATAATTATATGCTTCAAAATTATAAGATACAATTCAAAAAAGAGTGATGGAGATAATCGTAAGGCAGAAAGCAGTCCCAAAAATTATTTAAGAAAGAAAGAATAAACTAAATTATAAAATAAAAACGCAAAAATATATATTATTAATAATTTTATTGTTTTACATAAGAATAAATAAATGAATAAAATTACTTATTATAGATTATAGATGCGACAATTTCCCTTCTAATTCCAAAATCATACATGTGCCTCACCATAATTGTTGTCACCCGCATGAATCATTTTATGTATGCCAGTATTATAAGCAGGGGTGTCAACAAAAACATAACAATAATACAGAGTGTCCCAAACCACCCGTACCACCTCTTTATTTAGGGAACCCTTTGTCGTACGTTGATGAGAAAAAAAATTACCGTCAAAGTGAACCAAAGATTCTTTATCTTTTGGTCTAATTGGGGATTTCCAAAACAAGCCGAAAGTATCCGAAACCAGAAGTAACTTTGAAGTTTTAAATGGCAATCTAAATCGAGTGTGGTATAAAGATTCTTTTGTTTCACTTTGGTGGTAAAACTTTTTTTATCATCTATATACAACCAAAGGTTGGTACGGGTGGCCTGGGACACCCTGTGTGTTATTGCTAGTGGGCAGATAAATTCCAAAAAATACTCATGCAGATTAACTTCCTGTAGGACACCTGTATGCCGTTATAAACCATAAGAATAGAAACTCACCAACCTATGAAATCAAATAAATTGAGCTTATTTTTATAAAACATTTTGTAATGGTATTTGTATCTGATTTGTGATTTGATGTAAAGTATGTTTTCACTAAACTTATTGATTACTTCTGACAAATGGTTAATACTATAGGTATTCCAATCAGAACGTACTCAATAAAAATAGAGAAATGTATTTTGGAATATGAAATTAAATATTTTAAATAATATTTTTTGCGGATGTGTTTTTAGAATTTTATTTTTAAAAATGCACCAGAAAGAAATTCTAGTAGGCCAGAGTTTTATTTGGTTGTTTTAGGTGGGTGGTTTATTAATGCCAACAGATATGTATGGTGTAACGAAAGGGTTTGTCTTAAATTTACATTCTAATTATAGATATGAAATTTGTCTTTCTCTGGGGAGATAGGTAATCAGAGATAACCAATTAAATTCTAAGTTTTATCTATGATTCTAATGCCCGTTTTCACCAACGATTCCTAAACTTAGGCATTGCTTATATGCTAGGTATTGCCTAGTTGCTAGGTATTTTTTATTAAATTGCTAGGCAATACCTAGCATATAAGCAATGCCTACGTTTTATGAATCGTTGGTGAAAACGGGCATAAGTTCATTAGGATCGTTAGTAATATATTTACAAAAACGTCTAAAGTTGTATGAAGAACAAGCTTGTAAATTTAACACAGAACCTTTCATTACACACCGTACACCTAGAGTCCTTCTAGAGAGATTTACAATTAGAGTATATTTACATTACAACACAAAAACACACAAAAAGTTAGATTTTGTCGAGAAACTGACTACCCTTTTAATTTCTACCTACTTACAAGTTTGAAAATGGATTCCTAGAGGAACAAGGTTCTTCTTCCTGACTTATTAGAGTGTTTTTTTTAATTTGCTTGTTCAAACTGCAAAGAAGAGCGATAAAATGTTTGTACTTACAAATTTGCTTCTCTATAATCGCCATCACCAACGTTAACATTGCTAAAACGGTCGATAACAATATCGAAACTCTCAGTAAGAGAGGGACCGGCAATATTTGTATCAACCTCAATAGAAGAGAATAGAGTTTTTTTTGGTGGTACCTCTTCGGAAGTAGCTACACTTTTAGTATGAGAAGGACGGACCGTCAATGTTTATATCACGTTCAACAGCAGGTGATGGGTTTACTGGTGGTACTTCTTCAGAAATATTTATTATACTTCTAAAATACATAGGTACGTTTGTTTACAAAGCAATGCTTTTTATTAAATAAAGTAACGAATGGTACAATTCTGTGTAAAACTGTAAGCTTTACAGGAAATTCCTGTAAGGTAACCATGGGAATCATCTATTATAGCCCAAAATATAACAAAACTTATTGGGAATTTTAACTACGTAGAGGGCGCTATAAATGAAAGATATTCGGTAGGTGCTATCGAGTACCTTATAACTATATATTCAACAAAACATAAATAGATTTATTATTTAAAGCTTCAGTAAAGCTCAAAAAACATGTACCAATGCGATACATCTAAATAGTATGTAACGAATATAAAAGTTCATATTTTTGCCACCATAGATCGAGCGGAATGTTAAAATTCCCAATAGATGTTTCCTGTAAGGACTTACAGTTTTGCACAGAATTGCACAATTAAAATGCCAAAAAATACTTTTAAATATAGCCCCGATTGATGAAACTCAAAACAATAATTACTACATAAATTTTCGTACCTTTTATAAAGTTTTCTTGCAAGATTAAAATATCTTAATAAAATTCGGTTTAAAAAAAGGTCCAATTTTCCAAATCAGTCGAAAAAAGTGAATTCCCGAAGCGGGATTTTGTTTTTACGACGGATTCTAAACTCGCTAAAACGTCATCCTTTTCCGCAAAATTTTCATCATTTTCATTATTGTCAAATTTTATTAAAATAATTTACTACAAATCTTAATTTTTCATTTAGTATTATGCCGGCGTTTAAAAAAAAAACCATATACATATTTGTAAATAAATGAACTTACCTTTTCCAACGGCATTGTGACATCTGGCGGCAATGCCTTTTCACAGATCTTCCGGATGTGGATAAATGTGTCTTTTTGTCTCTACCCATTTTTAAATTATATTATTTATTAAAATAAAATAAATTAAGACCAAAATGTATAAAATAAGCAATAGTATCCAATAGTATCCAGTAGTCAATAGCCAAAGTCGTCAACAATAAATAATTCCAGTACGTAAAAATAATCCAAATCCAAATCAAAATCAAGTAACAAAAGCGAAAATAAGGGTCGTCAACAGTAAAGAAGTAATATAATAAAACAAGAGAAAAAGGGTACACGTGTTGATAAATCAAAGCATTCAAAACGAATAAATTTTATATCCGAAACCAAAATATATCTTCAAACATTGCATAATTTATAATTTATGAATAAATCGCTGCGCCAAGCTGAGTACGTTTTATAGTACGGAATTTATAGGAAGAAAATTCGATGATAAAAATTGATAAAAAGGGACATTTTTGTTCATTAATTACAGCGTTACCCTTGATTTATTTGAAATTTTTTTTTGCATTGTTTAAATAAAAGATATATACAGGGTGGCCCAACTAAGAGTTCCCACCCAGGTTATTTCGAAAACCAATAATTTTTGAAAACAACCCTGAAACCGGTCAATTTTTATTTGGCGGGGGACCAATTTTTATGGTTATGCAAGGGACAACCCCTCACCCAGTTATGTAGGGAAACTACCCCTTCAGAAATCTTAAATGGCAATAGGGGTCGAGTGATACATCATTGTAAAGCTCCGACTATTCTCTATACAACTGTCATATTTTTTTTTAATTTGATGGAATTTTTGAGAAGTTATAGCATTTTCACGTTAGACATTTAAAACGTGTTTTTAATAGGTGACATGGGCTAAAAAGGATTTAAAGCTTGATTTTGTTAAAAATAATTACAATCATACTTTGATTCCCCATTTAATAAGGATTGACCGGTTTCAGAGTCTTTTTTCAAAATACTTTTAGTTCCCACCCAGGTTATTATGAAAACAAGTAATTTTTGAAAAATAGCCTGAAACTGATCAATTGTTATTTAGTGGGAGCTCAATGTATGGCTGTATTTATTTTCATTGTAACTTTTAACAAAATCAAGCTTTAAAAGCCTTTTGAACCCATGTTACCTGTTACAAACGCGTTTTAGATGTCTAACGTGAAAATGTTACCACTTCTCAAATATTCCATCAAATTAAAAAAAATCTGACACCTATATAGAGAATAGTAGGAGCTTTACAATGATGTATCACTTGACCCCTATTGCCTTTTAAGATTTCTGAAGGGGTAGTTACCCTGCAAAACTGGGTAAGGGGTTGTCCCTTGCGTTACCATAAAAATTGGTCCCCCGCCAAATAAAAATTGACCAGTTTCAGGTTTTTTTTCAAAAATTATTGGTTTCGAAATAACCTGGGTGGGAACTCTTAGTTGGGCCACCCTGTATTTTAAAAGTTACACATATTACCTCCGTAAAATGTAGTTAAAAATGTGCATTTTTCTGCGTTGTTGCGGATTTTTTATGGGAACTTAAAAGTGAAAACTTGAAAAAATAAATGCCTAGTGCCATGAAGAAAGGATTCTTTCTATCTTTTTCACTTAACTTTTGCGTCATTTTTAACTAATGACTTAAAATTCAGTAAAAATTTACTCGAAAGAAATTATTATCTAATAACTACGTTAATTAAAAATTCTAAATGTGCACTTTGATGGCATTTATTTGTCAATAGAATTTATACTGTTTTGTGTAAAGTGTGGAACATGATAATTTTCATCTAGTTACCTTTGCAAAATTTCAATGCTAACTAGATGAAAATCATTTTATTCTACATTGTTTTGATAACTTTAATCATTTCCCTTAACATGAGTGACGACTCGATAGGGGTTGCAATTTAAAAAAGTTGGGTAGTTCTCCCCATATGACCCCCCCCCCCCCAAAGATGTGGAAGTTCTATAAACCATCTCAGAATGTAGTTTTTATAATACTGTATAAGTATGCAAATCTTTGAAAAAATATATTCACGCAATCAAAAAATACAGCGCTGTTCCAGGACTTTTGGCGGACCCTGTATTGTTATTATTATTTATTTCAATTGGGTATCTAGTTTTTAAATCGGTGCGCGGCGCGAGTAACATAAGTAACCTTTAAGGATTTTTTTAGACATTTTGGATATAAAATATTGAAAAACTGTCACATACAAGCCCTAAGAAGATAGTCGGCAAATTTGAGCGCTGGATTTTGAAATTCGCTTGATATTTGCGGTTTTGCAGTAAAACTGGGTGTGTACAAAAAACGTTCGCTAAGCGGCGTTTTAGATTTTTATAAAAAACTAATTGAAATAATATGTCATTTCCAACGCTAACAATAAGTTAAGGTATAAGCGAAGAGTGTGTAGACTTGTTTTTTGTTATAAAAATATTTTTAAACTTTTCACAGCGCTCCAAATATTAAGTAAAATTTTAAGAAATATTTGGAGCGCTGTGAAAAGTTTAAAAATATTTTTATAACAAAAAACAAGTCTACACACTCTTCGCTTATACCTTAACTTATTGTTAGCGTTGGAAATGACATATTATTTCAATTAGTTTTTTATAAAAATCTAAAACGCCGCTTATCGAACGTTAATAAGTTAAGGTAAAAGCGAAGAGTGTATATATTTTGTTTTAAGAATGTTTTAAACTTTTTACAGACCTCCAAAAATTAGGTAAAATTTAAGAAAGACTTTAGGAAAAATTTTATGATTTTTTTTTTATTTTTTTCTATTTATATTTATTTAAATTAAATTTATTTAAAATTCAATTCTATATTGACTGAAATTGGTCTATATTAGTGTATTCTGTGGTGACCATATTACTATATACTTTTATTTTTTGTTGGTTTATTAGAAGATTTACAGAATTTTTCGTTTATTTGACAGAAATTAATACAATTAAAAAGTTTTTTATTGATAAAAAAATATATGTTTTGTCAAAATAGAGCCGACAAAAAGTGAAGATTTAATTTAATTTTCTTTCTGATGATCATTTTTAATATTAATAATCTATTTTGACTTTAAACTTTGGGATTTACTTCTTCTCTTGAAGGAAGCTTCATGGTTCAATTAATTCATGAAAGTTTTATTTCTTCGTTTAATGCCACTTTTAAGTCCACTATCACTTACTTATTCAAAATTGCTTGGGATCATTATTTCTTGTATTTTATTAAATATGCAGTTACATGTGAAATAGTTTGTAACCTCTCTGAAAAATTTTTAATTCTACAGGATTTCCACACAAGTTTATCATTATCATTATACATACATATTTTTCATTTTCACTCAAATCAAATATACATCACTTCTTCTATAATTTCCGGATTTTATAATTAGTCGTATAATTATTTGAATTGGGATAATATTTAGGAAGTGCCTCCGCTACCGAAATCAAACGATAGGCACCAGCGCTAGCGCCGGGAATTGTTTCCGCTGCCGGCGCCGCGCCGGTTCCAACGAAAATAACCGATGGCCACCGGCAATTGTATCCCAATATACAGTTTTACATAATAATTGAAAACTATTGTACATATTGTTTATGAGTTTTTTTTGTTGCTGCGTTTAAATTCAGCAACATTTGCTCAAAAACAACGTTTCGTACCCCACGAATAACTAATTAAAGAAATTTTTCTTTGGCATGTTTATGGTACCTACTAATCGATTCATATTTTATGTCTTAGCTTAGTATGGCGAACTTAACTTCATAATTTTATTGGTTTTTGAGTAATTTTACTGTAAAGTAGGAGTTCTTTAAGGGTCTTAAAAATACATTTAATGTTAATATTTTTTAATTCTTTTCTCTCATTTTGTCCATTATAAATATTTTTTAATGCTACCAAAATTTGGTACAAAAAATTAAGTAGTTATTTATGGGGGCGTGGCACCTTATTTAGCATACTCAAAAAATGACTCTTATGCGGCCCATTCACTACACGTACTCCAACCCGACTCCCAACACCAACCCGGACCGCAACCGATCCGCGATTGCCCACACACTACACGCTATGCCGCCCGTTTTATCGAGAAAAGTGAAAATTGCAGTGACTGTGGGTGCAGTTATTTTATTGGAGGAAAAGAAAAAAAACGTGTCTGGATGAAATAATGGTTAAAAAAACGAGAAGAATACTCCCATCTACGCCTAATTAAGTGTATGCAATCATGTGAGCCGCCCGATTTCGTAAATTATCTTAGGATGGACTATGCTACATTTCAAGAGCTATTAGAACTAGTTAAACCTCACATTGAAAAAAATAATACTTTAATGAGAGATGCAATTAGTGTGGAAGAACGATTGATCTCAACATTAAGATTTTTAGCCACTGGCAGAAGCTACGAAGATTTAAAGTTTAGTTGTATTATTTCTCCTCAGTTACTTGGAAAAATTATACCTGAAACATGCCAGGTTATATATAATGTGCTCAGCAAAAAGTACTTAAGCGTAAGTATATTTTTACAATAAGTATACATACCTATTTAACTAGAGTAAACAAAAAAATAAGTACATAGTAACTTAATAAATATTTATTTAATACAAATGTGAGTACATATAACTATTGAAAAGGAACGCATTAAATTTGTTTATGGAAAGTTAAAAAATCAGTAACATTTGGATTATTTGAACTTTGTGGCAGTTGTTCTGTGTGTACAAATGATGTAGGTTGATATCCATAGATTTCTTGAGGTACAAGAGTTACACTTGAAGAGTTAGTTAAATTTCCTAATTTAGCGTGAAAAAGTATATCCGAAATTAATTTTTGAGCTATTACTTTTTGCCTATTTTCGACTTCTTGTAGCTGTTGTCCCACGTTTTTTCCAAACGTTACCTCTTGGAGTTCTGGAGCTTTATCCATTTCCTCCCTTGGGTCTTCATTTAAGGCTCGTATGCCAGCCTCAATAAATTCGTTCCTCTTTTTTGTCCAAGATGTTTCAGTTGACAATTTGGTTCTCTTCCGCGGATTTGAACAAGAGGAGGAAATGGAAGTTTGAGGGGTTTCTGGGGATTGTAAATCCCTTGGTGGTGTATTCGGTCTAGGTTCATTTATATCTTGAATTTCCTGTATAAGAAAAAAAATCTTGATCAAAAAACCGATAATAAATAGTATCCTAAGTTGTAAATATATTATTTTTAGTTTCCAAGAAAAGAAGAGGACTGGATCAAAATAGCAAAGGATTTTAAAAACATGTGGCAATTCGAAAACTGTTTGGGGGCAGTAGACGGAAAACATATATCAATTAAACAACCGCCAGGAAGTGGATCCTACTTTTATAACTACAAGGGATTTTTTAGTGTGGTATTGATGGCAATCGTAAATGCAAATTACGAGTTTATTTATGTAAGTTGTGGAACCAACGGTAGGATATCCGATGGGGGAGTTATAAAAAATACAGATTTTTATGATTTATTAATATCGGATTCTTTAAAACTACCACAACCTGTCACCGTATCGGGAATTTCCAATAAATTACCATATATATTTATTGGAGATGAAGCATTTAGTTTGATGTCGAATTTTATGATACCATATAGACAAACTAGTAAAATTGGCTATGAAGAAAAATGTTTTAATTATAGACTTTGTCGTGCAAGAAGAGTGGTTGAAAATGCTTTTGGGATAATGGCAAATAGATTTAGAGTTCTGTTAACACCAATAGCTACTAGTGTACAATGTGTAGATGATATTGTTTTAGCATGTTGTGTTTTACATAATTTTTTGCGACGCAAAAGTGAATCTTATATTCAAAATCAAAATATTAATACTGAAGATACCACAACTGGAAACATAATTTCAGGTGATACAATTGGAGAACTACAGTCATTGGAAGTTACAAGGCAGTATAATATGCCTATTAACGCAAAAAATGTACGAGATGACTACAAATCATATTACAATAATGATGGTGCAGTAGATTTTCAACATAGATTTATACATTAGAATTTTCTATACAACAATTTAATATGATATGATCTAAATTTTAATAAAGAAAATGTACTTACCGTAAACTGTGTTTCGTTTTCATTCTCTTCAGCCACCTCCTTAGGTATGGATGATTTTGACGCACGTGGCTCTTCCTGGTCCAAAAGAAACGTCATCAGATTAAAATACCACAAAGTTATCTCTGGAACATCATCTGTTCCACAACCACTTCGTTTGGCTTCATTTATCCTTTTGGTTTGTCTCCGAAATGATGCCCGAAGTGAAGAAATTTTCTTCATGATCAACTCTTTATCGGCATTTGGATAAATCTCTTTTGACTTAGTCACCATTTTCTCGTATGCCGCATATTTCATTTGTTTATTTTTATATTCTTTACTTTTTGTATCCCACAAACATACATTTTCTTTATATAAATTAATAAACTCTTCCCAAAACTGTTTATTATCTTCAAATGTCATTATAATAATAATTAATAAATACCGCGTGTCAAGTTATAAGTCAGTGCCTGCCTATACAATACAAACTAACGACGATCTGTTAGGGTCGGGTTGGCGGTTCGAGTCTCTGACAAGCCAACTCCCAACCCGAGCCCAACTCACTGCCAACCGATCCGTGTTTGCAATACACGCGCGGATGGGTTGGCGAACGGGTACGTACGCACCGATCCGGCGTACCGATCCGATAGTGAATGGTAGGCATTAAGGCGGCTGCACAACAGTTTCGCAGACGGTCCGAGAACGAGTCGGAATAAGGCGGACTTCGTTACGGAACGGTTTCACATGCACAACAAGGTGGAACGAGACGATGATATACCCTAGGGACATTTCGTTTTAGAATTAATAAATAATAAATATCCCTGTTTCTACATTCCTAAATATTGGTAAAATTAACCCCACATAACCCTTTTTATTTATATTGCCGATATTGCCATCATTTTTAATAATAAAAATGGGTTTGGACTACCATGTCAATTAAATAATAGTTATTTAAAGTTCGTACAAATCATTCTAACAAAAGTAATTTTTCGTAGTGGACTTGGGGGGAGATGATTCAATTTTATTTGCCGGAATGGGGTTTCTACTCCCAGTATACCTCTATTTATCCGACAAAATCAATCTCACAGCAAACACGAGCACAATCAGCTGACAAGATGATGTTAATGCGCATGTCGTTTCGAAACGATTCCACAAAACATAAAACTTGGCCAAGTTTTCCGTCTCGACTCCGACTCGGAGTTAGATCGCAAACAGCATGCGCATACTGTACCGAATCGTTCTCGGACCGTCAGCGGAACTGTTGTGCAGCCGCCTTTACATGCTAATACGTAGACATGTTTTAAAAAATGTGAAAATTGTTTTTTTAAAGTGCGTTACATAATTTAGAAGTGTAATTTCTTTTTATAAACGTTAAAAACTATTATTTATAATAATAATAATAATAATAATAATAAAGGACACTGCACTTTTTATATGTAAAATAGCCCCCGAACGATTTTGTTCAAATTTTGTACAGTTATAATAATACTAGGTGGATCAACGACATAATTTTTTTTCGAAAAAAATCATTTTTGAGATGCATTAGCGGTATATCTTAAATTGGTACAAAGTACGTATTTTGCGTATTATTTCGGGTTTTGTTGAATATCGTTCTTGTAGAAAAGAAAGATGTAAAGATATCTAAAACTAGGAAGTGAAACTAAGCATTTTTGACTTATAAAGTATTGTCCGGAAATGCTTCCTTAAAAAGTTACACCACTTCAAAAATTTTCAAAAATAATATTTTTTTGTAAATAAAATAAATATTATAAGAGATATTAATTTGAAATTTTGGCCACAGTTTTTAATAATCCTTGATCAATGTTCTATAGGAAAGGCTCTTATTGTAGGTGCTTCATTTCGGAGTAATAGTAGATTTTATAATATTTAGCTAAAAATATGAATTTAAAAAACATCATCAAATTAGGCTTTTTACTGAAAATTGCGTGATTTATCTGAAAACATACAAATATCAAAGTAGGCGAATTATCACAATATTTTGTTAATTCTAAGTTGTAAGCAACCTTTAATATTTTCTATTTGGTGTTTGATAGTCGTATTATTGCAATATTAAAAATGCATAGATTTTCAAGTGAGGAATTACCATCTTGCATATGGAGCAGCCCACATATTTAGTACATGATATTTTAGGTAAATAGGCTACTTTGAAGTTGTTTTTTAAATTCATATTTTTATCCAAAAATTATAAAATCTACTTTTACTCCGAAATGAAGCACCGATAAACCAATAAAAACTCAAAGCACCCCAAAGCCTTTACTCAACTTCCGACTTCCGCCATTTTTTACAAAATTTACGTCAAAATAGCGCGAAATTCAAGAATTTGAAAACTATCAAAATTGACAATTTCAAATTTTTTTATTTTCTTCAATGGAAATTAACCACGATTTCCTACTAACAGTTACATTTCTGATAATTTCATCAAGACGTGCTGAAAGTACGTTGTACACGGCTCAAATTTCCTTGTCCGCATTTTTTTGCGTTCGATTGTTCAAAATATTTTGATAAACGACTTAGTTTAATGAGTCAAAAGGAAATCATCAACTTAAAAATCACCCTGTATATCCACGATAGACTTCACGAAAAATCAAACATGTTTGATTTCTCCACGAATGCATTCCTTCCTATGATTCGTGAAACTGAAACAACGTGCATTCGTCATTTACGACACGTATCAACGGGGCTTACAGGAATGACCCTTGAATAAAAAATTATAAAAATTAGAACCTAAATAATAAAACATGTAGCAAAAAATACCCAGCCTCGGTTTTTGGGGTCCCAGAACTTCAAAGGGACAGTTAAGAGCTGATTGTTGGGGGGCCACCGAACTTCGATGGGCCCGGAGTTGGCTGCCTCCTCTGCCTCATTGTAGTTACGCCACTCGCCACTGTCTAAAGGTGTCAAGTCGGGGGAACGCGGTGGGCATTCGATATGTCCTCTATGCCCTGTCCATCTCTGAGGAAAATTTACATTTAAATATTCACGTACTTTACGAACAAAATGTGCGATGTGCGGGGGCTCCATCTTGCTGAAACCATATTTATGGGTCAATATTATATGGATGAGGTCGTATTTCTTTAACGTTAAAGAAGTCTCTAATTTTATTTTAAATTTCTTTATTGTTAAAGACGTCTCCAAAAAAATCTTATAACGATTTTTTTTAAATATGTCTCTAAACTATTTCCTTGTGCAAAAGAGACAATAACATTTAATGTTTTTATTTATTCCTGCAAGCTTTCCCACTTGGTTATGTTTTACTTTATGAGTTTCGGGTGTTTACTGGCTTATTGCGTCAAAACTAGTACTAACAAATAAATGATCAGGTAAAACTAATTTTGACTGAAACTCTTAGTTAATACCCGAAATAATGTTGAAGATTCAATTTATTCGGGTTTTTACAAATGCATTTAGTTCTTCTAGTTTTGACTAGTTAAAACTAGTTTTTACCGAATTCGAGTTTTCACGGTAATAGATATTATCAAACTACGCGAATATAAAGTGTGTTCCTAAATTAATCCGCCAAATTTTATAGGACGATTCTATGAAAAAAAACTTTCTATCAAGATATGTCCAATTCCACTTCCTAGGGGGGCTATATTAGCCCTTGAAATATTGTGTCTAAAAGTAAGTTTCTTGTCATTTATTTGAAAGCGGATTGAAGTAGAGGTTTGAAATTTGATGTGAATCATAAAATCACAAGCTATAAATTCATGATTTTTTTCAAATATTTTTTAGCTTCCAAGCCTGGTTTTAGGGAGAGCTTAGGTTAAAAATAGGGTAAACTTTTTTATGGGTAAGATAAAATAAGTTCTTTTTTCATAACATTATTACTTATATATTATATATACAATTCGATAAAACGCACTTTCAATATACATTTAGCTACTATTGTTTTGTAATAGTCGAATTTATTATTAATTGCTGAATAAAATGTGGTTATTTTATTATTTTTGATAGCTTTTAAAAATTAAAATTTTAATTTTTTAGATTTTATAAACATTAAAACTACCTATAAGGGCGGACAACCCTTAGGAATCAAAATCGGATATATGTTAATATTTAATTTTTCTTAAAATTATTCGTAGAATCTGTCAACTTTAAATTTCTGATACGCTTTTATCAGGGTGGCTCATGAAACTTCATAACTGCCGTATTTAACCTTTTTGAGAAAATCGCTTGGACAGGTCAGTTTTAGTTTTTAAAATCCCATCTCTTAGTATAATAAAAATATTAATGACATCACTGGTGATTTAGCAATGATGTCATCATCGATTTTTTTAAATGGAAGCCCCCACTTTTTTCACTGGTTTTTGATAGACATTAATGTCACTTAAACGATGATATAAAAAAATTTGTAAACAAATTTTCGTTTAAAATTTTTTTAATATAAACTTAAAATTAATTTGTGCTATTAAATTTGAAAAATTTGAATGTTGTATAAGATTTATTTTGGCCGATTTCAATAAATGGTAAATTTAAAATTTTATATTTTGTAAATTTCCTTACATTTAAATGGAATCAAAAAATTAGTTTTTCAAGACTATTTATTAAATTTTATTAAATTCATTTAACATTTTTCATTTGCATTAGAATGCGCATTATTTAAACATTTACTTTCTTTTGTTATTATTGGTAACTTCAAATTCATTTTAATTTATTTTTATAAAACTTTTTTCGTTAAAATAAAAATTTCCTTTTTTGAATTAAGATTTTTTATTCAAAAATTTGTTTAAAAATTTAATTGTTTTTTATATCATTGTTTAAGTGACATGAATTTCTATCGATAATGAGTAAAAAAAGGGGGGACTTCCATTTAAAAAAATCGCTGATGACGTCATTGTTAAAGCACCAGTGACGTCAATAATATTTTTTTATATCAAGAGATGGCATTTTAAAAACTAAAATTGACCTGTCCGAGCGATTTTCTCAAAACAATTAAATACGGCAGTTATGAATAAGGTTCCAAACTTTATCATCACCCTGAATTTATATATTTAATACAATTCTACAACTTTTATTTGAAAAATTTAAAAAAAAAAGCTTCATTTTAAAAATAAACGGGCGTTCCTGAACTTTTTGTACACCCTGTATAAACAGAGCGAAAATAAAATTGTCGTTCGTCAAAATTTTTTTATCAAAACTAATCAAAATTCCCCAGCCTTAAAAAAACTTGGAATTAATTTAAAAAATGTATACCTAATTTATCAATTGAAACCCTTAATTTATCATTTATCAGGATAGTATTCCTTTTGGAGCTAAAAAAAGTAGATCTTGATTAAAAAAATATTGAGGAAAACATTTTAGTTAGAATATTATAATATAGTTTTATTCGTCCGTTTTTCATAGTAGTATGTTGTAATAGCTTTATGTCTTCATTTTAATTTGAAGTTCCCGAAAAAGGTTCCCAAAAAGTACTAATTTTATGGAAAATTCGTGAAATTTTGGGGAGGTATTTCAAAAGTTATAACCAAATAAATAAGCTGTTGCAGCATTTTTATAATTATATCTTATTGTGTACAAATATTCATGTTGATATTTTAAAGTGTTAGCAAAAAACGTTTTTAAATTTGTATTTTCTTATGGACAAAGTACACGGGGAAATATCCTTTGCTAAGCTTGTTAGTGCCATAACTTTTTTTCAAAACTTAAAATTATTAAAAATAGATTACAACCATTTTACCGATTTTTTTAATGTGAATTGTCAATGTTTGTGTTCTGGTTAATGACAAAAAATTTTAATTTTTGAAAATATTAATAAGGCTTTTTCTACGCCGTCATCTAGCACGAATGAGACACAAACAATCGTTAAAAAATATTTAGATTAAAAAATAATTTAATTTTACCACCAATTTTTTAATGATTGTTAGCTGATCTTTATTTTATTTTTATTATTATTATTTTTAATGGCACTAAAGGGCACAAAAAAAATGTGCTACATTACTCACTACTCACCCAATTTTCCCTATGCTTATTTATTATTTCTATTTTATGCAAATTATTATGAAAGATTTTCAGGATACAAAGACGGTCAAGATGCAAGGTGGGGACGCACTAAAATATAATTGTCTCTTATCATTGAATCCCCAGTAAAGTGTTGGATCTGTGAAATAGTGAAATTACTTACGTGCGGATCTCATTTAAAAATGTTAGTTGTGATTAAAAGTGTTAATTAATTCTATTTTTTTAAAGTGATTGGTTTTAGAAGATTTTCCAAGATTGGTGTGGTAATTTTTATCAATTGGAATTGGAATTAGGAGACAAGGGGCCCAAAATTTTCAATCATCTGTATGTATCCATTACACTTTTACCTGTACAAAAGATTATAATTGGAATATAAAGGTTAGTGCCTAGTATTAGTTACCAAAATTCAAAATTAATCATTTTTTTACAAAAAAATATTTTTTCTTTATGGTTTTTGTAGGCAATAAAATATAAATCAAAATTCAACCATAAATTAAATAATTCTGTTTTATAATTTCGTATATTAAAATTATGCCCCTATTTTTTAACCCTTGAATTAATAATAAATTTTAAAAAAATTTTCACGATTTAATTTTCATAAAATATTCACATATTTAAACTTTATTATTTTTAAGAGCTTACCTCATATTTTGCACTTTATACCAAAAAGTCATTAGGAAAATTTTTATTTAATTGCGTAGTAAAAATTTGGGTGTGGAAATTGGAAATTATTTTTATAGCGGTTATTGCAATTCCTTTGTTCGCTGACGCATTCTCCAAAGTTTATTCTTTTGTTTCGTTTATAATCTTTGCATTTTGAAGAAACTTTTATTTTAGTTTTGTATTTTTTTATCAAGTAATCTTGTGTGTGTACAGGGTGTTCACGAAACTAGGACCACCCCTGTCATTTGTTTATTTATTAAAATATAAAATTGAAATTTTAGTATGTCATATATTGAAAGCTTTAAAATATGTTACTGACATAAAAAAATTTTTTTCGAAACTTTAAGGAAAAGTTTTAGATTTAGAAAGTCACAAATTTGTGCCAAAAATTACAAAATTGCTAGTTACTTTTTAATCAATATACAGGGTGGCCGTCCACCCCTTTTATTTGGAGAACGCCTTGTCGTACATGGCTGAAATAAAACAAATTATTACCAAAGCAAATCCGAAGAATGTATTGGTGCACTTATTTTTTTCCGGAATAATCCGGAAGTGCCCGAAACCGGAAGTAACTTTCGATTTTTAAATGGCAACATAGGTCGAGTATAGTATCGTTTGAAAGGTCTTTTAAAAAGAAACAACTTTTATTAAAATATTTTTTTAATATCTTTCATAATTAATAAATTATACGAAAAACAAAAGCAAACAAGTGACAAATGGTTTCTTAAATTATGGAAAAATTAAAACACTACCATCATCCTCAATGGGTAAGGGTAGAGGCAATTATTATTTTTTAAATGGAAACATGTATTTTTTGCTTCGCTTGTTAAAAATAATCAACTTTTTTGGGTTATGTATTTACCTTAATTCAAACGAATAAAGCGATAAACGCAAAAAAGAGTTTCAATTTAAAAAATCTCTCTCTTGCCCATTTGCGGATGATGGTAACGATTTAATTTTTCCATAATTTAAGAGACCAATGGTCACTTGTTTGCATACTTTTTTTTCGTTTAATTTGTTAATTATGCAAGATATTACAAAAATATTTTAATAAAAGTTGTTTCTTTTTAAAAGACCTTTCAAACGATACCATACTCGACCTATGTTGCCATTTAAAAATCGAAAGTTACTTCCGGTTCCGGGTACTTCCGGATTGTTCCGCAAAAAAACAAGTGCACCAATGGATTCTTCGGGTTTGCTTTGGTAATAATTTTTTTATTTCAGCCTTGTACGACAAGGCGTTCTCAAAATAAAAGGGGTGGACGGGTGGTCTGAGACAACCTGTATGTACGTAGAATTAAAAGAAAATTTTTACTAGAAAGCTGAAACCATCCTCTTTCAATTGGTAATACAAAAATGGTTGATATAATGTTGAATAAAAAATCGCAAAGAAAAAACAAGAAAAATAAATATTTGTTTTCAATTTTTAAATTCTTTTCACTTTTTAATTATTTTTTCAATATTTTAATAATTGTTTTTGTATTACTGTTATTACCTATTGAAAGAAGATGGATTTAGCTTTTTATCATTCAAAAGCCTAAAACTTTAAAACTAAAAAAGCTAGACTTCCACTATTTTGGTCTATTAAATTTGGTCTAGTTTCTAACCCAGAAGTTTGCTGAACCATAAACGGAACACCCTGTATTCATGGAAGATTTGGGTCATTTGGGGATATATTCTTAGATTATTTTCAAAAAATCTTGTAGGAATCTAAAATTAGTACAAATTTTTTAAACTGTTTTACTAAAATCAAACCTTTATTTACTTTATAAAATAAAATTACTAGATTTTCATTTTTTAATAAATAATAATTTAAAAAATCAGCCAACAGTAGATACTAAATAAATTATGGTGAATATATTACACCAATATTATAAAAACAAATTTACTACAAATTATGGTGTATTTTATCGACCACCATGTATAAACCTAAAAATAGTTTTGATACAGTTTCTTCGTTATTTATGCATGGACATTTTATTTTTATCAAAGTGCCTATTATGTATCACATTAACAGATACTAAACTTCATTTTATAATAATGCAAATGCCTGAATATATGAAAAAGTGGTGTTATTGTTTTTTGATGTACCTACTAAAATTTTCAAATAAATATCATAAAATATAAATAGGTCATGGAAATTCAAGAAGTATAAATTTTTTTATTCTTACTTATATCGACGTGCACAAAACTTTTAGCCAAAAATAAAAATATAAAATAAATTTATAATAATGAAAACATAATACATAATAAAATTTCTCACTGTTTTTTTTGTAAATTATTTTATAAGAATTTATTTGTAAAAAAATATGTAAGTACATATTTATTATGTACCTCAATTGTAACCTCAAGAATGAAAAAGCTACATATAATCACTAATCACTTCGTTTCGTAAGCTGTATTTTGGATGTTGGAGGCAAGGTTATATAAAGCAGGAATAGAGGAGGAAGGATGAAAACCCAGCAAGATATCATATCGTCAGGAATCAATATTTTTACCAAAAGAAAAATAGCCTACATTATGTGACGATTTCCTAATATTTCCAATTTCGTAAACTGTTTTTTTGGAGGTTGGAGGCAAGTGTAGATAAAGAATGTAGCATTAATGGAGGAGGAAGGATTCACAGTAAGATATTGTCACCAAGAGAAAGATGCGAAGTTACAATCCATTTGATGATTTTATAGTATTTCCAATTTCCCGTGCTGCGCTCTAGAGTTTTGGAGGAACTGTAGTACTTCAAGACTCTATGAGTAGAATTTGTATCCATACAAGATATCTGCTACAAAATTGAAGGATTTCCTGAAAAAACATAAAAGACTAATCAACAAAAAACACAAACAAGTAAAAATGGAATGAAAAAAATAGAAGAAACGATGAAGAAATTTGCAAGGTTTGGGTGATTTGGAAATAAACAAGGAACAAGACATGATGATCAAAGCAAGAAGGAATAAATAAAGATAGAATAAAACTAATAAAGATAAGGCAAAAATCATGCAAAGAATGAAGAAGAATAATAAAGAGGAGGAAGAAGTTTGAAGAGGAAGAAGAAGGATAAAGAGGAGGAAGAAGAATGAAGACTTTCTGGAATGAAGTCTCGTTAAGGAATCAACGTATTTTTCAATCTACCAAAAACAGAGGTTGAAGTTTTATAAATTAACATAAATACGATTACCGATGTTTTTGTAGGCAAAAATATAAAATATATGTTTGTATCTTAGTTAAAAGTTAAAAGATAAAATGTATTAAAATTAACAAAAATTGTAAGAACGAACCAAATAATGTTAAAGAAAAATAATTGAAAAAAAAAAATCAAAAAATAAACGAAAAAAATCCAAACCACAGAAACAAATAAAATAACAAAAAAAAAACAAAATAAAATAACAAAAAAATTAACAAGAAAAATAACAAAAAAATAAAAAAAAGTAACAAAAAAAAACAAAACATAAAAAGAATCAAAATAAATCGAAAAAATAATAATAAAGAAAGTAATCTAATAAAAAAATAAATGATTATTTATGTATTCATATTTTACCTAAATAATGTATGTTTATTATTTATTGTAAATTTGTGGATAAAAAAAATAGCCACTTGATAAATAAACAGCAAAGGTATTGTAACAAAAAAATTCAAGTCTTTGTATTATAAACACAATTATAATGTATATAATATCCTATGTATTTTTAATAAGACAGTGCTAAGTGTGCCAGACTAAAGCAAGAGTGTCATATAAACAAATGTAATGTAATATTAGTTGCTTCTACAAGTTTTAAATTAAAAAAATATTACTCATTAAAACTTCTTGTATAAGCAACAGAAAAGTAATACAAAAATCTGTTGTTAAAAACCAACTTAACCAACAGTTTTTTGTAATATTTTTAATTTACTTAGAAACTAAGTGCTCTCTTGTATAAAAAATACTTAATTACTTAAAATTTTACTTTTAAAACTTGGAAGCACCTAATCACTTAAGTATTATTTATACAAACAAGCTAAAAATACTAAATTATATGTTCCTGTCGCAATTTTTAAACGAGGGTTAAAGTTTTCTTTCAGTGATAAACTTAAAAAGTATTTAAACAAATATGAAATAATGTTTATGTTTTATAATGAAAAAAAAATTAAAAATAAAAGAAACGAAATAATTAAAAATATGTGTATTTAAATTTAAGCATAAATATTACAAAAGTTGTTTTAAACTTATCCATTATGTATTATTTTAAAATTAAAGACCGTTTACTTTTTGTAATATTTATATTAATTTTGTAATTATTTTTAGTTTAGTTATTTTTAATTAGAATCATTTGTAAACTCTTTGAAATTTTTTTCGAGAGTCTTGCATTAGCAAGTATATAATTGTAATACAATTTGTCTTTGCAACCAAATTAAAATGGCGTAGAAGCAGTAATTTTAAAATGGCTGCAAATTCAAGTTGTGAAATAAAGGACAAAAAAGAAATAAAATAAAAGAAAGACAAAAAGTAATAGAAAATAATTAAAAAATGAATTAAAAATAAAAATTGAAAAAAAAATAAAACCATTGAAAAATAAAATAAAAAAATTGAAAAATAAAATAAAAAAAAAAATAAAAAAAAATAAAATATGACAAGATACGCACAACATTCAACATTAATGCATTGTAAATTCTGTGTTTCAAAATGTTTTAGGGTCTAAACAAATATATTGTACAAAATTAAAACTTTCTGTGCAACCACTTTTAAATAAGGAAAAATCAATGTACGTGTACTAAAATAAAAAATATTCTTGGTTCTAATTTAAAAATGGTTGCAAAAAAAGGAAATAATAAAAGGATAATCAATTTTAAAAAATGTTGTAAAGTTACTCCCAGCTGGAAGTAGGACAAAGAATACGCGATCGTGATTACTTTTCTCCTACTTCCAGCTGGGACCAACTGTACACTCAAAAATTAAGTAAATATTCTCATGAATATATTGAATATTGAGTGACATAAATAATGTAACCATGTAATACCAAAACAATTTGTTTTTGCAACCAAATTAAAATGGCGTAGAAGCAGTAATTTTAAAATGGGTGCAAAATCAAGTAAATAATAAAAAGTAAAGTAATAAAAATTGAAAAAAACAAATAAAAAAATTGAAAAAAAATAAAAAAAAATTGAAAAAAAATAAATAAAAAAATTGAAAAAAAATAAATAAAAAAATTGAAAAAATAAAAAATGATACGCACAAAATATAACATTTTAATGTAAATGTAAATTCTATGATCCAAAATGTTTAGGGGTCTAAACAAATATATTGTATAAAATTACAACTTTCTCTGCAACCACTTTTAAATAAGGATAAATCAATGTTTTACCTGCACTAAAATAAAAAAATTTTCATGGTTCTAATTTAAAAATAGTTGCAAAAAAAAGAAATAATAAAAGGATAATCAATGTTAAAAATTTTATACACTCTAAAATAGTGTAAATATTGTCAATATATTGAGTGACATTATTAATGTAACCATGTAATGTAATATCAACTTTAACTATTTCTATAGGCACTTTTAAATGAAGCAGGGAAGAAATATATATAAATAATGAATATCAAAAATTTTCATTCGCCCCGACTGAGTAATTTAAAATTGCCTGTAGAAATGGTATTTTATGAATTAATGTACTAATAAAAAACTTGTACTTAATAAAATTTATTATGTAAATTACCTGACATTTAAAAAAATGAAAAATAATAAGAAAAAAATTTTAACATACAGAAAACAAAAAAAAACAAATAAAAATAAAAAATAAGAAATTTTAAAAAAATGTCAAAAAAAACTATAAAAACAGCAAAAATGAAAAAGAATTTAAAAGTTATTTATTATTTACTAAAATTTTAAACTGTGATTGTAATAATATGTAGGTACCTAAGAAAATAATAAAACAAAAATCTATGGATAAATGATATTTTAAAATTAATTAACAACTACTGGATTTTTGTTTTATTTATTATTATACATTAAATAATATTGCATGTATATTATTTTATGATATTTAGTGATAACTCATGGTTTTTACATGAGGGTAATAAACTTAATAATGTAACTTAAAAAATGTAATGTGAATTTTTTGCAAGCAATTATAAATCAATAATGGATATCATCCAAAATTTAAAATTGCTTGCAGCAGCAATGATCCATGAATAATGGCAAAACTATTGTAAACAATGAGTGTGTGTTTTAAAAATATAAAAAATAAACAATGTGAAAAAATTACTCCTATTAAATATAAAAAAAAACAATAAATTATAATAAATTTGTATTATTACAAAAATAAATAATATAAAAATCTGTTGTATAATTTGTTTTAAATTCATTACCAGTAGCTTTTTGTATTATTTATTTTATTTTTAACTCTTGTTAATAATAAATGTTTTCATTGATTTATGGAGTGAATTTTGTTTTGTAAATTATTAGCATGAGTTTTATATAGAAGATCAAGATATAAAATTTTAATTTTAATTTATTACTTCTGCGTGCATTTTTAAGAAGAAAGAGATTTTTTATAGAAAAACTAACTTTAACCAATTTAAAAATGCTTGAAGAAACAATTTTTTTCTAGGTTTAATATAAAAAGAAATTATGTAAAACAATTTTTTCAAAATTTGTATCTTTCAACTACCAACAACACTGTCTTCGATTTTGTAAAACTCATGGATAAAAAAAATACCCAATTGAGTAAGATAAACATAGTCGATGTAATAATTGGTGGTTTCCAAGAAAAGTTTGTACAATTTGAATGTTATATTTATCTATTAGTTGTTTTGCGGGCACTTTTAAATGAGTTTTTTGGAGTCTTTTACAGATGAAAATTTATTATTTTTTGATTCTATCTTAGTTAAAAATGGCCGAGTAAGCAAATTTTTATATTTTGTATTTATTACAAATACTTGAAAAAAAATAACCAGTGTGTAGTATAAAGGTATGTAAAACAATGATAGTACAAAAACTAAATTCAAGAAAAAAAACTAAAGAATTTAAAAAAGTAGAAAAAAAGTAAGAAAAAAAAATCTTAAATAAAAAAATCAAAAATTAATAAAAAAATACAGAAAAATTATAGTAATAAAATATAAAAAAAATGTAAAAAAAAATATTTAAGGATAAAAACTAACCAAAAAAAATAAAACTTTGTAAAAATAAAAATGTATATTTAAATTAATACTTTTAAGTTATATTTAGAATATTAATAATTAATGTGTTTATTTTGTATCTATTGCAAACTTGGGCATAATACAAAGAAATACCCACTTGAAGAATTAATGGATAAATATGTTAAATAAGAAAATAATTTCTAATTACAAATTATAGATTCTAATAAAATACATTTTTATAGAAACTTTTGTCACGTAAAGTTAACAATAAATAGATAAGTGGGTTAAAATAAAAGATGGTACATCAAAAACTTATACCATAAGTAAAATATTCAATTTTAAATTCATTGGACTTAAAATTGTTCAATTTAATAAATAACGAAGAAATTCCTATCCTTTATAGTAAAAGTAAATGTCAAGAATCAATTTTAAGATTTAAGTCGAGCAATCTGAAAAGTATTCCCAAATTTTTAGGTAATTTTATACCTAGTAGGATTTCAGAAATAAAATATTTTACATGCGTTTAATTTCTTATGTTTATTCAAAATTTGCAAATATGTAAGTAATAACAATAATTTTATTTCCATAAGACATTTTGAATAATTTGGGGATTTATCAAAATTACATTAATAAACAGAATAACTTCTTCAACCAATATCAAAATAATCATTTCATCAGTTTCACATTTTTATTGTAAAAATTAACATTTTTCTTTAAATTCACAGGTAAATATTATTTTACAGGTACAAGGATAATTTAATTCTGGAATTTCGTATCAGGGTTAATGGTGATATCAATCACATTTCATTTTTAAAGCATTTTAGTAAATAATATGTTTATGGGTAAGATTAACAATATTTTAAGTTTACAGATGATCAATAAATAAATCGAGAATAAACGTGAAAAGTGGCCTAAAATGTCTAATTACATACAGTTTCGGTGAAAAGTTGATTTTCTTGTTTTAATCTATTTTACTATGTATTAGGTACCCAAGGAAAATTGTAATTTTCTGTATTAAAATTAAAAAACTTAAAGTTTCCAAGTGTATGCATCCTGAAAAAAAAATCACAAAAATCTAACTACATAGGGTGTATGAAATTTTTAATCATAAAATTTGATACGTAGATCAATTAATCACCTTATTGGTTTCTTTTCATTATTGAGTAAACTACCTAAATATTTTTTTTTATTTTTAAGAAGTCTTCAAAAATTCAAGCTGGATGACAATTTTAATTGTTGCAATATACCGGGTGGAAATGAAACCCCTGGCATTTCTTTATTTATGAAAATATAAAATTAGAATTTTAGTATCTTATATGATCTAAGAAAACAAATTTTATGGATCGAATAAATCTTTCATTTTACTTCCGGTTTATCAGGAAATGGCACCCACTTTCTTATTTTAAATGTAACCCCCTGATTCTTTCTACGTAAAATCAAACATTGGTTAGTTTTAAGTATGTTTATGATAAAAAAAAAATTTTTTTTCAAAACTTTAAGAAAAAATGTTGAATTTTTTTTGGTAAAAAATTTGAGTAAACCCTACAAAAACTATTTTTAAATAATACAAATACGTAAAATAAATTGTAATTTATAAAATTTATTTCACCGTTCTTGAGATATTATTTTTTTTTAATTTTCAAGAAGCGTTTTTTGGAAATATCTTTACTTTTTTAAAAGGGATGATATAAGGGCCACCCCCTAATTAAATAGAGGGTTTTTTCCGGTTACTGTGATATCCCATATGTATGTTTTTGTAGGTTTTACTCAATTTTTTTACCAAAAAAAATTCAAATTTTTTTCTTAAAGTTTTGAAAAAAAATATTTTTTTGTCATAAACATACTTAAAATTAACCAATGTTTGATTTTACGTAGAAAAAATCAGGGGGTTATATTTAAAATAAGAAAGTGGATGCCATTTCCTGATAATCCGTAAGTAAAATTAAAAATTTATTCGATCCATAAGATTTGTTTTCTTAGAGCATATAATATACTAAAATTTTATTTTATTATTTCCATAAATAAAGAAATGCCAGGGGTGGCTCCCAGTAGATGCAGAGGCTAATAATCATTTTTATCTTTCGTTTGTATTTTTGAGTAAGTAACGAAAATCACACTTTTCTGTGCTAAAATTTATTTTTTTAAATTTTCCGATGAATGGATGGCTAAAAAGAAGACCAAAAGAAAGAAAAATTGCACAGGAGGGTTGTTTCTCTTTTATTTTATTATTGAGTAAGTAACGAATATAATAATTTTCTCGTTTTTAAAATTTACCATATGTAGTAAAACCGGATGATTCCATATGTCTAACTTTACCCATCTCCAGGCCCACTAAAATCACAAATTTCTCTGCATACACATGCAAAAACCAACTAATAATATAGGGTGTCCCATTTGACGTTGGACTGCATGGGTATCTTTGTTATTATTGGAGATAGAAAGTCGGTTAAATGGACAAAGTAGTAGAGATTTTTTCGAATATTAATAATTCATTTACAAAAAGTTTGAATATCGCATCGTTCCAACGCTATCTTGAAAAAACAAGAAAATGCTATTTTCAAAATATGGCTATAACTTCGTTATTTTCGGTGGTACCAAATACATTTTTTGACTTAATAGAGATAATTTTTTGTGTACAGTGCAGTAAAATAAATATTTTTTTTCGCTAACGGATTGACCGGAAATGAACCAAACTTATTTTTTTCTTATGGCAGCCATATTGGATTTACACATATTCGGATTCAGTATTTTTTCTGAGTAATTTGGTATACCATATGTCATATTTAAAAAAAAATAAAATTATTTGATTTTACAAATTAACATTGGACGTATAAAGAGATGTAAATTGTCAATAACATACATGTAACTATTTAAAATATTAAATGTAAAATTAACACATATGTATTGAGAGTTTTCATCTATTTAAGGTAATTTTTGGTTAGTAAAATAAAACTATTTCTATTTTTCTTAAAATATTACATATGATATATCAAATTACTCAGAAAAATACACTAATTCCGAATATGTATAAATCCAATATGGCTGCCATAAGAAAAAAAATTAGTTTGATTCATTTCCGGTCAATTCGTTGGCGAAAAAAAAATATTTATTTTACTGCATTGTACACAAAAAATTGTCTATTAAGTCAAAAAATTTTTTTGGTACCACCGAAAATAACGAAGTTATAGCCATATTTTGAAAATTGCATTTTCTTGTTTATTCAAGATAGCGTTGGAACGATGCGATATTCAAATTTTTTGTAAATGAATTATTAATATTAGAAAAAATCTCTACTACTTTGTCCATGTAACCGATTTTCTATCTCTAATAATAATAAAGATACACATACAGTCCAACGTCAAATGGGACACCCTGTATACATAACATCTCGAAGATGCATTAATTGTGTATTATTAAAACCTAAACTAACACTTTTTCATATAATCTGACAACATCTTATTGAAATTGAATTCAATCAAACGAATGTAATACAAAAGGTTCTTCAAGTTAGTTTTTGCCTGTGTATGCAGCTTCTTAGAGATATTTGTGATTTTAGTGCGCCTGAAGATGGACTTATAGGACCTGAAACATGTAGGAAGCTGTAAATAAAGTTGGACATAAAATCATCTCGATTTACTGTATACATTCTATCCAACACCATCACTTTATTAAAATTTACCACATTTAAAGTAATCTTAAAATTTTCAGATGATTATACAGAAAGCTAAGGAAAATATGGAATTATAAAATCACTTCTCCATTCATTTTATTTAGTAAGCAATTAAAGAAAATTAAACTTTTTTATAGTTTTATAATTATCAGTATTTAAAGATTATAGGTGAAATTTCTAAAAAACAAATAACATTAAAAATCAGTTTGCAAAAAAACTTTAATTGATTCATGATTCATCTTGTATTGTATTAAGGTGCTGGAAATCACTCTTTCAAAGGTACTAAAATTTATAACAGTTAAACATGTTTCAAAAATAAACAAAAAATGTTCTTTACTCCTATAAAAATATTAATTGTACATTTTTTTATTGTTTCAGAATTAATGAAACTACAACATATTATCAAATCTACAATAAAATTTTCAAACTTGTCTAAATTAGAGAATAAATTAATTTGTGGTGTATTAGTTTGGTAGTTGTTTATAAATATTTGGTGTAGTACTAGTGGGTATTTACTATTTTTATGTTTGTAGCATTTTTTAATAATTAATTAGCTATAATTTGGTGCAGAGAATTAAAAAGTATTAGTAGATATAGGTTCTATAGAATTTTTTGAAATTTATTATGTAATCTATGAAATATTTTACTGTTTTATTTTGAAAATAATTAGGTACAAAAATCTCCAAATCAAAATGTGATATGCTAGTTGAAGTTTGGAGTTGATACACTATTAAATATTGCAGAAAAGGTGTAGTTGTCATTTTTCTAATTGTATTTACCCATTTTATTAACGAAACACTACCTTCTTATTGTGTTAATACTGCAAAATATTTTAAGTTCATAGGTGAATATATGGGAAAAACAAAATCGAACTTTTGGTTCATTTTAGTACTATAAGTAAGTAAATAAATTAATAAATCATATTTGGTGTGTTTAAATTAACGTTTTTAAAGATTCCAGATGAACACAATCTTGAAGGATACTGTCGTACTTAAAATAAATCTTCGGATGGATATCTCTTTTTTGGATTGAGATGCTATTAAGCAGTTTGCTCTTTCAGTCCAGTTAATTATTTGGTAAGTAACGAATCATATTTTGTGTGTTTAAGTTAACGTTTTTAAAGATTCCAGATGAACATATTCTTGAAGAAAATAGTCGTACTTAAAATAAATCTTCTGATGGATATTTCTTTTATTTGGATTGAGGTGCCATTAAGCAGGTTGCTCTTTCAGTTCGCTTTATTATTTGGTAAGTAACGAATCATATTTTGTGTGTTTAAATTAACATTTTTAAAGATTTCAGATGAACACATTCTTCAAGAAAATAGTCGTACTTAAAATAAATCTTCTGATGGATATTTCTTTTATTTGGATTGAGGTGCCATTAAGCAGGTTGCTCTTTCAGTTCACTTTATTATTTGGTAAGTATCGAATCATATTTTGTGAGTTTAAATTAACGTTTTTAAAGATTCCAGATGAACACATTCTTGAAGAAAATAGTCGTACTTAAAATAAATCTTCTGATGGATATTTCTTTTTTGGATTGAGGTGCTATTAAGCAGTTTGCTCTTTCAGTCCATTTTATTATTTGGTAAGTAACGAATCATATTTTGTGTGTTTAAATTAACGTTTTTAAAGATTCCAGATGAACGCATTCTTGAAGAAAATAGTCGTACTTAAAATAAATCTTCTGATGGATATTTCTTTTATTTGGATTGAGGTTCTATTAAGCAGGTTGCTCTTTCAGTTCACTTTATTATTTGGTAAGTAACGAATCATATTTTGTGTGTTTAAATTAACGTCTTTAAAGATTCCAGATGAACACATTCTTGAAGAAAATAGTCGTACTTAAAATAAATCTTCTGATGGATATTTATTTTTTTTGGATTGAGGTGCTATTAAGCAGGTTGCTCTTTCAGTTCGCTTTAATATTTGGTAAGTAACGAATCATATTTTGTGTGATTAAATTAACGTTTTTAAAGATTCCAGATGAACACATTCTTGAAGAAAATAGTCGTACTTAAAATAAATCTTCTGATTCATATTTCTTTTTTGGATTGAGGTGCTATTAGGCAGTTTGCTCTTTCAGTCCTTTTATTATTTGGTAAAAAACGAATCATATTTTGTGTGTTTAAATTAACGTTTTTAAAGATTCCAGATGAACACATTCTTGAAGAAAATAGTCGTACTTAAAATAAATCTTCTGATGGATATTTTCTTTTGGGTTGAGGTGCTATTAAGCAGTTTGGCTCTTTCAGTCCATTTTATTATTTGGTAAGTAACGATTCATATTTTGTGTTTTAAATTTCCAGATGAACACATTCTTGAAGCAAATAGTCGTACTTAAAATAAATCTTCTGATGGATATTTCTTTTTTGGATTGAGGTGCTATTAAGCAGTTTGCTCTTTCAGTCCTTTTATTATTTGGTAAAAAACGAATCATATTTTGTGTGTTTAAATTAACGTTTTTAAAGATTCCAGATGAACACATTCTTGAAGAAAATAGTCGTACTTAAAATAAATCTTCTGATGGATATTTCTTTTTTGGATTGAGGTGCTATTAAGCAATTTGCTCTTTCAGTCCATTTTATTATTTGGTAAGTAACGAATCATATTTTGTGTGTTTAAATTAATGTTTTTAAAGATTCCAGATGAACACATTCTTGAAGAAAATAGTCGTACTTAAAATAAATCTTCTGATGGATATTTCTTTTTTTTTGGATTGAGGTGCTATTAAGCAGGTTGCTCTTTCAGTTCACTTTATTATTTGGTAAGTAACGAATCATATTTTGTTTGTTTAGATTAACGTTTTTAAAGATTCCAGATGAACACATTCTTAAAGAAAATAGTCGTACTTAAAATAAATCTTCTGAATTGATATATCTTTTTTGGATTGAGGTGCTATTAAGCAGTTTGCTCTTTCAGTCCATTTTATTATTTGGTAAGTAACGAATCATATTTTGTGTGTTTAAATTAACGTGTTTAAAGATTCCAGATGAACACATTCTTGAAGAAAATAGTAGTACTTAAAATAAATCTTCTGCTGTATATTTCTTTTTTTTTGGATTGAGGTGCTATTAAGCAGGTTGCTCTTTCAGTTCGCTTTATTATTTGGTAAGTAACGAATCATATTTTGTGTGTTTAAATTAACGTTTTTAAAGATTCCAGATGAACACATTCTTGAAGAAAATAGTCGTACTTAAAATAAATCTTCTGATGGATATTTCTATTTTGGATTGAGGTGCTATTAAGCAATTTGCTCTTTCAGTCCATTTTATTATTTGGTAAGTAAGGAATCATATTTTGTGTGTTTAAATTAACGTTTTTAAAGATTCCAGATGAACACATTCTTGAAGAAAATAGTCGTACTTAAAATAAATCTTCTGATGGATATTTCTTTTATTTGGATTGAGGTGCTATTAAGCAGTTTGCTCTTTCAGTCCATTTTATTATTTGGTAAGTAACGAATCATATTTTGTGTGTTTAAATTAACGTTTTTGAAGATTTCAGATGAACACATTCTTGAAGAAAATAGTCGTACTTAAAATCAATCTTCTGATGGATATTTCTTTTTTTTTAGATTGAGGTGCTATTAAGCAGGTTGCTCTTTCAGTTCACTTTATTATTTGGTAAGTAACGAATCATATTTTCTGTGTTTAAATTAACGTTTTTAAAGATTCCAGATGAACACATTCTTAAAGAAAATGGTCGTACTTAAAATAAATCTTCTGATGGATATTTCTTTTTTGGATTGAGGTGGTATTAAGCAGTTTGCTCTTTCAGTCCATTTTATTATTTGGTAAGTAACGAATCATATTTTGTCTGTTTAAATTAACGTGTTTAAAGATTCCAGATGAACATATTCTTGAAGAAAATAGTCGTACTTAAAATAAATCTTCTGATGGATATTTCTTTTATTTGGATTGAGGTGCTATTAAGCAGTTTGCTCTTTCAGTCCATTTTATTATTTGGTAAGTAACGTATCATATTTTGTGTGTTTAAATTACCGTTTTTAAAGATTCCAGATGAACACATTCTTGAAGAAAATAGTCGTATTTAAAATAAATCTTCTGATGGATATTTTCTTTTGGGTTGAGGTGCTATTAAGCAGTTTGGCTCTTTCAGTCCATTTTATTATTTGGTAAGTAACGATTCATATTTTGTGTTTTAAATTTACAGATGAACACATTCTTGAATCAAATAGTCGTACTGAAAATAAATCTTTTGATGGATATTTCTTTTTTGGATTGAGGTGCTATTAAGCAGTTTGCTCTTTCAGTCCATTTTATTATTTGGTAAGTAACAAATCATATTTTGTGTGTTTAAATTAACGTTTTTAAAAATTCCAGATGAACACATTCTTGAAGAAAATAGTCGTACTTAAAATAAATCTTCTGATGGATATTTCTTTTTTGGATTGAGGTGCTATTAGGCAGTTTGCTCTTTCAGTCCTTTTATTATTTGGTAAAAAACGAATCATATTTTGTGTGTTTAAATTAACGTTTTTAAACATTCCAGATGAACACATTCTTGAAGAAAATAGTCTTACTTAAAATAAATCTTCTGATGGATATTTCTTTTTTGGATTGAGGTGCTATGAAGCAGGTTGCTCTTTCAGTTCACTTTATTATTTGGTAAGTAACGAATCATATTTTGTGTGTTTAAATTAACATTTTTAAAGATTCCAGATGAACACATTCTTGAAGAAAATAGTCGTACTTAAAATAAATCTTCTGATGGATATTTCTTTTTTGGATTGAGGTGCTATTAAGCAGTTTGCTCTTTCAGTCCATTTTATTATTTGGTAAGTAACCAATCATATTTTGTGTGTTTAAATTAATGTTTTTAAAGATTCCAGATGAACACATTCTTGAAGAAAATAGTCGTACTTAAAATAAATCTTCTGATGGATATTTCTTTTTTTTTGGATTGAGGTGCTATTAAACAGGTTGCTCTTTCAGTTCACTTTATTATTTGGTAAGTAACGAATCATATTTTGTCTGTTTAAATTAACATTTTTAAAGATTTCAGATGAACACATTCTTCAAGAAAATAGTAGTACTTAAAATAAATCTTCTGCTGGATATTTATTTTTTTTGGATTGAGGTGCTATTAAGCAGTTTGCTCTTTCAGTTCACTTTATTATTTGGTAAGTAACGAATCATATTTTGTTTGTTTAAATTAACGTTTTTAAAGATTCCAGATGAACACATTCTTGAAGAAAATAGTAGTACTTAAAATAAATCTTCTGCTGTATATTTCTTTTTTTTTGGATTGAGGTGCTATTAAGCAGGTTGCTCTTTCAGTTCGCTTTATTATTTGGTAAGTAACGAATCATATTTTGTGTGTTTAAATTAACGTTTTTAAAGATTCCAGATGAACACATTCTTGAAGAAAATAGTCGTACTTAAAATAAATCTTCTGCTGGATATTTCTATTTTGGATTGAGGTGCTATTAAGCAATTTGCTCTTTCAGTCCATTTTATTATTTGGTAAGTAACGAATCATATTTTGTGTGTTTAAATTAACGTTTTTAAAGATTCCAGATGAACACATTCTTGAAGAAAATAGTCGTACTTAAAATAAATCTTCTGATGGATATTTCTTTTATTTGGATTGAGGTGCTATTAAGCAGTTTGCTCTTTCAGTCCATTTTATTATTTGGTAAGTAACGAATCATATTTTGTGTGTTTAAATTAACGTTTTTGAAGATTTCAGATGAACACATTCTTGAAGAAAATAGTCGTACTTAAAATAAATCTTCTGATGGATATTTCTTTTTTTTTGGATTGAGGTGCTATTAAGCAGGTTGCTCTTTCAGTTCACTTTATTATTTGGTAAGTAACGAATCATATTTTGTGTGTTTAAATTAACGTTTTTAAAGATTCCAGATGAACACATTCTTCAAGAAAATGGTCGTACTTAAAATAAATCTTCTGATGGATATTTCTTTTTTGGATTGAGGTGGTATTAAGCAGTTTGCTCTTTCAGTCCATTTTATTATTTGGTAAGTAACGAATCATATTTTGTCTGTTTAAATTAACGTGTTTAAAGATTCCAGATGAACATATTCTTGAAGAAAATAGTCGTACTTAAAATCAATCTTCTGATGGATATTTCTTTTTTTTGGATTGAGGTGCTATTAAGCAGGTTGCTCTTTCAGTTCACTTTATTATTTGGTAAGTAACGTATCATATTTTGTGTGTTTAAATTACCGTTTTTAAAGATTCCAGATGAACACATTCTTGAAGAAAATAGTCGTACTTAAAATAAATCTTCTGATGGATATTTTCTTTTGGGTTGAGGTGCTATTAAGCAGTTTGGCTCTTTCAGTCCATTTTATTATTTGGTAAGTAACGATTCATATTTTGTGTTTTAAATTTCCAGATGAACACATTCTTGAAGCAAATAGTCGTACTTAAAATAAATCTTCTGATGGATATTTCTTTTTTGGATTGAGGTGCTATTAGGCAGTTTGCTCTTTCAGTCCTTTTATTATTTGGTAAAAAACGAATCATATTTTGTGTGTTTAAATTAACGTTTTTAAAGATTCCAGATGAACACATTCTTGAAGAAAATAGTCGTACTTAAAATAAATCTTCTGATGGATATTTCTTTTTTGGATTGAGGTGCTATTAGGCAGTTTGCTCTTTCAGTCCTTTTATTATTTGGTAAAAAACGAATCATATTTTGTGTGTTTAAATTAACGTTTTTAAACATTCCAGATGAACACATTCTTGAAGAAAATAGTCTTACTTAAAATAAATCTTCTGATGGATATTTCTTTTTTGGATTGAGGTGCTATTAAGCAGGTTGCTCTTTCAGTTCACTTTATTATTTGGTAAGTAACGGATCATATTTTGTGTGTTTAAATTAACATTTTTAAAGATTCCAGATGAACACATTCTTGAAGAAAATAGTCGTACTTAAAATAAATCTTCTGATGGATATTTCTTTTTTGGGTTGAGGTGCTATTAAGCAGTTTGCTCTTTCAGTCCATTTTATTATTTGGTAAGTAACGAATCATATTTTGTGTGTTTAAATTAAAGTTTGTAAAGATTCCAGATGAACACATTCTTGAAGAAAATAGTCGTACTTAAAATAAATCTTCTGATGAATATTTCTTTTTTGGATTGAGGTGCTATTAAGCAGGTTGCTCTTTCAGTTCACTTTATTATTTGGTAAGTAACGAATCATATTTTGTCTGTTTAAATTAACATTTTTAAAGATTTCAGATGAACACATTCTTCAAGAAAATAGTAGTACTTAAAATAAATCTTCTGCTGGATATTTATTTTTTTTGGATTGAGGTGCTATTAAGCAGTTTGCTCTTTCAGTTCACTTTATTATTTGGTAAGTAACGAATCATATTTTGTTTGTTTAAATTAACGTTTTTAAAGATTCCAGATGAACATATTCTTGAAGAAAATAGTCGTACTTAAAATCAATCTTCTGATGGATATTTCTTTTTTTTGGATTGAGGTGCTATTAAGCAGTTTGCTCTTTCAGTCCTTTTATTATTTGGTAAAAAACGAATCATATTTTGTGTGTTTAAATTAACGTTTTTAAAGATTCCAGATGAACACATTCTTGAAGAAAATAGTCGTACTTAAAATAAATCTTCTGATGGATATTTCTTTTTTGGATTGAGGTGCTATTAGGCAGTTTGCTCTTTCAGTCCTTTTGTTATTTGGTAAAAAACGAATCATATTTTGTGTGTTTAAATTAACGTTTTTAAAGATTCCAGATGAACACATTCTTGAAGCAAATAGTCGTACTTAAAATAAATCTTCTGATGGATATTTCTTTTTTGGATTGAGGTGCTATTAGGCAGTTTGCTCTTTCAGTCCTTTTATTATTTGGTAAAAAACGAATCATATTTTGTGTGTTTAAATTAACGTTTTTAAAGATTCCAGATGAACACATTCTTGAAGAAAATAGTCGTACTTAAAATAAATCTTCTGATGGATATTTCTTTTTTGGATTGAGGTGCTATTAGGCAGTTTGCTCTTTCAGTCCTTTTGTTATTTGGTAAAAAACGAATCATATTTTGTGTGTTTAAATTAACGTTTTTAAAGATTCCAGATGAACACATTCTTGAAGCAAATAGTCGTACTTAAAATAAATCTTCTGATGGATATTTCTTTTTTGGATTGAGGTGCTATTAGGCAGTTTGCTCTTTCAGTCCTTTTATTATTTGGTAAAAAACGAATCATATTTTGTGTGTTTAAATTAACGTTTTTAAAGATTCCAGATGAACACATTCTTGAAGAAAATAGTCGTACTTAAAATAAATCTTCTGATGGATATTTCTTTTTTGGATTGAGGTGCTATTAAGCAGGTTACTCTTTCAGTTCACTTTATTATTTGGTAAGTAACGAATCATATTTTGTGTGTTTCAATTAACATTTTTAAAGATTCCAGATGAACACATTCTTGAAGAAAATAGTCGTACTTAAAATAAATCTTCTGATGGATATTTCTTTTTTGGATTGAGGTGCTATTAAGCAGGTTGCTCTTTAAGTTCACTTTATTATTTGGTAAGTAACGAATCATATTTTGTGTGTTTAAATTAACATTTTTAAAGATTTCAGGTGAACACATTCTTCAAGAAAATAGCAGTACTTAAAATAAATCATCTGCTGGATATTTCTTTTTTTTTGGCTTGAGGTGCTATTAAGCAAGTTGCTCTTTCAGTTCACTTTATTATTTGGTAAGTAACGAATCATATTTTGTGTGTTTAAATTACCGTTTTTAAAGATTCCAGATGAACACATTCTTGAAGAAAATAGTCGTACTATTAAGCAGGTCAGTTCGCTTTATTATTTTTTAAGTAACGAATCATATTTTGTGTGTTTAAATTAACATTTTTAAAGATTTCAGATGAACACATTCTTCAAGAAAATAGTCGTACTTAAAATAAATCTTCTGATGGATATTTCTTTTATTTGGATTGAGGTGCTATTAGGCAGTTTGCTCTTTCAGTCATTCTTGAAGAAAATAGTCGTACTTAAAATAAATCTTCTGATGGATATTTCTTTTTTGGATTGAGGTGCTATTAAGCAGGTTGCTCTTTCAGTTCGCTTTATTATTTGGTAAGTAACGAATCATATTTTGTGTGTTTAAATTAACGTTTTTAAAGATTCCAGATGAACACATTCTTGAAGAAAATAGTCGTACTTAAAATAAATCTTCTGATGGATATTTCTTTTATTTGGATTGAGGTGCTATTAAGCAGGTTGCTCTTTCAGTTCACTTTATTAATTGGTAAGTAACGAATCATAATTTGTGTGTTTAAATTAACGTTTTTAAAGATTCCTGATGAACACATTCTTGAAGAAAATAGTCGTAATTAAAATAAATCTTCTGATGGATATTTCTTTTTTGGATTGAGGTGCTATTAAGCAGTTTGCTCTTTCAGTCCATTTTATTATTTGGTAAGTAACGAATCATATTTTGTGTGTTTAAATTAACGTTTTTGAAGATTTCAGATGAACACATTCTTGAAGAAAATAGTCGTACTTAAAATCAATCTTCTGATGGATATTTCTTTTTTTTGGATTGAGGTGCTATTAAGCAGGTTGCTCTTTCAGTTCGCTTTATTATTTGGTAAGTAACGAATCATATTTTGTGTGTTTAAATTAACGTTTTTAAAGATTCCAGATGAACACATTCTTGAAGAAAATAGTCGTACTTAAAATAAATCTTCTGATGGATATTTCTTTTTTTTTTGGATTGAGGTGCTATTAAGCAGGTTGCTCTTTCAGTTCGCTTTATTATTTGGTAAGTAACGAATCATATTTTGTGTGTTTAAATTAACGTTTTTCAAGATTCCAGATGAACACATTCTTGAAGAAAATAGTCGTACTTAAAATAAATCTTCTGATGGATATTTCTTTTATTTGGATTGAGGTGCTATTAAGCAGGTTGCTCTTTCAGTTCACTTTATTAATTGGTAAGTAACGAATCATATTTTGTGTGTTTAAATTAACGTTTTTAAAGATTCCAGATGAACACATTCTTGAAGAAAGTACTTAAAATCAATCTTCTGATGGATAGTTTTTTTTTGGATTGAGGTGCTATTAAGCAGGTTGCTCTTTCAGTTCGCTTTATTATTTGGTAAGTAACGAATCATATTTTGTGTGTTTAAATTAACGTTTTTAAAGATTCCAGATGAACACATTCTTGAAGAAAATAGTCGTACTTAAAATAAATCTTCTGATGGATATTTCTTTTTTTTTTGGATTGAGGTGCTATTAAGCAGGTTGCTCTTTCAGTTCGCTTTATTATTTGGTAAGTAACGAATCATATTTTCTGTGTTTAAATTAACGTTTTTAAAGATTCCAGATGAACACATTTGTGAACTACCCCCGATTGTAAAAGTAAGATGTTAGTTTGAAAGGGAGACTTTAATAATTTCTGAATTGTTAAATTCAGAAACCAACCGAGGATAATACGACATATTTAAATTGAGTGGGTTCGTTGGGATTACGGTTATTGATACAAATTCAAACACTTCATTTTAACATAACACTTAAACTATTTATTTACAAAAATTAAACATACAAGAAATAATACATTTTTGGACTTACCCAAAATGATTGCAATCACCACTAACATTCACAAAACACTGTATATATTGAGCTAATTACTCCGACTCTTCAATTGCCTTCTCATTCTTCTGATTGCCCCAAAATTCAGCCCTTTTATTACTTAAGCCCAACCCAAAAACGCGTCATACCCCTAGGAGTTTTACTTAAGTATTTCTAACGACCAATGACAACAAAACTTAAGAATATTATAAACTCCCTTTTCTAACTGAATTAGAACGACCCTCGCAAGGTTTAAAATTTATTAGTTTTACTCTGGATGTTTTAATGCACCCAAAATGTTATCCACATGTTCCAAAAATATTTGTTCCCCATTAGGAATTTATTACTATTCTTTAAACAGCACCACTTAAGAATTAAGTGTATTTGAGTTCTTTATTACTTTCAAATTTCTAAAAATATTGAATTACTGAAATAAATATCTCCCGGTCAGATTTAATAATAAGAACTTGCGAGAACCTTTCTACTAACTTACAATCTTCATCGAAATTAATTTACTAAATAAACATTGATTAAATTTTGAAAAACCCCAAATAATTATTACAAGTCGCAAATCTAAGGATGCTCACACATTCTTGAAGAAAATAGTCGTACTTAAAATAAATCTTCTGATGTATATTTCTTTTTTGGATTGAGGTGCTATTAAGCAGGTTGCTCTTTCAGTTCACTTTATTATTTGGTAAGTAACGAATCATATTTTGTTTGTTTAGATTAACGTTTTTAAAGATTCCAGATGAACACATTCTTGAAGAAAATAGTCGTACTTAAAATAAATCTTCTGATGGATATTTCTTTTTTGGATTGAGGTGCTATTAGGCAGTTTGCTCTTTCAGTCCTTTTATTATTTTTTAAAAAAAGAATCATATTTTGTGTGTTTAAATTAACGTTTTTAAAGATTCCACATGAACACATTCTTGAAGAAAATAGTCGTACTTAAAATAAATCTTCTGATGGATATTTCTTTTTTGGATTGAGGTGCTATTAGGCAGTTTGCTCTTTCAGTCCTTTTATTATTTTTTAAAAAAAGAATCATATTTTGTGTGTTTAAATTAACGTTTTTAAAGATTCCACATGAACACATTCTTGAAGAAAATAGTCGTACTTAAAATAAATCTTCTGATGGATATTTCTTTTTTGGATTGAGGTGCTATTAAGCAGTTTGCGCTTTCAGTCCATTTTATTATTTGGTAAGTAACGAATCATATTTTGTGTGTTTAAATTAACGTTTTTAAAGATTCCAGATGAACACATTCTTGAAGAAAATAGTCGTACTTAAAATCAATCTTCTGATGGATATTTCTTTTTTTTGGATTGAGGTGCTATTAAGCAGGTTGCTCTTTCAGTTCGCTTTATTATTTGGTAAGTAACGAATCATATTTTGTGTGTTTAAATTAACGTTTTTAAAGATTCCAGATGAACGCATTCTTGAAGAAAATAGTCGTACTTAAAATAAATCTTCTGATAGATATTTCTTTTATTTGGATTGAGGTGCTATTAAGCAGGTTGCTCTTTCAGTTCACTTTATTATTTGGTAAGTATCGAATCATATTTTGTGAGTTTAAATTAACGTTTTTAAAGATTCCAGATGAACACATTCTTGACGAAAATAGTCGTACTTAAAATAAATCTTCTGATGGATATTTCTTTTTTGGATTGAGGTGCTATTAAGCAGTTTGCTCTTTCAGTCCATTTTATTATTTGGTAAGTAACGAATCATATTTTGTGTGTTTAAATAAACGTTTTTAAAGATTCCAGATGAACACATTCTTGAAGAAAATAGTCGTACTTAAAATCATTTTTCTGATGGATATTTTTTTTTTTGGATTAAGGTGCTATTAAGCAGGTTGCTCTTTCAGTTCGCTTTATTATTTGGTAAGTAACGAATCATATTTTGTGTGTTTAAATTAACGTTTTTAAAGATTCCAGATGAACACATTCTTGAAGAAAATAGTCGTACTTAAAATAAATCTTCTGATGGATATTTCTTTTTTGGATTGAGGTGCTATTAAGCAGTTTGCTCTTTCAGTCCATTTTATTATTTGGTTAGTAACGAATCATATTTTGTGTGTTTAAATTAACGTTTTTAAAGATTCCAGATGAACACATTCTTGAAGAAAATAGTCGTACTTAAAATAAATCTTCTGATGGATATTTCTTTTTTGGATTGAGGTGCTATTAAGCAGTTTGCTCTTTCAGTTCGCTTTATTATTTGGTAAGTAACGAATCATATTTTGTTTGTTTAAATTAACGTTTTTAAAGATTCCAGATGAACACATTCTTGAAGAAAATAGTCGTACATAAAATCAATCTTCTGATGAATATTTCTTTTTTGGATTGAGGTGCTATTAAGCAGGTTGCTCTTTCAGTCCATTTTATTATTTGGTAAGTAACGAATCATATTTTGTGTGTTTAAATTAGCGTTTTTAAAGATTCCAGATGAACACATTCTTGAAGAAAATAGTCGTACTTAAAATAAATCTTCTGATGGCTATTTCTTTTTTTGGATTGAGGTGCTATTAAGCAGTTTGCTCCTTAAGTCAATTTTATTAATTGGTATGTAAAGAATCATATTTTGTGTGTTTAAAATAACATTTTTAAAGATTCCAGGTGAACACATTTTTGAAGAAAATTGTCGTACTTAAAATAAATCTTCTGATAGATATTTCTATTTTGGATTGAGGTGCTATTAAGCAGGTTGCTCTTTCAGTCCATTTTATTATTTGGCAAGTAACGAATCATATTTTGTGTGTTTAAATTAGCGTTTTTAAAGATTCCAGATGAACATATTCTTGAAGAAAATAGTCCTACTTAAAATAAATCTTCTGATGGATATTTCTTTTTTTGGATTGAGGTGCTATTAAGCAGTTTGCTCTTTAAGTCAATTTTATTATTTGGTATGTAACGAATCATATTTTGTTTGTTTAAATTAACATTTTTAAAGATTCCAGATGAACACATTCTTGAAGACAATAGTCGTACTTAAAATAAATCTTCTGATGGATATTTCTATTTTGGATTGAGGTGCTATTAGGCAGTTTGCTCTTTCAGTCCTTTTATTATTTGGTAAAAAACGAATCATATTTTGTGTGTTTAAATTAACTTTTTTAAAGATTCCAGATGAACACATTCTTGAAGAAAATAGTCGTACTTAAAATAAATCTTCTGATGGATATTTCTTTTTTGAATTGAGGTGCTATTAGGCAGTTTGCTCTTTCAGTCCTTTTATTATTTGGTAAAAAACGAATCATATTTTGTGTGTTTAAATTAACGTTTTTAAAGATTCCAGATGAACACATTCTTGAAGAAAATAGTCGTACTTAAAATAAATCTTCTGATGGATATTTCTTTTTTGGATTGAGGTGCTATTAAGCAATTTGCTCTTTCAGTCCATTTTATTATTTGGTAAGTAACGAATCATATTTTGTGTGTTTAAATTAATGTTTTTAAAGATTCCAGATGAACACATTCTTGAAGAAAATAGTCGTACTTAAAATAAATCTTCTGATGGATATTTCTTTTTTGGATTGACGTGCTATTAGGCAGTTTGCTCTTTCAGTCCTTTTATTATTTGGTAAAAAACGAATCATATTTTGTGTGTTTAAATTAACGTGTTTAAAGATTCCAGATGAACACATTCTTGAAGAAAATAGTAGTACTTAAAATAAATCTTCTGCTGGATATTTCTTTTTTTTGGATTGAGGTGCTATTAAGCAGGTTGCTCTTTCAGTTCGCTTTATTATTTGGTAAGTAACGAATCATATTTTGTGTGTTTAAATTAACGTTTTTAAAGATTCCAGATGAACACATTCTTGAAGAAAATAGTCGTACTTAAAATAAATCTTCTGATGGATATTTCTTTTTTTTTGGATTGAGGTGCTATTAAGCAGTTTGCTCTTTCAGTCCATTTTATTATTTGGTAAAAAACGAATCATATTTTGTGTGTTTAAATTAACGTTTTTAAAGATTCCAGATGAACACATTCTTGAAGAAAATAGTCGTACTTAAAATAAATCTTCTGATGGATATTTCTTTTTTGGATTGAGGTGCTATTAAGCAATTTGCTCTTTCAGTCCATTTTATTATTTGGTAAGTAACGAATCATATTTTGTGTGTTTAAATTAACTTTTTTAAAGATTCCAGATGAACACATTCTTGAAGAAAATAGTCGTCCTTAAAATAAATCTTCTGATGGATATTTCTTTTTTGAATTGAGGTGCTATTAGGCAGTTTGCTCTTTCAGTCCTTTTATTATTTGGTAAAAAACGAATCATATTTTGTGTGTTTAAATTAACGTTTTTAAAGATTCCAGATGAACACATTCTTGAAGAAAATAGTCGTACTTAAAATAAATCTTCTGATGGATATTTCTTTTTTGGATTGAGGTGCTATTAAGCAATTTGCTCTTTCAGTCCATTTTATTATTTGGTAAGTAACGAATCATATTTTGTGTGTTTAAATTAATGTTTTTAAAGATTCCAGATGAACACATTCTTGAAGAAAATAGTCGTACTTAAAATAAATCTTCTGATGGATATTTCTTTTTTGGATTGACGTGCTATTAAGCAATTTGCTCTTTCAGTCCATTTTATTATTTGGTAAGTAACGAATCATATTTTGTGTGTTTAAATTAATGTTTTTAAAGATTCCAGATGAACACATTCTTGAAGAAAATAGTCGTACTTAAAATAAATCTTCTGATGGATATTTCTTTTTTGAATTGAGGTGCTATTAGGCAGTTTGCTCTTTCAGTCCTTTTATTATTTGGTAAAAAACGAATCATATTTTGTGTGTTTAAATTAACGTGTTTAAAGATTCCAGATGAACACATTCTTGAAGAAGATAGTAGTACTTAAAATAAATCTTCTGCTGGATATTTCTTTTTTTTGGATTGAGGTGCTATTAAGCAGGTTGCTCTTTCAGTTCGCTTTATTATTTGGTAAGTAACGAATCATATTTTGTGTGTTTAAATTAACGTTTTTAAAGATTCCAGATGAACACATTCTTGAAGAAAATAGTCGTACTTAAAATAAATCTTCTGATGGATATTTCTTTTTTTTTTGGATTGAGGTGCTATTAAGCAGTTTGCTCTTTCAGTCCATTTTATTATTTGGTAAAAAACGAATCATATTTTGTGTGTTTAAATTAACGTTTTTAAAGATTCCAGATGAACACATTCTTGAAGAAAATAGTCGTACTTAAAATAAATCTTCTGATGGATATTTCTTTTTTGGATTGAGGTGCTATTAAGCAATTTGCTCTTTCAGTCCATTTTATTATTTGGTAAGTAACGAATCATATTTTGTGTGTTTAAATTAATGTTTTTAAAGATTCCAGATGAACACATTCTTGAAGAAAATAGTCGTACTTAAAATAAATCTTCTGATGGATATTTCTTTTTTGGATTGACGTGCTATTAGGCAGTTTGCTCTTTCAGTCCTTTTATTATTTGGTAAAAAACGAATCATATTTTGTGTGTTTAAATTAACGTTTTTAAAGATTCCAGATGAACACATTCTTGAAGAAAATAGTCGTACTTAAAATAAATCTTCTGATGTATATTTCTTTTTTGGATTGAGGTGCTATTAAGCAGGTTGCTCTTTCAGTTCACTTTATTATTTGGTAAGTAACGAATCATATTTTGTTTGTTTAGATTAACGTTTTTAAAGATTCCAGATGAACACATTCTTGAAGAAAATAGTCGTACTTAAAATAAATCTTCTGATGGATATTTCTTTTTTGGATTGAGGTGCTATTAGGCAGTTTGCTCTTTCAGTCCTTTTATTATTTTTTAAAAAAAGAATCATATTTTGTGTGTTTAAATTAACGTTTTTAAAGATTCCACATGAACACATTCTTGAAGAAAATAGTCGTACTTAAAATAAATCTTCTGATGGATATTTCTTTTTTGGATTGAGGTGCTATTAAGCAGGTTGCTCTTTCAGTTCACTTTATTATTTGGTAAGTAACGAATCATATTTTGTGTTTTAAATTTCCAGATGAACACATTCTTGAAGCAAATAGTCGTACTTAAAATAAATCTTCTGATGGATATTTCTTTTTTGGATTGAGGTGCTATTAAGCAGTTTGATCTTTCAGTCCATTTTACTATTTGGTAAGTAACGAATCATATTTTGTGTGTTTAAATTAACCTTTTTAAAGATTCCAGATGAATACATTCTTGAAGAAAATAGTCGTACTTAAAATCAATCTTCTGATGGATATTTCTTTTTTGGATTGAGGTGCTATTAAGCAGTTTGCTCTTTCAGTCCATTTTATTATTTGGTAAGTAACGAATCATATTTTGTGTGTTTAAATTAACGTTTTTAAAGATTCCAGATGAACGCATTTTTGAAGAAAATAATCGTACTTAAAATAAATCTTCTGATGGATATTTCTTTTATTTGGATTGAGGTGCTATTAAGCAGGTTGCTCTTTCAGTTCACTTTATTATTTGGTAAGTAATGAATCATATTTTGTGTGTTTAAATTAACGTTTTTAAAGATTCCAGATGAACACATTCTTGAAGAAAATAGTCGTACTTAAAATAAATCTTCTGATGGATATTTCTTTTTTGGATTGAGGTGCTATTAAGCAGTTTGCTCTTTCAGTCCATTTTATTATTTGGTAAGTAACGAATCATATTTTGTGTGTTTAAATTAACGTTTTTAAAGATTCCAGATGAACACATTCTTGAAGAAAATAGTCGTACTTAAAATAAATCTTCTGATGTATATTTCTTTTTTGGATTGAGGTGCTATTAAGCAGGTTGCTCTTTCAGTTCACTTTATTATTTGGTAAGTAACGAATCATATTTTGTTTGTTTAGATTAACGTTTTTAAAGATTCCAGATGAACACATTCTTGAAGAAAATAGTCGTACTTAAAATAAATCTTCTGATGGATATTTCTTTTTTGGATTGAGGTGCTATTAGGCAGTTTGCTCTTTCAGTCCTTTTATTATTTTTTAAAAAAAGAATCATATTTTGTGTGTTTAAATTAACGTTTTTAAAGATTCCACATGAACACATTCTTGAAGAAAATAGTCGTACTTAAAATAAATCTTCTGATGGATATTTCTTTTTTGGATTGAGGTGCTATTAAGCAGGTTGCTCTTTCAGTTCACTTTATTATTTGGTAAGTAACGAATCATATTTTGTGTGTTTAAATTAACATTTTTAAAGATTCCAGATGAACACATTCTTGAAGAAAACAGTCGTACTTAAAATAAATCTTCTGATGGATATTTCTTTTTTGGATTGAGGTGCTATTAAGCAGTTTGCGCTTTCAGTCCATTTTATTATTTGGTAAGTAACGAATCATATTTTGTGTGTTTAAATTAACGTTTTTAAAGATTCCAGATGAACACATTCTTGAAGAAAATAGTCGTACTTAAAATAAATCTTCTGATGTATATTTCTTTTTTGGATTGAGGTGCTATTAAGCAGGTTGCTCTTTCAGTTCACTTTATTATTTGGTAAGTAACGAATCATATTTTGTTTGTTTAGATTAACGTTTTTAAAGATTCCAGATGAACACATTCTTGAAGAAAATAGTCGTACTTAAAATAAATCTTCTGATGGATATTTCTTTTTTGGATTGAGGTGCTATTAAGCAGGTTGCTCTTTCAGTTCACTTTATTATTTGGTAAGTAACGAATCATATTTTGTGTGTTTAAATTAACATTTTTAAAGATTCCAGATGAACACATTCTTGAAGAAAACAGTCGTACTTAAAATAAATCTTCTGATGGATATTTCTTTTTTGGATTGAGGTGCTATTAAGCAGTTTGCGCTTTCAGTCCATTTTATTATTTGGTAAGTAACGAATCATATTTTGTGTGTTTAAATTAACGTTTTTAAAGATTCCAGATGAACACATTCTTGAAGAAAATAGTCGTACTTAAAATCAATCTTCTGATGGATATTTCTTTTTTGGATTGAGGTGCTATTAAGCAGTTTGCTCTTTCAGTCCATTTTATTATTTGGTAAGTAACGAATCATATTTTGTGTGTTTAAATTAACGTTTTTAAAGATTCCAGATGAACACATTCTTGAAGAAAATAGTCGTACTTAAAATAAATCTTCTGATGGATATTTCTTTTTTGGATTGAGGTGCTATTAAGCAGTTTGCTCTTTCAGTCCATTTTATTATTTGGTAAGTAACGAATCATATTTTGTGTGTTTAAATTAACGTTTTTAAAGATTCCAGATGAACACATTCTTGAAGAAAATAGTCGTACTTAAAATAAATCTTCTGATGGATATTTCTTTTTTGGATTGAGGTGCTATTAGGCAGTTTGCTCTTTCAGTCCTTTTATTATTTGGTAAAAAACGAATCATATTTTGTGTGTTTAAATTAACGTTTTTAAAGATTCCAGATGAACACATTCTTGAAGAAAATAGTCGTACTTAAAATAAATCTTCTGATGGATATTTCTTTTTTGGATTGAGGTGCTATTAGGCAGTTTGCTCTTTCAGTCCTTTTATTATTTGGTAAAAAACGAATCATAGTTTGTGTGTTTAAATTAACGTTTTTAAACATTCCAGATGAACACATTCTTGAAGAAAATAGTCTTACTTAAAATAAATCTTCTGATGGATATTTCTTTTTTGGATTGAGGTGCTATTAAGCAGGTTGCTCTTTCAGTTCACTTTATTATTTGGTAAGTAACGAATCATATTTTGTGTGTTTAAATTAACATTTTTAAAGATTCCAGATGAACACATTCTTGAAGAAAATAGTCGTACTTAAAATAAATCTTCTGATGGATATTTCTTTTTTGGATTGAGGTGCTATTAAGCAGTTTGCTCTTTCAGTCCATTTTATTATTTGGTAAGTAACGAATCATATTTTGTGTGTTTAAATTAACGTTTTTAAAGATTCCAGATGAACACATTCTTGAAGAAAATAGTCGTACTTAAAATAAATCTTCTGATGGATATTTCTTTTTTGGATTGAGGTGCTATTAAGCAGTTTGCTCTTTCAGTCCATTTTATTATTTGGTAAGTAACGAATCATATTTTGTGTGTTTAAATTAACGTTTTTAAAGATTCCAGATGAACACATTCTTGAAGAAAATAGTCGTACTTAAAATAAATCTTCTGATGGATATTTCTTTTTTGGATTGAGGTGCTATTAAGCAGGTTGCTCTTTCAGTTCACTTTATTATTTGGTAAGTAACGAATCATATTTTGTGTGTTTAAATTAACGTTTTTAAAGATTCCAGATGAACACATTCTTAAAGAAAATAGTCGTACTTAAAATAAATCTTCTGATGGATATTTTCTTTTGGGTTGAGGTGCTATTAAGCAGTTTGGCTCTTTCAGTCCATTTTATTATTTGGTAAGTAACGAATCATATTTTGTGTTTTAAATTTCCAGATGAACACATTCTTGAAGCAAATAGTCGTACTTAAAATAAATCTTCTGATGGATATTTCTTTTTTGGATTGAGGTGCTATTAAGCAGTTTGATCTTTCAGTCCATTTTATTATTTGGTAAGTAACGAATCATATTTTGTGTGTTTAAATTAACGTTTTTAAAGATTCCAGATGAATACATTCTTGAAGAAAATAGTCGTACTTAAAATCAATCTTCTGATGGATATTTCTTTTTTGGATTGAGGTGCTATTAAGCAGTTTGCTCTTTCAGTCCATTTTATTATTTGGTAAGTAACGAATCATATTTTGTGTGTTTAAATTAACGTTTTTAAAGATTCCAGATGAACGCATTTTTGAAGAAAATAGTCGTACTTAAAATAAATCTTCTGATGGATATTTCTTTTATTTGGATTGAGGTGCTATTAAGCAGGTTGCTCTTTCAGTTCACTTTATTATTTGGTAAGTAATGAATCATATTTTGTGTGTTTAAATTAACGTTTTTAAAGATTCCAGATGAACACATTCTTGAAGAAAATAGTCGTACTTAAAATAAATCTTCTGATGGATATTTCTTTTTTGGATTGAGGTGCTATTAAGCAGTTTGCTCTTTCAGTCCATTTTATTATTTGGTAAGTAACGAATCATATTTTGTGTGTTTAAATTAACGTTTTTAAAGATTCCAGATGAACACATTCTTGAAGAAAATAGTCGTACTTAAAATCAATCTTCTGATGGATAGTTTTTTTTTGGATTGAGGTGCTATTAAGCAGGTTGCTCTTTCAGTTCGCTTTATTATTTGGTAAGTAACGAATCATATTTTGTGTGTTTAAATTAACGTTTTTAAAGATTCCAGATGAACACATTCTTGAAGAAAATAGTCGTACTTAAAATAAATCTTCTGATGGATATTTCTTTTTTTTGGATTGAGGTGCTATTAAGCAGGTTGCTCTTTCAGTTCGCTTTATTATTTGGTAAGTAACGAATCATATTTTGTGTGTTTAAATTAACGTTTTTAAAGATTCCCGATGAACACATTCTTGAAGAAAATAGTCGTACTTAAAATAAATCTTCTGATGTATATTTCTTTTTTGGATTGAGGTGCTATTAAGCAGGTTGCTCTTTCAGTTCACTTTATTATTTGGTAAGTAACGAATCATATTTTGTTTGTTTAGATTAACGTTTTTAAAGATTCCAGATGAACACATTCTTGAAGAAAATAGTCGTACTTAAAATAAATCTTCTGATGGATATTTCTTTTTTGGATTGAGGTGCTATTAGGCAGTTTGCTCTTTCAGTCCTTTTATTATTTTTTAAAAAAAGAATCATATTTTGTGTGTTTAAATTAACGTTTTTAACGATTCCACATGAACACATTCTTGAAGAAAATAGTCGTACTTAAAATAAATCTTCTGATGGATATTTCTTTTTTTTGGATTGAGGTGCTATTAAGCAGGTTGCTCTTTCAGTTCGCTTTATTATTTGGTAAGTAACGAATCATATTTTGTTTGTTTAGATTAACGTTTTTAAAGATTCCAGATGAACACATTCTTGAAGAAAATAGTCGTACTTAAAATAAATCTTCTGATGGATATTTCTTTTTTGGATTGAGGTGCTATTAAGCAGGTTGCTCTTTCAGTTCACTTTATTATTTGGTAAGTAACGAATCATATTTTGTGTGTTTAAATTAACATTTTTAAAGATTCCAGATGAACACATTCTTGAAGAAAACAGTCGTACTTAAAATAAATCTTCTGATGGATATTTCTTTTTTGGATTGAGGTGCTATTAAGCAGTTTGCGCTTTCAGTCCATTTTATTATTTGGTAAGTAACGAATCATATTTTGTGTGTTTAAATTAACGTTTTTAAAGATTCCAGATGAACACATTCTTGAAGAAAATAGTCGTACTTAAAATCAATCTTCTGATGGATATTTCTTTTTTTTGGATTGAGGTGCTATTAAGCAGGTTGCTCTTTCAGTTCGCTTTATTATTTGGTAAGTAACGAATCATATTTTGTGTGTTTAAATTAACGTTTTTAAAGATTCCAGATGAACGCATTCTTGAAGAAAATAGTCGTACTTAAAATAAATCTTCTGATAGATATTTCTTTTATTTGGATTGAGGTGCTATTAAGCAGGTTGCTCTTTCAGTTCACTTTATTATTTGGTAAGTATCGAATCATATTTTGTGAGTTTAAATTAACGTTTTTAAAGATTCCAGATGAACATATTCTTGACGAAAATAGTCGTACTTAAAATAAATCTTCTGATGGATATTTCTTTTTTGGATTGAGGTGCTATTAAGCAGTTTGCTCTTTCAGTCCATTTTATTATTTGGTAAGTAACGAATCATATTTTGTGTGTTTAAATAAACGTTTTTAAAGATTCCAGATGAACACATTCTTGAAGAAAATAGTCGTACTTAAAATCATTTTTCTGATGGATATTTTTTTTTTTTGGATTGAGGTGCTATTAAGCAGGTTGCTCTTTCAGTTCGCTTTATTGTTTGGTAAGTAACGAATCATATTTTGTGTGTTTAAATTAACGTTTTTAAAGATTCCAGATGAACACATTCTTGAAGAAAATAGTCGTACTTAAAATAAATCTTCTGATGGATATTTCTTTTTTGGATTGAGGTGCTATTAAGCAGTTTGCTCTTTCAGTCCATTTTATTATTTGGTTAGTAACGAATCATATTTTGTGTGTTTAAATTAACGTTTTTAAAGATTCCAGATGAACACATTCTTGAAGAAAATAGTCGTACTTAAAATAAATCTTCTGATGGATATTTCTTTTTTGGATTGAGGTGCTATTAAGCAGTTTGCTCTTTCAGTTCGTTTTATTATTTGGTAAGTAACGAATCATATTTTGTTTGTTTAAATTAACGTTTTTAAAGATTCCAGATGAACACATTCTTGAAGAAAATAGTCGTACATAAAATCAATCTTCTGATGAATATTTCTTTTTTGGATTGAGGTGCTATTAAGCAGGTTGCTCTTTCAGTCCATTTTATTATTTGGTAAGTAACGAATCATATTTTGTGTGTTTAAATTAGCGTTTTTAAAGATTCTAGATGAACACATTCTTGAAGAAAATAGTCGCACTTAAAATAAATCTTCTGATGGCTATTTCTTTTTTTGGATTGAGGTGCTATTAAGCAGTTTGCTCCTTAAGTCAATTTTATTATTTGGTATGTAAAGAATCATATTTTGTGTGTTTAAAATAACATTTTTAAAGATTCCAGATGAACACATTCTTGAAGAAAATAGTCGTACTTAAAATCAATCTTCTGATGGATATTTCTTTTTTTTGGATTGAGGTGCTATTAAGCAGGTTGCTCTTTCAGTTCACTTTATTATTTGGTAAGTAACGTATCATATTTTGTGTGTTTAAATTACCGTTTTTAAAGATTCCAGATGAACACATTCTTGAAGAAAATAGTCGTACTTAAAATAAATCTTCTGATGGATATTTTCTTTTGGGTTGAGGTGCTATTAAGCAGTTTGGCTCTTTCAGTCCATTTTATTATTTGGTAAGTAACGATTCATATTTTGTGTTTTAAATTTCCAGATGAACACATTCTTGAAGCAAATAGTCGTACTTAAAATAAATCTTCTGATGGATATTTCTTTTTTGAATTGAGGTGCTATTAGGCAGTTTGCTCTTTCAGTCCTTTTATTATTTGGTAAAAATCGAATCATATTTTGTGTGTTTAAATTAACGTTTTTAAAGATTCCAGATGAACACATTCTTGAAGAAAATAGTCGTACTTAAAATAAATCTTCTGATGGATATTTCTTTTTTGGATTGAGGTGCTATTAAGCAATTTGCTCTTTCAGTCCATTTTATTATTTGGTAAGTAACGAATCATATTTTGTGTGTTTAAATTAATGTTTTTAAAGATTCCAGATGAACACATTCTTGAAGAAAATAGTCGTACTTAAAATAAATCTTCTGATGGATATTTCTTTTTTGGATTGACGTGCTATTAGGCAGTTTGCTCTTTCAGTCCTTTTATTATTTGGTAAAAAACGAATCATATTTTGTGTGTTTAAATTAACGTTTTTAAAGATTCCAGATGAACACATTCTTGAAGAAAATAGTCGTACTTAAAATAAATCTTCTGATGGATATTTCTTTTTTGGATTGAGGTGCTATTAAGCAGTTTGCTCTTTCAGTCCATTTTATTATTTGGTAAGTAACGAATCATATTTTGTGTGTTTAAATTAACGTTTTTAAAGATTCCAGATGAACACATTCTTGAAGAAAATAGTCGTACTTAAAATCAATCTTCTGATGGATAGTTTTTTTTTGGATTGAGGTGCTATTAAGCAGGTTGCTCTTTCAGTTCGCTTTATTATTTGGTAAGTAACGAATCATATTTTGTGTGTTTAAATTAACGTTTTTAAAGATTCCAGATGAACACATTCTTGAAGAAAATAGTCGTACTTAAAATAAATCTTCTGATGGATATTTCTTTTTTTTGGATTGAGGTGCTATTAAGCAGGTTGCTCTTTCAGTTCGCTTTATTATTTGGTAAGTAACGAATCATATTTTGTGTGTTTAAATTAACGTTTTTAAAGATTCCAGATGAACACATTCTTGAAGAAAATAGTCGTACTTAAAATAAATCTTCTGATGTATATTTCTTTTTTGGATTGAGGTGCTATTAAGCAGGTTGCTCTTTCAGTTCACTTTATTATTTGGTAAGTAACGAATCATATTTTGTTTGTTTAGATTAACGTTTTTAAAGATTCCAGATGAACACATTCTTGAAGAAAATAGTCGTACTTAAAATAAATCTTCTGATGGATATTTCTTTTTTGGATTGAGGTGCTATTAGGCAGTTTGCTCTTTCAGTCCTTTTATTATTTTTTAAAAAAAGAATCATATTTTGTGTGTTTAAATTAACGTTTTTAAAGATTCCACATGAACACATTCTTGAAGAAAATAGTCGTACTTAAAATAAATCTTCTGATGGATATTTCTTTTTTGGATTGAGGTGCTATTAAGCAGGTTGCTCTTTCAGTTCACTTTATTATTTGGTAAGTAACGAATCATATTTTGTGTGTTTAAATTAACATTTTTAAAGATTCCAGATGAACACATTCTTGAAGAAAACAGTCGTACTTAAAATAAATCTTCTGATGGATATTTCTTTTTTGGATTGAGGTGCTATTAAGCAGTTTGCGCTTTCAGTCCATTTTATTATTTGGTAAGTAACGAATCATATTTTGTGTGTTTAAATTAACGTTTTTAAAGATTCCAGATGAACACATTCTTGAAGAAAATAGTCGTACTTAAAATAAATCTTCTGATGTATATTTCTTTTTTGGATTGAGGTGCTATTAAGCAGGTTGCTCTTTCAGTTCACTTTATTATTTGGTAAGTAACGAATCATATTTTGTTTGTTTAGATTAACGTTTTTAAAGATTCCAGATGAACACATTCTTGAAGAAAATAGTCGTACTTAAAATAAATCTTCTGATGGATATTTCTTTTTTGGATTGAGGTGCTATTAAGCAGGTTGCTCTTTCAGTTCACTTTATTATTTGGTAAGTAACGAATCATATTTTGTGTGTTTAAATTAACATTTTTAAAGATTCCAGATGAACACATTCTTGAAGAAAACAGTCGTACTTAAAATAAATCTTCTGATGGATATTTCTTTTTTGGATTGAGGTGCTATTAAGCAGTTTGCGCTTTCAGTCCATTTTATTATTTGGTAAGTAACGAATCATATTTTGTGTGTTTAAATTAACGTTTTTAAAGATTCCAGATGAACACATTCTTGAAGAAAATAGTCGTACTTAAAATCAATCTTCTGATGGATATTTCTTTTTTGGATTGAGGTGCTATTAAGCAGTTTGCTCTTTCAGTCCATTTTATTATTTGGTAAGTAACGAATCATATTTTGTGTGTTTAAATTAACGTTTTTAAAGATTCCAGATGAACACATTCTTGAAGAAAATAGTCGTACTTAAAATAAATCTTCTGATGGATATTTCTTTTTTGGATTGAGGTGCTATTAAGCAGTTTGCTCTTTCAGTCCATTTTATTATTTGGTAAGTAACGAATCATATTTTGTGTGTTTAAATTAACGTTTTTAAAGATTCCAGATGAACACATTCTTGAAGAAAATAGTCGTACTTAAAATAAATCTTCTGATGGATATTTCTTTTTTGGATTGAGGTGCTATTAGGCAGTTTGCTCTTTCAGTCCTTTTATTATTTGGTAAAAAACGAATCATATTTTGTGTGTTTAAATTAACGTTTTTAAAGATTCCAGATGAACACATTCTTGAAGAAAATAGTCGTACTTAAAATAAATCTTCTGATGGATATTTCTTTTTTGGATTGAGGTGCTATTAGGCAGTTTGCTCTTTCAGTCCTTTTATTATTTGGTAAAAAACGAATCATAGTTTGTGTGTTTAAATTAACGTTTTTAAACATTCCAGATGAACACATTCTTGAAGAAAATAGTCTTACTTAAAATAAATCTTCTGATGGATATTTCTTTTTTGGATTGAGGTGCTATTAAGCAGGTTGCTCTTTCAGTTCACTTTATTATTTGGTAAGTAACGAATCATATTTTGTGTGTTTAAATTAACATTTTTAAAGATTCCAGATGAACACATTCTTGAAGAAAATAGTCGTACTTAAAATAAATCTTCTGATGGATATTTCTTTTTTGGATTGAGGTGCTATTAAGCAGTTTGCTCTTTCAGTCCATTTTATTATTTGGTAAGTAACGAATCATATTTTGTGTGTTTAAATTAACGTTTTTAAAGATTCCAGATGAACACATTCTTGAAGAAAATAGTCGTACTTAAAATAAATCTTCTGATGGATATTTCTTTTTTGAATTGAGGTGCTATTAGGCAGTTTGCTCTTTCAGTCCTTTTATTATTTTGTAAAAAACGAATCATATTTTGTGTGTTTAAATTAACGTTTTTAAAGATTCCAGATGAACACATTCTTGAAGAAAATAGTCGTACTTAAAATAAATCTTCTGATGGATATTTCTTTTTTGGATTGAGGTGCTATTAAGCAATTTGCTCTTTCAGTCCATTTTATTATTTGGTAAGTAACGAATCATATTTTGTGTGTTTAAATTAATGTTTTTAAAGATTCCAGATGAACACATTCTTGAAGAAAATAGTCGTACTTAAAATAAATCTTCTGATGGATATTTCTTTTTTGGATTGACGTGCTATTAGGCAGTTTGCTCTTTCAGTCCTTTTATTATTTGGTAAAAAACGAATCATATTTTGTGTGTTTAAATTAACGTGTTTAAAGATTCCAGATGAACACATTCTTGAAGAAAATAGTAGTACTTAAAATAAATCTTCTGCTGGATATTTCTTTTTTTTGGATTGAGGTGCTATTAAGCAGGTTGCTCTTTCAGTTCGCTTTATTATTTGGTAAGTAACGAATCATATTTTGTGTGTTTAAATTAACGTTTTTAAAGATTCCAGATGAACACATTCTTGAAGAAAATAGTCGTACTTAAAATAAATCTTCTGATGGATATTTCTTTTTTTTTGGATTGAGGTGCTATTAAGCAGTTTGCTCTTTCAGTCCATTTTATTATTTGGTAAAAAACGAATCATATTTTGTGTGTTTAAATTAACGTTTTTAAAGATTCCAGATGAACACATTCTTGAAGAAAGTAGTCGTACTTAAAATAAATCTTCTGATGGATATTTCTTTTTTGGATTGAGGTGCTATTAAGCAGTTTGCTCTTTCAGTCCATTTTATTATTTGGTAAGTAACGAATCATATTTTGTGTGTTTAAATTAACGTTTTTAAAGATTCCAGATGAACACATTCTTGAAGAAAATAGTCGTACTTAAAATAAATCTTCTGATGGATATTTCTTTTTTGGATTGAGGTGCTATTAGGCAGTTTGCTCTTTCAGTCCTTTTATTATTTGGTAAAAAACGAATCATAGTTTGTGTGTTTAAATTAACGTTTTTAAACATTCCAGATGAACACATTCTTGAAGAAAATAGTCTTACTTAAAATAAATCTTCTGATGGATATTTCTTTTTTGGATTGAGGTGCTATTAAGCAGGTTGCTCTTTCAGTTCACTTTATTATTTGGTAAGTAACGAATCATATTTTGTGTGTTTAAATTAACATTTTTAAAGATTCCAGATGAACACATTCTTGAAGAAAATAGTCGTACTTAAAATAAATCTTCTGATGGATATTTCTTTTTTGGATTGAGGTGCTATTAAGCAGTTTGCTCTTTCAGTCCATTTTATTATTTGGTAAGTAACGAATCATATTTTGTGTGTTTAAATTAACGTTTTTAAAGATTCCAGATGAACACATTCTTGAAGAAAATAGTCGTACTTAAAATAAATCTTCTGATGGATATTTCTTTTTTGGATTGAGGTGCTATTAAGCAGGTTGCTCTTTCAGTTCACTTTATTATTTGGTAAGTAACGAATCATATTTTGTGTGTTTAAATTAACGTTTTTAAAGATTCCAGATGAACACATTCTTAAAGAAAATAGTCGTACTTAAAATAAATCTTCTGATGGATATTTTCTTTTGGGTTGAGGTGCTATTAAGCAGTTTGGCTCTTTCAGTCCATTTTATTATTTGGTAAGTAACGAATCATATTTTGTGTTTTAAATTTCCAGATGAACACATTCTTGAAGCAAATAGTCGTACTTAAAATAAATCTTCTGATGGATATTTCTTTTTTGGATTGAGGTGCTATTAAGCAGTTTGATCTTTCAGTCCATTTTATTATTTGGTAAGTAACGAATCATATTTTGTGTGTTTAAATTAACGTTTTTAAAGATTCCAGATGAATACATTCTTGAAGAAAATAGTCGTACTTAAAATCAATCTTCTGATGGATATTTCTTTTTTGGATTGAGGTGCTATTAAGCAGTTTGCTCTTTCAGTCCATTTTATTATTTGGTAAGTAACGAATCATATTTTGTGTGTTTAAATTAACGTTTTTAAAGATTCCAGATGAACGCATTTTTGAAGAAAATAGTCGTACTTAAAATAAATCTTCTGATGGATATTTCTTTTATTTGGATTGAGGTGCTATTAAGCAGGTTGCTCTTTCAGTTCACTTTATTATTTGGTAAGTAATGAATCATATTTTGTGTGTTTAAATTAACGTTTTTAAAGATTCCAGATGAACACATTCTTGAAGAAAATAGTCGTACTTAAAATAAATCTTCTGATGGATATTTCTTTTTTGGATTGAGGTGCTATTAAGCAGTTTGCTCTTTCAGTCCATTTTATTATTTGGTAAGTAACGAATCATATTTTGTGTGTTTAAATTAACGTTTTTAAAGATTCCAGATGAACACATTCTTGAAGAAAATAGTCGTACTTAAAATAAATCTTCTGATGGATATTTCTTTTTTTTGGATTGAGGTGCTATTAAGCAGGTTGCTCTTTCAGTTCGCTTTATTATTTGGTAAGTAACGAATCATATTTTGTGTGTTTAAATTAACGTTTTTAAAGATTCCCGATGAACACATTCTTGAAGAAAATAGTCGTACTTAAAATAAATCTTCTGATGTATATTTCTTTTTTGGATTGAGGTGCTATTAAGCAGGTTGCTCTTTCAGTTCACTTTATTATTTGGTAAGTAACGAATCATATTTTGTTTGTTTAGATTAACGTTTTTAAAGATTCCAGATGAACACATTCTTGAAGAAAATAGTCGTACTTAAAATAAATCTTCTGATGGATATTTCTTTTTTGGATTGAGGTGCTATTAGGCAGTTTGCTCTTTCAGTCCTTTTATTATTTTTTAAAAAAAGAATCATATTTTGTGTGTTTAAATTAACGTTTTTAACGATTCCACATGAACACATTCTTGAAGAAAATAGTCGTACTTAAAATAAATCTTCTGATGGATATTTCTTTTTTGGATTGAGGTGCTATTAAGCAGGTTGCTCTTTCAGTTCACTTTATTATTTGGTAAGTAACGAATCATATTTTGTGTGTTTAAATTAACATTTTTAAAGATTCCAGATGAACACATTCTTGAAGAAAACAGTCGTACTTAAAATAAATCTTCTGATGGATATTTCTTTTTTGGATTGAGGTGCTATTAAGCAGTTTGCGCTTTCAGTCCATTTTATTATTTGGTAAGTAACGAATCATATTTTGTGTGTTTAAATTAACGTTTTTAAAGATTCCAGATGAACACATTCTTGAAGAAAATAGTCGTACTTAAAATCAATCTTCTGATGGATATTTCTTTTTTTTTGGATTGAGGTGCTATTAAGCAGGTTGCTCTTTCAGTTCGCTTTATTATTTGGTAAGTAACGAATCATATTTTGTGTGTTTAAATTAACGTTTTTAAAGATTCCAGATGAACGCATTCTTGAAGAAAATAGTCGTACTTAAAATAAATCTTCTGATAGATATTTCTTTTATTTGGATTGAGGTGCTATTAAGCAGGTTGCTCTTTCAGTTCACTTTATTATTTGGTAAGTATCGAATCATATTTTGTGAGTTTAAATTAACGTTTTTAAAGATTCCAGATGAACACATTCTTGACGAAAATAGTCGTACTTAAAATAAATCTTCTGATGGATATTTCTTTTTTGGATTGAGGTGCTATTAAGCAGTTTGCTCTTTCAGTCCATTTTATTATTTGGTAAGTAACGAATCATATTTTGTGTGTTTAAATAAACGTTTTTAAAGATTCCAGATGAACACATTCTTGAAGAAAATAGTCGTACTTAAAATCATTTTTCTGATGGATATTTTTTTTTTTTGGATTGAGGTGCTATTAAGCAGGTTGCTCTTTCAGTTCGCTTTATTATTTGGTAAGTAACGAATCATATTTTGTGTGTTTAAATTAACGTTTTTAAAGATTCCAGATGAACACATTCTTGAAGAAAATAGTCGTACTTAAAATAAATCTTCTGATGGATATTTCTTTTTTGGATTGAGGTGCTATTAAGCAGTTTGCTCTTTCAGTCCATTTTATTATTTGGTTAGTAACGAATCATATTTTGTGTGTTTAAATTAACGTTTTTAAAGATTCCAGATGAACACATTCTTAAAGAAAATAGTCGTACTTAAAATAAATCTTCTGATGGATATTTCTTTTTTGGATTGAGGTGCTATTAAGCAGTTTGCTCTTTCAGTTCGCTTTATTATTTGGTAAGTAACGAATCATATTTTGTTTGTTTAAATTAACGTTTTTAAAGATTCCAGATGAACACATTCTTGAAGAAAATAGTCGTACATAAAATCAATCTTCTGATGAATATTTCTTTTTTGGATTGAGGTGCTATTAAGCAGGTTGCTCTTTCAGTCCATTTTATTATTTGGTAAGTAACGAATCATATTTTGTGTGTTTAAATTAGCGTTTTTAAAGATTCCAGATGAACACATTCTTGAAGAAAATAGTCGTACTTAAAATAAATCTTCTGATGGCTATTTCTTTTTTTGGATTGAGGTGCTATTAAGCAGTTTGCTCCTTAAGTCAATTTTATTATTTGGTATGTAAAGAATCATATTTTGTGTGTTTAAAATAACATTTTTAAAGATTCCAGATGAACACATTCTTGAAGAAAATAGTCGTACTTAAAATAAATCTTCTGATGGATATTTCTTTTTTGGATTGAGGTGCTATTAAGCAATTTGCTCTTTCAGTCCATTTTATTATTTGGTAAGTAACGAATCATATTTTGTGTGTTTAAATTAATGTTTTTAAAGATTCCAGATGAACACATTCTTGAAGAAAATAGTCGTACTTAAAATAAATCTTCTGATGGATATTTCTTTTTTGGATTGACGTGCTATTAGGCAGTTTGCTCTTTCAGTCCTTTTATTATTTGGTAAAAAACGAATCATATTTTGTGTGTTTAAATTAACGTGTTTAAAGATTCCAGATGAACACATTCTTGAAGAAAATAGTAGTACTTAAAATAAATCTTCTGCTGGATATTTCTTTTTTTTGGATTGAGGTGCTATTAAGCAGGTTGCTCTTTCAGTTCGCTTTATTATTTGGTAAGTAACGAATCATATTTTGTGTGTTTAAATTAACGTTTTTAAAGATTCCAGATGAACACATTCTTGAAGAAAATAGTCGTACTTAAAATAAATCTTCTGATGGATATTTCTTTTTTTTTGGATTGAGGTGCTATTAAGCAGTTTGCTCTTTCAGTCCATTTTATTATTTGGTAAAAAACGAATCATATTTTGTGTGTTTAAATTAACGTTTTTAAAGATTCCAGATGAACACATTCTTGAAGAAAGTAGTCGTACTTAAAATAAATCTTCTGATGGATATTTCTTTTTTGGATTGAGGTGCTATTAAGCAGTTTGCTCTTTCAGTCCATTTTATTATTTGGTAAGTAACGAATCATATTTTGTGTGTTTAAATTAACGTTTTTAAAGATTCCAGATGAACACATTCTTGAAGAAAATAGTCGTACTTAAAATAAATCTTCTGATGTATATTTCTTTTTTGGATTGAGGTGCTATTAAGCAGGTTGCTCTTTCAGTTCACTTTATTATTTGGTAAGTAACGAATCATATTTTGTTTGTTTAGATTAACGTTTTTAAAGATTCCAGATGAACACATTCTTGAAGAAAATAGTCGTACTTAAAATAAATCTTCTGATGGATATTTCTTTTTTGGATTGAGGTGCTATTAGGCAGTTTGCTCTTTCAGTCCTTTTATTATTTTTTAAAAAAAGAATCATATTTTGTGTGTTTAAATTAACGTTTTTAAAGATTCCACATGAACACATTCTTGAAGAAAATAGTCGTACTTAAAATAAATCTTCTGATGGATATTTCTTTTTTGGATTGAGGTGCTATTAAGCAGGTTGCTCTTTCAGTTCACTTTATTATTTGGTAAGTAACGAATCATATTTTGTGTTTTAAATTTCCAGATGAACACATTCTTGAAGCAAATAGTCGTACTTAAAATAAATCTTCTGATGGATATTTCTTTTTTGGATTGAGGTGCTATTAAGCAGTTTGCTCTTTCAGTCCATTTTATTATTTGGTAAGTAACGAATCATATTTTGTGTGTTTAAATTAACCTTTTTAAAGATTCCAGATGAATACATTCTTGAAGAAAATAGTCGTACTTAAAATCAATCTTCTGATGGATATTTCTTTTTTGGATTGAGGTGCTATTAAGCAGTTTGCTCTTTCAGTCCATTTTATTATTTGGTAAGTAACGAATCATATTTTGTGTGTTTAAATTAACGTTTTTAAAGATTCCAGATGAACGCATTTTTGAAGAAAATAGTCGTACTTAAAATAAATCTTCTGATGGATATTTCTTTTATTTGGATTGAGGTGCTATTAAGCAGGTTGCTCTTTCAGTTCACTTTATTATTTGGTAAGTAATGAATCATATTTTGTGTGTTTAAATTAACGTTTTTAAAGATTCCAGATGAACACATTCTTGAAGAAAATAGTCGTACTTAAAATAAATCTTCTGATGGATATTTCTTTTTTGGATTGAGGTGCTATTAAGCAGTTTGCTCTTTCAGTCCATTTTATTATTTGGTTAGTAACGAATCATATTTTGTGTGTTTAAATTAACGTTTTTAAAGATTCCAGATGAACACATTCTTGAAGAAAATAGTCGTACTTAAAATCAATCTTCTGATGGATAGTTTTTTTTTGGATTGAGGTGCTATTAAGCAGGTTGCTCTTTCAGTTCGCTTTATTATTTGGTAAGTAACGAATCATATTTTGTGTGTTTAAATTAACGTTTTTAAAGATTCCAGATGAACACATTCTTGAAGAAAATAGTCGTACTTAAAATAAATCTTCTGATGGATATTTCTTTTTTTTGGATTGAGGTGCTATTAAGCAGGTTGCTCTTTCAGTTCGCTTTATTATTTGGTAAGTAACGAATCATATTTTGTGTGTTTAAATTAACGTTTTTAAAGATTCCAGATGAACACATTCTTGAAGAAAATAGTCGTACTTAAAATAAATCTTCTGATGTATATTTCTTTTTTGGATTGAGGTGCTATTAAGCAGGTTGCTCTTTCAGTTCACTTTATTATTTGGTAAGTATCGAATCATATTTTGTGAGTTTAAATTAACGTTTTTAAAGATTCCAGATGAACACATTCTTGAAGAAAATAGTCGTACTTAAAATAAATCTTCTGATGGATATTTCTTTTTTGGATTGAGGTGCTATTAAGCAGTTTGCTCTTTCAGTCCATTTTATTATTTGGTAAGTAACGAATCATATTTTGTGTGTTTAAATAAACGTTTTTAAAGATTCCAGATGAACACATTCTTGAAGAAAATAGTCGTACTTAAAATCATTTTTCTGATGGATATTTTTTTTTTTTGGATTGAGGTGCTATTAAGCAGGTTGCTCTTTCAGTTCGCTTTATTATTTGGTAAGTAACGAATCATATTTTGTGTGTTTAAATTAACATTTTTAAAGATTCCAGATGAACACATTCTTGAAGAAAATAGTCGTACTTAAAATAAATCTTCTGATGGATATTTCTTTTTTGGATTGAGGTGCTATTAAGCAGTTTGCTCTTTCAGTTCGCTTTATTATTTGGTAAGTAACGAATCATATTTTGTTTGTTTAAATTAACGTTTTTAAAGATTCCAGATGAACACATTCTTGAAGAAAATAGTCGTACTTAAAATAAATCTTCTGATGGATATTTCTTTTTTGGATTGAGGTGCTATTAAGCAGGTTGCTCTTTCAGTTCGCTTTATTATTTGGTAAGTAACGAATCATATTTTGTGTGTTTAAATTAACATTTTTAAAGATTCCAGATGAACACATTCTTGAAGAAAATAGTCGTACTTAAAATAAATCTTCTGATGGATATTTCTTTTTTGGATTGAGGTGCTATTAAGCAGTTTGCTCTTTCAGTCCATTTTATTATTTGGTTAGTAACGAATCATATTTTGTGTGTTTAAATTAACGTTTTTAAAGATTCCAGATGAACACATTCTTGAAGAAAATAGTCGTACTTAAAATAAATCTTCTGCTGGATATTTCTATTTTGGATTGAGGTGCTATTAAGCAATTTGCTCTTTCAGTCCATTTTATTATTTGGTAAGTAACGAATCATATTTTGTGTGTTTAAATTAACGTTTTTAAAGATTCCAGATGAACACATTCTTGAAGAAAATAGTCGTACTTAAAATAAATCTTCTGATGGATATTTCTTTTATTTGGATTGAGGTGCTATTAAGCAGTTTGCTCTTTCAGTCCATTTTATTATTTGGTAAGTAACGAATCATATTTTGTGTGTTTAAATTAACGTTTTTGAAGATTTCAGATGAACACATTCTTGAAGAAAATAGTCGTACTTAAAATAAATCTTCTGATGGATATTTCTTTTTTTTTGGATTGAGGTGCTATTAAGCAGGTTGCTCTTTCAGTTCACTTTATTATTTGGTAAGTAACGAATCATATTTTGTGTGTTTAAATTAACGTTTTTAAAGATTCCAGATGAACACATTCTTCAAGAAAATGGTCGTACTTAAAATAAATCTTCTGATGGATATTTCTTTTTTGGATTGAGGTGGTATTAAGCAGTTTGCTCTTTCAGTCCATTTTATTATTTGGTAAGTAACGAATCATATTTTGTCTGTTTAAATTAACGTGTTTAAAAATTCCAGATGAACATATTCTTGAAGAAAATAGTCGTACTTAAAATCAATCTTCTGATGGATATTTCTTTTTTTTGGATTGAGGTGCTATTAAGCAGGTTGCTCTTTCAGTTCACTTTATTATTTGGTAAGTAACGTATCATATTTTGTGTGTTTAAATTACCGTTTTTAAAGATTCTAGATGAACACATTCTTGAAGAAAATAGTCGTACTTAAAATAAATCTTCTGATGGATATTTTCTTTTGGGTTGAGGTGCTATTAAGCAGTTTGGCTCTTTCAGTCCATTTTATTATTTGGTAAGTAACGATTCATATTTTGTGTTTTAAATTTCCAGATGAACACATTCTTGAAGCAAATAGTCGTACTTAAAATAAATCTTCTGATGGATATTTCTTTTTTGGATTGAGGTGCTATTAGGCAGTTTGCTCTTTCAGTCCTTTTATTATTTGGTAAAAAACGAATCATATTTTGTGTGTTTAAATTAACGTTTTTAAAGATTCCAGATGAACACATTCTTGAAGAAAATAGTCCTACTTAAAATAAATCTTCTGATGGATATTTCTTTTTTGGATTGAGGTGCTATTAGGCAGTTTGCTCTTTCAGTCCTTTTATTATTTGGTAAAAAACGAATCATATTTTGTGTGTTTAAATTAACGTTTTTAAACATTCCAGATGAACACATTCTTGAAGAAAATAGTCTTACTTAAAATAAATCTTCTGATGGATATTTCTTTTTTGGATTGAGGTGCTATTAAGCAGGTTGCTCTTTCAGTTCACTTTATTATTTGGTAAGTAACGAATCATATTTTGTGTGTTTAAATTAACATTTTTAAAGATTCCAGATGAACACATTCTTGAAGAAAATAGTCGTACTTAAAATAAATCTTCTGATGGATATTTCTTTTTTGGGTTGAGGTGCTATTAAGCAGTTTGCTCTTTCAGTCCATTTTATTATTTGGTAAGTAACGAATCATATTTTGTGTGTTTAAATTAAAGTTTGTAAAGATTCCAGATGAACACATTCTTGAAGAAAATAGTCGTACTTAAAATAAATCTTCTGATGGATATTTCTTTTTTGGATTGAGGTGCTATTAAGCAGGTTGCTCTTTCAGTTCACTTTATTATTTGGTAAGTAACGAATCATATTTTGTCTGTTTAAATTAACATTTTTAAAGATTTCAGATGAACACATTCTTCAAGAAAATAGTAGTACTTAAAATAAATCTTCTGCTGGATATTTATTTTTTTTGGATTGAGGTGCTATTAAGCAGTTTGCTCTTTCAGTTCACTTTATTATTTGGTAAGTAACGAATCATATTTTGTTTGTTTAAATTAACGTTTTTAAAGATTCCAGATGAACATATTCTTGAAGAAAATAGTCGTACTTAAAATCAATCTTCTGATGGATATTTCTTTTTTTTGGATTGAGGTGCTATTAAGCAGTTTGCTCTTTCAGTCCTTTTATTATTTGGTAAAAAACGAATCATATTTTGTGTGTTTAAATTAACGTTTTTAAAGATTCCAGATGAACACATTCTTGAAGAAAATAGTCGTACTTAAAATAAATCTTCTGATGGATATTTTCTTTTGGGTTGAGGTGCTATTAAGCAGTTTGGCTCTTTCAGTCCATTTTATTATTTGGTAAGTAACGATTCATATTTTGTGTTTTAAATTTCCAGATGAACACATTCTTGAAGCAAATAGTCGTACTTAAAATAAATCTTCTGATGGATATTTCTTTTTTGGATTGAGGTGCTATTAGGCAGTTTGCTCTTTCAGTCCTTTTATTATTTGGTAAAAAACGAATCATATTTTGTGTGTTTAAATTAACGTTTTTAAAGATTCCAGATGAACACATTCTTGAAGAAAATAGTCGTACTTAAAATAAATCTTCTGATAGATATTTCTTTTTTGGATTGAGGTGCTATTAGGCAGTTTGCTCTTTCAGTCCTTTTGTTATTTGGTAAAAAACGAATCATATTTTGTGTGTTTAAATTAACGTTTTTAAAGATTCCAGATGAACACATTCTTGAAGCAAATAGTCGTACTTAAAATAAATCTTCTGATGGATATTTCTTTTTTGGATTGAGGTGCTATTAGGCAGTTTGCTCTTTCAGTCCTTTTATTATTTGGTAAAAAACGAATCATATTTTGTGTGTTTAAATTAACGTTTTTAAAGATTCCAGATGAACACATTCTTGAAGAAAATAGTCGTACTTAAAATAAATCTTCTGATGGATATTTCTTTTTTGGATTGAGGTGCTATTAAGCAGGTTACTCTTTCAGTTCACTTTATTATTTGGTAAGTAACGAATCATATTTTGTGTGTTTCAATTGACATTTTTAAAGATTCCAGATGAACACATTCTTGAAGAAAATAGTCGTACTTAAAATAAATCTTCTGATGGATATTTCTTTTTTGGATTGAGGTGCTATTAAGCAGGTTGCTCTTTAAGTTCACTTTATTATTTGGTAAGTAACGAATCATATTTTGTGTGTTTAAATTAACATTTTTAAAGATTTCAGGTGAACACATTCTTCAAGAAAATAGCAGTACTTAAAATAAATCATCTGCTGGATATTTCTTTTTTTTTGGCTTGAGGTGCTATTAAGCAAGTTGCTCTTTCAGTTCACTTTATTATTTGGTAAGTAACGAATCATATTTTGTGTGTTTAAATTAACATTTTTAAAGATTTCAGATGAACACATTCTTCAAGAAAATAGAAGTACTTAAAATAAATCTTCTGCTGGATATTTCTTTTTTTTTGGCTTGAGGTGCTATTAAGCAGGTTGCTCTTTCAGTTCACTTTATTATTTGGTAAGTAACGAATCATATTTTGTGTGTTTAAATTACCGTTTTTAAAGATTCCAGATGAACACATTCTTGAAGAAAATAGTCGTACTATTAAGCAGGTCAGTTCGCTTTATTATTTTTTAAGTAACGAATCATATTTTGTGTGTTTAAATTAACATTTTTAAAGATTTCAGATGAACACATTCTTCAAGAAAATAGTCGTACTTAAAATAAATCTTCTGATGGATATTTCTTTTATTTGGATTGAGGTGCTATTAGGCAGTTTGCTCTTTCAGTCATTCTTGAAGAAAATAGTCGTACTTAAAATAAATCTTCTGATGGATATTTCTTTTTTGGATTGAGGTGCTATTAAGCAGGTTGCTCTTTCAGTTCGCTTTATTATTTGGTAAGTAACGAATCATATTTTGTGTGTTTAAATTAACGTTTTTAAAGATTCCAGATGAACACATTCTTGAAGAAAATAGTCGTACTTAAAATAAATCTTCTGATGGATATTTCTTTTATTTGGATTGAGGTGCTATTAAGCAGGTTGCTCTTTCAGTTCACTTTATTAATTGGTAAGTAACGAATCATAATTTGTGTGTTTAAATTAACGTTTTTAAAGATTCCTGATGAACACATTCTGGAAGAAAATAGTCGTAATTAAAATAAATCTTCTGATGGATATTTCTTTTTTGGATTGAGGTGCTATTAAGCAGTTTGCTCTTTCAGTCCATTTTATTATTTGGTAAGTAACGAATCATATTTTGTGTGTTTAAATTAACGTTTTTGAAGATTTCAGATGAACACATTCTTGAAGAAAATAGTCGTACTTAAAATCAATCTTCTGATGGATATTTCTTTTTTTTGGATTGAGGTGCTATTAAGCAGGTTGCTCTTTCAGTTCGCTTTATTATTTGGTAAGTAACGAATCATATTTTGTGTGTTTAAATTAACGTTTTTAAAGATTCCAGATGAACACATTCTTGAAGAAAATAGTCGTACTTAAAATAAATCTTCTGATGGATATTTCTTTTTTTTTTGGATTGAGGTGCTATTAAGCAGGTTGCTCTTTCAGTTCGCTTTATTATTTGGTAAGTAACGAATCATATTTTGTGTGTTTAAATTAACGTTTTTCAAGATTCCAGATGAACACATTCTTGAAGAAAATAGTCGTACTTAAAATAAATCTTCTGATGGATATTTCTTTTATTTGGATTGAGGTGCTATTAAGCAGGTTGCTCTTTCAGTTCACTTTATTAATTGGTAAGTAACGAATCATATTTTGTGTGTTTAAATTAACGTTTTTAAAGATTCCAGATGAACACATTCTTGAAGAAAGTACTTAAAATCAATCTTCTGATGGATAGTTTTTTTTTGGATTGAGGTGCTATTAAGCAGGTTGCTCTTTCAGTTCGCTTTATTATTTGGTAAGTAACGAATCATATTTTGTGTGTTTAAATTAACGTTTTTAAAGATTCCAGATGAACACATTCTTGAAGAAAATAGTCGTACTTAAAATAAATCTTCTGATGGATATTTCTTTTTTTTGGATTGAGGTGCTATTAAGCAGGTTGCTCTTTCAGTTCGCTTTATTATTTGGTAAGTAACGAATCATATTTTCTGTGTTTAAATTAACGTTTTTAAAGATTCCAGATGAACACATTTGTGAACTACCCCCGATTGTAAAAGTAAGATGTTAGTTTGAAAGGGAGACTTTAATAATTTCTGAATTGTTAAATTCAGAAACCAACCGAGGATAATACGACATATTTAAATTGAGTGGGTTCGTTGGGATTACGGTTATTGATACAAATTCAAACACTTCATTTTAACATAACACTTAAACTATTTATTTACAAAAATTAAACATACAAGAAATAATACATTTTTGGACTTACCCAAAATGATTGCAATCACCACTAACATTCACAAAACACTGTATATATTGAGCTAATTACTCTGACTCTTCAATTGCCTTCTCATTCTTCTGATTGCCCCAAAATTCAGCCCTTTTATTACTTAAGCCCAACCCAAAAACGCGTCATACCCCTAGGAGTTTTACTTAAGTATTTCTAACGACCAATGACAACAAAACTTAAGAATATTATAAACTCCCTTTTCTAACTGAATTAGAACGACCCTCGCAAGGTTTAAAATTTATTAGTTTTACTCTGGATGTTTTAATGCACCCAAAATGTTATCCACATGTTCCAAAAATATTTGTTCCCCATTAGGAATTTATTACTATTCTTTAAACAGCACCACTTAAGAATTAAGTGTATTTGAGTTCTTTATTACTTTCAAATTTCTAAAAATATTGAATTACTGAAATAAATATCTCCCGGTCAGATTTAATAATAAGAACTTGCGAGAACCTTTCTACTAACTTACAATCTTCATCGAAATTAATTTACTAAATAAACATTGATTAAATTTTGAAAAACCCCAAATAATTATTACAAGTCGCAAATCTAAGGATGCTCACACATTCTTGAAGAAAATAGTCGTACTTAAAATAAATCTTCTGATGTATATTTCTTTTTTGGATTGAGGTGCTATTAAGCAGGTTGCTCTTTCAGTTCACTTTATTATTTGGTAAGTAACGAATCATATTTTGTTTGTTTAGATTAACGTTTTTAAAGATTCCAGATGAACACATTCTTGAAGAAAATAGTCGTACTTAAAATAAATCTTCTGATGGATATTTCTTTTTTGGATTGAGGTGCTATTAGGCAGTTTGCTCTTTCAGTCCTTTTATTATTTTTTAAAAAAAGAATCATATTTTGTGTGTTTAAATTAACGTTTTTAAAGATTCCACATGAACACATTCTTGAAGAAAATAGTCGTACTTAAAATAAATCTTTTGATGGATATTTCTTTTTTGGATTGAGGTGCTATTAGGCAGTTTGCTCTTTCAGTCCTTTTATTATTTTTTAAAAAAAGAATCATATTTTGTGTGTTTAAATTAACGTTTTTAAAGATTCCACATGAACACATTCTTGAAGAAAATAGTCGTACTTAAAATAAATCTTCTGATGGATATTTCTTTTTTGGATTGAGGTGCTATTAAGCAGTTTGCGCTTTCAGTCCATTTTATTATTTGGTAAGTAACGAATCATATTTTGTGTGTTTAAATTAACGTTTTTAAAGATTCCAGATGAACACATTCTTGAAGAAAATAGTCGTACTTAAAATCAATCTTCTGATGGATATTTCTTTTTTTTGGATTGAGGTGCTATTAAGCAGGTTGCTCTTTCAGTTCGCTTTATTATTTGGTAAGTAACGAATCATATTTTGTGTGTTTAAATTAACGTTTTTAAAGATTCCAGATGAACGCATTCTTGAAGAAAATAGTCGTACTTAAAATAAATCTTCTGATAGATATTTCTTTTATTTGGATTGAGGTGCTATTAAGCAGGTTGCTCTTTCAGTTCACTTTATTATTTGGTAAGTATCGAATCATATTTTGTGAGTTTAAATTAACGTTTTTAAAGATTCCAGATGAACACATTCTTGACGAAAATAGTCGTACTTAAAATAAATCTTCTGATGGATATTTCTTTTTTGGATTGAGGTGCTATTAAGCAGTTTGCTCTTTCAGTCCATTTTATTATTTGGTAAGTAACGAATCATATTTTGTGTGTTTAAATAAACGTTTTTAAAGATTCCAGATGAACACATTCTTGAAGAAAATAGTCGTACTTAAAATCATTTTTCTGATGGATATTTTTTTTTTTGGATTAAGGTGCTATTAAGCAGGTTGCTCTTTCAGTTCGCTTTATTATTTGGTAAGTAACGAATCATATTTTGTGTGTTTAAATTAACGTTTTTAAAGATTCCAGATGAACACATTCTTGAAGAAAATAGTCGTACTTAAAATAAATCTTCTGATGGATATTTCTTTTTTGGATTGAGGTGCTATTAAGCAGTTTGCTCTTTCAGTCCATTTTATTATTTGGTTAGTAACGAATCATATTTTGTGTGTTTAAATTAACGTTTTTAAAGATTCCAGATGAACACATTCTTGAAGAAAATAGTCGTACTTAAAATAAATCTTCTGATGGATATTTCTTTTTTGGATTGAGGTGCTATTAAGCAGTTTGCTCTTTCAGTTCGCTTTATTATTTGGTAAGTAACGAATCATATTTTGTTTGTTTAAATTAATGTTTTTAAAGATTCCAGATGAACACATTCTTGAAGAAAATAGTCGTACATAAAATCAATCTTCTGATGAATATTTCTTTTTTGGATTGAGGTGCTATTAAGCAGGTTGCTCTTTCAGTCCATTTTATTATTTGGTAAGTAACGAATCATATTTTGTGTGTTTAAATTAGCGTTTTTAAAGATTCCAGATGAACACATTCTTGAAGAAAATAGTCGTACTTAAAATAAATCTTCTGATGGCTATTTCTTTTTTTGGATTGAGGTGCTATTAAGCAGTTTGCTCCTTAAGTCAATTTTATTAATTGGTATGTAAAGAATCATATTTTGTGTGTTTAAAATAACATTTTTAAAGATTCCAGGTGAACACATTTTTGAAGAAAATTGTCGTACTTAAAATAAATCTTCTGATAGATATTTCTATTTTGGATTGAGGTGCTATTAAGCAGGTTGCTCTTTCAGTCCATTTTATTATTTGGCAAGTAACGAATCATATTTTGTGTGTTTAAATTAGCGTTTTTAAAGATTCCAGATGAACATATTCTTGAAGAAAATAGTCCTACTTAAAATAAATCTTCTGATGGATATTTCTTTTTTTGGATTGAGGTGCTATTAAGCAGTTTGCTCTTTAAGTCAATTTTATTATTTGGTATGTTACGAATCATATTTTGTTTGTTTAAATTAACATTTTTAAAGATTCCAGATGAACACATTCTTGAAGACAATAGTCGTACTTAAAATAAATCTTCTGATGGATATTTCTATTTTGGATTGAGGTGCTATTAGGCAGTTTGCTCTTTCAGTCCTTTTATTATTTGGTAAAAAACGAATCATATTTTGTGTGTTTAAATTAACTTTTTTAAAGATTCCAGATGAACACATTCTTGAAGAAAATAGTCGTACTTAAAATAAATCTTCTGATGGATATTTCTTTTTTGAATTGAGGTGCTATTAGGCAGTTTGCTCTTTCAGTCCTTTTATTATTTGGTAAAAAACGAATCATATTTTGTGTGTTTAAATTAACGTTTTTAAAGATTCCAGATGAACACATTCTTGAAGAAAATAGTCGTACTTAAAATAAATCTTCTGATGGATATTTCTTTTTTGGATTGAGGTGCTATTAAGCAATTTGCTCTTTCAGTCCATTTTATTATTTGGTAAGTAACGAATCATATTTTGTGTGTTTAAATTAATGTTTTTAAAGATTCCAGATGAACACATTCTTGAAGAAAATAGTCGTACTTAAAATAAATCTTCTGATGGATATTTCTTTTTTGGATTGACGTGCTATTAGGCAGTTTGCTCTTTCAGTCCTTTTATTATTTGGTAAAAAACGAATCATATTTTGTGTGTTTAAATTAACGTGTTTAAAGATTCCAGATGAACACATTCTTGAAGAAAATAGTAGTACTTAAAATAAATCTTCTGCTGGATATTTCTTTTTTTTGGATTGAGGTGCTATTAAGCAGGTTGCTCTTTCAGTTCGCTTTATTATTTGGTAAGTAACGAATCATATTTTGTGTGTTTAAATTAACGTTTTTAAAGATTCCAGATGAACACATTCTTGAAGAAAATAGTCGTACTTAAAATAAATCTTCTGATGGATATTTCTTTTTTTTTGGATTGAGGTGCTATTAAGCAGTTTGCTCTTTCAGTCCATTTTATTATTTGGTAAAAAACGAATCATATTTTGTGTGTTTAAATTAACGTTTTTAAAGATTCCAGATGAACACATTCTTGAAGAAAATAGTCGTACTTAAAATAAATCTTCTGATGGATATTTCTTTTTTGGATTGAGGTGCTATTAAGCAATTTGCTCTTTCAGTCCATTTTATTATTTGGTAAGTAACGAATCATATTTTGTGTGTTTAAATTAATGTTTTTAAAGATTCCAGATGAACACATTCTTGAAGAAAATAGTCGTACTTAAAATAAATCTTCTGATGGATATTTCTTTTTTGGATTGACGTGCTATTAGGCAGTTTGCTCTTTCAGTCCTTTTATTATTTGGTAAAAAACGAATCATATTTTGTGTGTTTAAATTAACGTTTTTAAAGATTCCAGATGAACACATTCTTGAAGAAAATAGTCGTACTTAAAATAAATCTTCTGATGTATATTTCTTTTTTGGATTGAGGTGCTATTAAGCAGGTTGCTCTTTCAGTTCACTTTATTATTTGGTAAGTAACGAATCATATTTTGTTTGTTTAGATTAACGTTTTTAAAGATTCCAGATGAACACATTCTTGAAGAAAATAGTCGTACTTAAAATAAATCTTCTGATGGATATTTCTTTTTTGGATTGAGGTGCTATTAGGCAGTTTGCTCTTTCAGTCCTTTTATTATTTTTTAAAAAAAGAATCATATTTTGTGTGTTTAAATTAACGTTTTTAAAGATTCCACATGAACACATTCTTGAAGAAAATAGTCGTACTTAAAATAAATCTTCTGATGGATATTTCTTTTTTGGATTGAGATGCTATTAAGCAGGTTGCTCTTTCAGTTCACTTTATTATTTGGTAAGTAACGAATCATATTTTGTGTTTTAAATTTCCAGATGAACACATTCTTGAAGCAAATAGTCGTACTTAAAATAAATCTTCTGATGGATATTTCTTTTTTGGATTGAGGTGCTATTAAGCAGTTTGATCTTTCAGTCCATTTTACTATTTGGTAAGTAACGAATCATATTTTGTGTGTTTAAATTAACCTTTTTAAAGATTCCAGATGAATACATTCTTGAAGAAAATAGTCGTACTTAAAATCAATCTTCTGATGGATATTTCTTTTTTGGATTGAGGTGCTATTAAGCAGTTTGCTCTTTCAGTCCATTTTATTATTTGGTAAGTAACGAATCATATTTTGTGTGTTTAAATTAACGTTTTTAAAGATTCCAGATGAACACATTCTTGAAGAAAATAGTCGTACTTAAAATAAATCTTCTGATGGATATTTCTTTTTTGGATTGAGGTGCTATTAAGCAGTTTGCTCTTTCAGTCCATTTTATTATTTGGTAAGTAACGAATCATATTTTGTGTGTTTAAATTAACGTTTTTAAAGATTCCAGATGAACACATTCTTGAAGAAAATAGTCGTACTTAAAATCAATCTTCTGATGGATAGTTTTTTTTTGGATTGAGGTGCTATTAAGCAGGTTGCTCTTTCAGTTCGCTTTATTATTTGGTAAGTAACGAATCATATTTTGTGTGTTTAAATTAACGTTTTTAAAGATTCCAGATGAACACATTCTTGAAGAAAATAGTCGTACTTAAAATAAATCTTCTGATGTATATTTCTTTTTTGGATTGAGGTGCTATTAAGCAGGTTGCTCTTTCAGTTCACTTTATTATTTGGTAAGTAACGAATCATATTTTGTTTGTTTAGATTAACGTTTTTAAAGATTCCAGATGAACACATTCTTGAAGAAAATAGTCGTACTTAAAATAAATCTTCTGATGGATATTTCTTTTTTGGATTGAGGTGCTATTAGGCAGTTTGCTCTTTCAGTCCTTTTATTATTTTTTAAAAAAAGAATCATATTTTGTGTGTTTAAATTAACGTTTTTAAAGATTCCACATGAACACATTCTTGAAGAAAATAGTCGTACTTAAAATAAATCTTCTGATGGATATTTCTTTTTTGGATTGAGGTGCTATTAAGCAGGTTGCTCTTTCAGTTCACTTTATTATTTGGTAAGTAACGAATCATATTTTGTGTGTTTAAATTAACATTTTTAAAGATTCCAGATGAACACATTCTTGAAGAAAACAGTCGTACTTAAAATAAATCTTCTGATGGATATTTCTTTTTTGGATTGAGGTGCTATTAAGCAGTTTGCGCTTTCAGTCCATTTTATTATTTGGTAAGTAACGAATCATATTTTGTGTGTTTAAATTAACGTTTTTAAAGATTCCAGATGAACACATTCTTGAAGAAAATAGTCGTACTTAAAATAAATCTTCTGATGTATATTTCTTTTTTGGATTGAGGTGCTATTAAGCAGGTTGCTCTTTCAGTTCACTTTATTATTTGGTAAGTAACGAATCATATTTTGTTTGTTTAGATTAACGTTTTTAAAGATTCCAGATGAACACATTCTTGAAGAAAATAGTCGTACTTAAAATAAATCTTCTGATGGATATTTCTTTTTTGGATTGAGGTGCTATTAAGCAGGTTGCTCTTTCAGTTCACTTTATTATTTGGTAAGTAACGAATCATATTTTGTGTGTTTAAATTAACATTTTTAAAGATTCCAGATGAACACATTCTTGAAGAAAACAGTCGTACTTAAAATAAATCTTCTGATGGATATTTCTTTTTTGGATTGAGGTGCTATTAAGCAGTTTGCGCTTTCAGTCCATTTTATTATTTGGTAAGTAACGAATCATATTTTGTGTGTTTAAATTAACGTTTTTAAAGATTCCAGATGAACACATTCTTGAAGAAAATAGTCGTACTTAAAATCAATCTTCTGATGGATATTTCTTTTTTGGATTGAGGTGCTATTAGGCAGTTTGCTCTTTCAGTCCTTTTATTATTTGGTAAAAAACGAATCATAGTTTGTGTGTTTAAATTAACGTTTTTAAACATTCCAGATGAACACATTCTTGAAGAAAATAGTCTTACTTAAAATAAATCTTCTGATGGATATTTCTTTTTTGGATTGAGGTGCTATTAAGCAGGTTGCTCTTTCAGTTCACTTTATTATTTGGTAAGTAACGAATCATATTTTGTGTGTTTAAATTAACATTTTTAAAGATTCCAGATGAACACATTCTTGAAGAAAATAGTCGTACTTAAAATAAATCTTCTGATGGATATTTCTTTTTTGGATTGAGGTGCTATTAGGCAGTTTGCTCTTTCAGTCCTTTTATTATTTGGTAAAAAACGAATCATATTTTGTGTGTTTAAATTAACGTTTTTAAAGATTCCAGATGAACACATTCTTGAAGAAAATAGTCGTACTTAAAATAAATCTTCTGATGGATATTTCTTTTTTGGATTGAGGTGCTATTAGGCAGTTTGCTCTTTCAGTCCTTTTATTATTTGGTAAAAAACGAATCATAGTTTGTGTGTTTAAATTAACGTTTTTAAACATTCCAGATGAACACATTCTTGAAGAAAATAGTCTTACTTAAAATAAATCTTCTGATGGATATTTCTTTTTTGGATTGAGGTGCTATTAAGCAGGTTGCTCTTTCAGTTCACTTTATTATTTGGTAAGTAACGAATCATATTTTGTGTGTTTAAATTAACATTTTTAAAGATTCCAGATGAACACATTCTTGAAGAAAATAGTCGTACTTAAAATAAATCTTCTGATGGATATTTCTTTTTTGGATTGAGGTGCTATTAAGCAGTTTGCTCTTTCAGTCCATTTTATTATTTGGTAAGTAACGAATCATATTTTGTGTGTTTAAATTAACGTTTTTAAAGATTCCAGATGAACACATTCTTGAAGAAAATAGTCGTACTTAAAATAAATCTTCTGATGGATATTTCTTTTTTGGATTGAGGTGCTATTAAGCAGGTTGCTCTTTCAGTTCACTTTATTATTTGGTAAGTAACGAATCATATTTTGTGTGTTTAAATTAACGTTTTTAAAGATTCCAGATGAACACATTCTTAAAGAAAATAGTCGTACTTAAAATAAATCTTCTGATGGATATTTTCTTTTGGGTTGAGGTGCTATTAAGCAGTTTGGCTCTTTCAGTCCATTTTATTATTTGGTAAGTAACGAATCATATTTTGTGTTTTAAATTTCCAGATGAACACATTCTTGAAGCAAATAGTCGTACTTAAAATAAATCTTC